>ML784155.1:287146-336992 GCA_009831015.1 Picea engelmannii | reverse complement strand
CAAGATGATTCAAAATGAAAATGTCTCCTTGGTATATATAGGAGACTAGGAGGTATAATTACAACTAATGGCCTAAAGCCGACATAAATAAAATAACATTACTAATATAATATGCCCCAATTAAGAGGTGATGAGCCAATATTGGGGCTTAACAGTACCCCATATCCAATGCAAATTACAGTTCATCCATCCAAGACCTAGTTAGATTTTTATCATGAGTTTAAACGCTCCTACTCAAACCGTTCAGGGACATGTTGGGAATTTGGTCTAGGCGCATAAAATGCAAACTGAGAATCATAATAGAGTTCCATAAGCTCTTGCATTTCTATTTGGCCAAGTTCCATTTGACCAAGCTACCCACAATCACCCAACCTCTTGTTCATAAATTGCATTGTGCCTCACTCAGAAAAACCCTAGCTCTGAAGATCCTCCAACAACAATTTTTTGGGAAACAAAATAACAGCAAAGGGGCCCCAGTAGCTGAAACCCAGTGCCTCAAATATAATTCAAATGACTATTCATCCATCTGAGGCTTGATTAGATTTTATAGCAAGTTGCAACTCACCTCCTCAGGCCATTCACGGACATGTTGGAAATTTGGTTAAGGGGCATAAAATCTAAACCGAGAAGCATAACAAAGCTTCATAATCTCTTGCACGTCTATTTTTCCAAGGCCCATGTGACTACGCTACCCACAATAACCCAACACAATTTTCTTGAAAATTGACCTCTTGATTAGAAATTTCATTGTGCCTCACTTAGAAAAACCCTAGTTCTAGAGATCCTCCAACAAATGCTTTTTCGAGAAACAAAATAAAAATAGAGGGGCCCCACTAGTGGAAACTTGGTTCCCCGGATCGAATGAAACAAACAGTTCATCCATCTGAGGCCTGACTAGATTTTTATCGTGAGTTCCAACTCGCATCCTCAAGTCATTCAGGGACATGTTAGCAATATGCCTAGACCTAAACCATGACCATGAAATATACCTAGACCTAGACCTATACCAATAGCTAGAACTATAACTACACCATTACCATGACCTATACCATGACCTAGACCATGGAAAGTCAATGCATCACGAGGTAAGGCATGGAAAGGAAATATTTAGGTATAGGTCTAGGTCTAGGTATGGCAATGCAAGGCAAGGCAAGTAAATGAAAGGTAAGGAAAGGGAAGGAAAGGAAATACATGACAATGATAAGAAAGGCTAGACATGGTAAGGAAAGGTCTAGGACTAGGTCAACATGCTATATCTTGTTATAAACTTATTGTGTTGAAATATTATTTTTTATTTCTTTGATTTTAAATAAGGCCTTGAAGTTATGTTTTTTTCATGCAATCCAAAATAAATTATGGATCAATAGTTTAATGATACTACACCATAAGGATGGAACATAAATCTATTTAGTGACATCCCTCTCTATGTAAATCCTATTAATTATGATAATCAATCTTTCACAACTATGACGATACCTAAGATATAGAAATAAAGAGAGCTTGTGTAATGACATTTAAATTCCCATGCAAGTATTTTTATCCAACATAGATGGGATAACAAGTTGTAGAATTACATTCTTAATGAATCCTTTGATTGTAATTTTTAGGTATTAAACCTGTTCATTTAGTACAAGAATTATTTTTTTAAGAAAAAAAAAAAGGTATGATACATGAATGCCATTATTTTATTATTAAATTAACTTGAAAACAAATTGATTAGAAGTTAATTGACTTTGGAAATGATTTAATGGTGTTTATGATTATAGAGACAAATTTATTGTGGGCGACTCAAAGGAAAAGAAATTCTCTATAACAATGAAAAGAACTGTATTTTTACAAACAATTAGTTTTATGAGTATCATAATGGAAGTACCTTTTAGATTAATTGTGGTTAGACTTGATCTTCTAAAAGGTGTACATGATACACAACCCATTAGAAATATGGCAATTACATGAAATTCATAATTTTATTGTTATTAAAAGAGTTTTATATTATATATGTTATTAAAAATATATATATTCTATCTATGTGTAAATGTGTATAAGAATAATCTATGGTTACTAAAATCATTTGAATATTTGGTATAGATATCATATGTTGTATTGTCTTCCAGCTCAATCCATTGTTTACTTATTCAAACACTTTGATTCTAATCATCATTTTGATTTTTTATGAATTTTAATCATGTGAAAGGAATCAATAATTAGAGGTGAAAACTCAACAAGGATACCTAAAGCAGGTTACTATTTTTTTGGAGTGTTAAGTAAGCATTCAAAGATTTAGCGATTTGAAGAAGTTTGATTGTTAAATTAGTTGACATTTTTTGTTTAACCTAGAAGGATATGTCAAGGAAAGGCATGGCATGGAAAGGAAAGGCAAGGCAAGGCAAGTCAAGGAAATGCAAGGCATGGCATGACAAGGCAAGGAAAGGCATGGAAAGGAAAGGCATGGAATGGCATGGTGATGCAGGAGCATCATAAACAATCAAGCGAGCGTGGAGGTGAAAGACAGCTGGAAAGTGCAACATGCATTTTTCACGTTTTGAAATGTTTTGAAAAATTAAGGGAGCAGATATTAATGTAATAGCTAGAAGGTGTACTTATATATGTGTTTGACTGTTGTAAACAAATCATGAGAGATTTTCTCTCATCTGTCGATGTAAAAGACATTTAAGCCCAGTTAATGAAAGTAGGTAGGTTTGAATTAATAGATTAGACAATTTAGAGAGTAGGAGGGAAAATGGATATAGACACCCTCGCCTTTGTATCATAGAGTTAGTGGTATCATTAACATTAGCATAGAGAAGGAGAGGAGAACTGTAGCAGAGAGTTGAAAGGAGAAGTCCATGTACAGGAGCTTGAATTAATATAAGAAGCTTTGAATCAGGTTTCATGGTGTTATGATGTTTTCTGTTTATACATGGTGAATGGTATGCTTACAGTTGTTTCATTTTCTTTGTTATGCATTTGTTATGATGTTATGCTGTGTTGAATGTATGATTTCATGTTGAATGTATGAAGTATGAGAGAGAAAGTGAATGAGTTTCAATTGTTCTCATCCTGAGAGAGTTCCTGCAAGGAGTGCAGTGAAACGTCCGGAAGGTGTGCGTTGACAAAGGGTCTGAGATTTATCTCAGAAATCTCAGGAGGGATACCATTGTTCTCATTCCAGTAGAAGAGAAGGAGGAGCACAGAGGCTGTGCAAGGAGTGCATAGGCGTTGGAAATCTTAGGACTTATCAAGTAAAGGAAGGGTTGAAGGATTGTTGTTGCAGAAGGTGCACAGAGTCGAAGAATCAAATACTTAGAAGTATTTGAAAGTCTGTCGCAAGGAGTGCGAGAAGGAACCCTTTTGGAGGTTTGAGTTTGTAAGTGAAAGCTCAGGAGGGTTAGTACCTTTGAAAGCATCCAAAGGGAGACGGAGATTGAAAACTTCTCGCAAAGGTTAAGTTCCAGTGAAAGAACATTTGTTCATTTCACAGAAGTTGTCAAGGAGGAAACAAGCGGTCGAAATTCTCTATGGAGGATTCACGAAATAGCGAGGACTGTAGGATCCAAGAGAGTTGCAGAGAAGTTAAGCATTGGATCGAACGGAGGCTTATTAGTATTTGACCCTGTGGAAAGTGTCATTTCAAAATTTGGGGTCTAGAAGTGATAGAGGGACGAAACTCGGAGGTTCATTCAAGTCCCGAAAGCTGGAAAGCTTAGGGGTGACAGGTAGAAAGAATCCATGTCAGAGATAGAAGACAACAGAGAAGAAAGCTAGCGTACTTGTCGCTGGGTGGAGTCAAAAATTTGTTGACTGTTTTGGGGTTTCATAGGTTGGAGCGTCGGAAGCCTTGCATCAGGAATCACGAAGACGCAAAGTCCGAAACTCCGAATCGGTGAAAATTCCCATAGGGGAACCAGTCTTTGCTAAACGCATCGGGGTTCGGCATTTCATCATTTTCTTAGACAAGAGATAGGGGTTCCTTGTTCCGGGATTCCCGAAATCGTGAAACGCGATACAGCTGTGGAGGAGGACGCGGCCAAACATTTCGGTGAATCAGCATTTCGGGTTTCGACAGAAGAGGACCGAGAAACTCAACAAGAGGGATTGCGAAATTGTGAGACCTGAAATCCTGAATTAGCGAAGGGATTGACGCTAATTGTGGTCAAGGAGATTTGGGTTGGTGCCTGGTGTTTGTTCATACAGGCTCAATTCAAAAGGACCTGTGGAAAACACTGTTGTGTGCGTGTGTGTGTGGGATTCCCTGTGGGGAAAACCAAAGAGTCAATCAGACTCAAGGGAAGATTTAGAACGATCTTGTGTGGACCTCGTCTCGAGGGTTTGGGGGTCTGTGTCAAGTGGTATCAGAGCTTGAATCTGTTTGTATATTGCAGATGGAGGAAGCAGGAGGAAGAAGAGTACTCTGATACACACAAGTTTGGTATCAGAGCACAGAACAAGTTCTTTTCTTTCTGTAGAAGAGAAAAGAGAACCATTTACATCCATTCCTCCGAGAAGAAGAGATAGACCAATGCCTGATCTAGTAGTGGAAAGGGAAATGCGTGAATTATGTGCCAGGCTTGATGCCATGGAGACATAAAAGAGGTGCACAATTAACGTTGGAGATATCAGCGAAGCTGACAGTGAAAATGAAGCTGGAAACAAAGGAGAAGAAGTTGTAGTTGATGATGTTGCGGATGAACGCCTATTCAAGGTTGTTGCTAGGATAGGTTCTAGAGAAAAGATGGACATTCCAGTGTATGAGGGAAACATGGATTTTGAAGAGCTTCTAGACTAGATTAGAGCTCTCGATAAATACTTTGACTATAAGGATGTCGAGGAAGAAAAGAAGGTCGAACATGCTGTCACTAGACTTAAAGGGAATGCAACACTATGGTGGGATGAACTGCAAACTGACAGACGCTACAAAGGAAAGCAGAAAATCAAAAGTTGGGATAGAATGGTTGCGAAGATGAAGGTGAAATTCATACCCAAGGATTATCAAATTACTTTGTTTCGGAGGATGCAAAATTTGAGACAAAAGCTGATGTCAGTGAAGGAGTACACTGAAGAATTCTACAAGATAAACATCAGGTCAGGTCATCGGGAAAGAGATGATGAAAAGGTTGTCAGGTACATGAATGGTCTAAGATATGACATCCAAGATGAGATGAGAATGATGATCATTCGAACTATGGAAGATGCTTATTAGATGGCTCTGAAAGCTGAAGAAAAGCTTAGCCGAAAGCAAGGTCAAAGAGGCCGAGATAGAAGTCAATACAAAGGCAAAACAATTGCCCAAGACAAAACTCAAAAAACTCAAGGAGAGGGGAAGAAACCTCAAACTCAAACTGAGAGAGGAGGAAGCTCACAGAGAGGGCAGTATGCCGATAGAAATACTTTTCCTCGAGCTAGAGGAAGAGGAAGAGGTCGAGGAGGTGAAGTGAAATGTTTGTCTATGGGAAAAACAGACATAAATCTTATGAGTGTCCAGACAGAAAGAAAGAAGGTGGGGAAACTCACATTGTCGAAGCACAAGGATGGAATGTTGAGGCAGAGGAGTTGCAGGGCGGATAAGGTTTGGATGAATCCATTCCATTGGTATCAAGATTCGCGTTGACCATTCATCGTGATCTGTCTAAGCCATCAGATCGTTTCTTCATTTCAGGGATCCTAACAATAAGGATTTGAGCACAGTGGAATGAAATTCCTGAAGTCGCGAGTTGTGATAGGAATTGGCATGGAGTTTTGGGATTTTGGCACTTCAGGTGTTGGGAAACCAAGGAGGCAACATTTTTGGATCGAGAGTTCCAAACTCCCGATACCCAGAAGCCCGAAATAAAGCAGGCCGCCAGATTGAGTGAGGCTCGTGTGAATGTGTGGAACATTTGTTAGGTGGGGATGGCAAGGGTGACAGGTGGCGTGTACTCGTGCATCGAGGGGTCAACCCATAGTTTCCCTATCACATCTTAGGATTTCACAAAGGAGGAGCACGAAGGCTCTACACTCCAACTCGCGAGGTTGCGAGTTGCGAGAAGTGTGAAAGGGAATTCAGACTATCGCATCTCGAGATTTCGTAGGTAAAGAGCATGAGAGCTCAATGCTTCAATTCACAAGATTGCGAGTTGTGAAAGATGCCTATGCTAGGGCCAGTTGTGGTTGTGTGGAGGTGAAGCTTGTACCTTGTGCTTGTTTGCATAAGGGGGATTTCAGAAGGACCTGTGGATCGATTCATTGAAGGTTTCGATAGGGATCCGAAAGAGCCACTTTGGCTCAAGGAGATTTGAATGATCCTGTGAGTGGATCTCGGCCTGTGGGTTGGGGGTCTGCGTCACATGGCATGGCATGGCATGGCATGACAAGGAAAGGCATGGCATGGCATGGCATGACAAGGAAAGGCATGGCATGGCATGGAAAGTAAAGGCATGGAAAGTCAAGGAAATGCATGGCATGGCATGGCAAGGCAAGGCATGGAATGGAATGGAATGGCATGGAAAGGCAAGGAAATACATGGCATGGAATGCAAAAAGGAAAGGCAATGCAAGGCAAGGAAATGCATGTCATGGCATGGAAACACAAGGAAATTCAAGTCAAGGCAAGGAAAGGAAAGGAAGAGAAATGCATGGCATGGCAAGGCAATGTATGGAATGGTATGGAAAGGAAAGGAATGGCATGGCATGGAAAGGAAAGGAATGGCATGGCATGGAATTGAATGGAAAGGAAAGGAAATGTGAAATAAGGCAATGCAATGCAAGGCAATGCATGGCATGGCATGGCAAGGAAATGCAAGGCGAGGTAAGGCAAGGCATGGCATGGCATAGCATGGAAAGAAAAGGCATGGCATGGGAAGGCATGGTATGGCATGGCAAGGAAAGGCATGGCATGTCATGGAATGAAAAGGAAATGCAAGACATGGCATGGAAATGTAAGGCAATAAAATGCAAGGAAATGCAAGGCATGGCATGGCATGGCAAGGAAATGAAAGGAATGGCATGCCATGGCATGGAAAGTCAATGCATGGTATCAAAATTCAATACATGGCATGACATGGAAAGGAAAGGCATGGAATGGAATGTAAAGGAAAAGTGTGGCATCCAATGGCATGGAAAGGTAAGGCAAGGCAAGGTAATGCAAGGCATGGAATGGCATGGCATGGAAAGGAAAGGAATGGGATGGAAAGGAAAGGAATGACATGGAAAGGAAAGGAATGGAATTTCATGGTGTGGCATGAAAAGGCAAGGAAAGGAAGTGCAATGCAAGGCATGACATGGCATGGAATGGAAAGGAAAGGCAAGGCAAGGCAAGGAAAGGCAAGGAAAGGAAATGCAAGGCATGGCATGGAATGTCATAGAAAGGAAAATCATGGCATGGAAAAGAAAGGCATGGCATGGAAAGTCAAGGCAAGGCAGGGAAATGCAAGGCAAGGAAAGACTAGACATGGCAAGGCAAGGCAAATCATGGTAAGGCATGGAAAGGAAAGGTCCTAGTATAGGTATAGGTATGGAAAGGAAATGAAGTTTAATGCAAGGCATGGAAAGGCAAGGTAAGGTATGGTAATGAAAGGCATGGCATGGAAAGTAAAGGCAAGGAAAGACATGGCATGGAAAGGAAAGACATGGCATGGAAAGGAAAAACATGGAATGAAAAGTCAAAGCAAGGAATGGAATGGAATGGAATGGCATGGCATGGAAAGTTAAGGCAAGGAAAGGTAAGGTAAGGAAAGGAAAGGAAAGTCTAAGAAAGTAAGGTAAGCAATTAAAGAAAAGGCAAGGCTAGGAATTTATCACATACTTTGTTGTGAATGCTCCATCTAGTTGGCATCTTGCACATTCATCCATGGAGTTTCCTACCTTGGAATTCACACATGTTGAGTGGTTGCATGAATGAACATTCTTATGTCAAGATCCTTCTCAGAAAAATTTTTACAAAAGCCTTTTGTTTTAATAGTCTTTTTCCAAGATAAACAGGGGAGAACAATGTTGTTGCAACTCCTATTATTGTAACTCCCATTGTTGCAACTCTTGTTGCTACAACTATCCTTGTTGAAACTCCCTTTTGTCGCAACTTCTTTGCTACAATTCCTATTGTTGCAACTCATTTTGTTGTAACCCCTTTTCCACAACTCCTTTGTTGCAAATCGTGTTGTTGCAACTCCCATTGTTGCAACTCCTTTTCTCATGTTGCTACAACTCCCATTTTCGCAACTCCCTTGTCATAATCTTCGTTGTTGAAAATATTTTTGGTGCATCTGCACTTGCAACTTTGCGTCATTGTACGACTCTTTTTCCTCTCATTTATATTGTTGCAAATCACGTTGATGCAACTCCGCTTGCAGTTTTACCTTATTTTTGCAATTCTTGCCCACACATTTCGTCTACACCACTATGTTGCAGCTTCGTCATCACAACTTGCATTGTTGTGACTCTATTTGAATCCTTCACTTTATGTGTGTTGGCATTGTTTCACTTCTAATGGAAAGAACCAGCAACACCGATGCTAAAATTCTAGTTAATCTTGTTGATGTGACTCCACTTCAGTGTCGAAACTACACCACCACTGTACTCATATAGCCACTCAAGGTATGAAGATATAGGTACAAGTTCCATTAATAATATGTTATTATAGTTTTAAATGGCATGTGTTCTATTAATCATTGCACTATAACTGCCACCTTACACTATCATTTCCATATATGTGACCTTGCACTCCCATTACCATATCCACCACCGTTATTTCCACAATTCGAAATACACTACCCGATAACCAACCATTTCTCATGTAAACATAAGTAATCATAGTTATCAGAAAGAAGGAACCATGGGGGGTTCATTGATATGCAGGGAACCTATAGAAGAATTGTTGCTAGAGGCCTATAACCACATTAGAGAAAATTTTCAACAATTCGGTTGGATGAAATATGTGCAACGCTTATAAGGATATGATGTTGAAGTAAATCTGGAGTTTTCTTTGAATTTCAAATCCAAACACTCCACAGTCGCAGGTGCTCAGGTAGAAGTCATCGAAGAGACGATGGAAAAATTCACAAGTTTACCAAGGACTGGCAAGAGATGGTACACCAAAAGGACCTCATAGATTGAAATTTTGAGGCCATTCCTTGAACTTGGAGAGGCCTTTGTGAAGAAAGGCACAAGATTTGAAGGACGGTCTTTGCCACACCCTTGGAAAGATGTAGATATATTTGTGAAACAATATTTCACTTGTGAAGGATGCAACATTAGGGCCATATATGTCCACTATATCCTACTTTTAGATCATCTCTGACATAACCAACCCATTAATATGCCATACTTCTTGTTCAAGACATTGTCGATGATGAAAACACTTGTATAAAGGGAAAATAACCCTAGGGATGCCATCTCACACCATGGCCTTATCAACCTCTTGGTGGAACATGCCCTACATAGGGAAGGATACACTTTGAATAGTATTGTTCAGCCACCTATTATACTTTTCGAGGATGAAGTGGTTTCACTTTAGGTATATCAACAAGCAATGGTTGCACTTTCGGCACCGGAAGAGGTTACGGTTGCAACTCCACCGCCAGGTAATAGTGTCATAGATATAGTAATCCCAGATGTTACAAATCCTCCACCAAATAAACCAATAAGGACAACTAGGGTAAGGGGCTAGCCTGCTACGACTTGAAAAAAGAAAGGCTAGGATAGTGATGTTGAAGTGACCGAAACAAAACCCCCTACAAAGAGAGTTAGAGGGTTTAAAAAGAGGCAACCCCGCGTTCTAAAGAAAAGAAGAATGAGCCACATAGTTGCAACTCAGCACAAGAAATGAAATACATGATGATATGAAATAACAAGAACAAAAGGATGACTTGGAAAGAGATGAAGCAATAGATATAAAACCCTTTGTTGACACATAAGAACCAGCGGAAGGCACCAACTTGGAAGTGGATGAAATAGTAGAGATAAAACACTCCATTGACACACAAGAACCAACAGAGGGAATCAACCTAGAAGCTTATGAGGCCTTTGTTGACACACAAGAAACAACAAAATTCACTCTTGGAGAAGGTATTATTTCCCTCCTTGAAGCATATTTAGACTAATAAGAACTAGAATCAAAATCCCCCACTTCTCCACAAGAATCAATGTAGATACCTTTTGGATAATAGGTTGCACAAGAGGAAAAGGATATAGTAGAAAAGAAGGAGGAACATGAGGCATATGCTCCTATTTTTCCACAAGAATCAGTAGAGAGAACTCCTCAGGAAGACTCTCCCAAGCCTCAAGAATCACACAAAAAGGAACTAGAAAACTCTAACAGTTTACAAGACAAAGATGAGATGAAAACATAGGCTCTTGTTGACCCATAAGAAGCACTTATGGGGAAAATATTACTAGTCCACAGGCTCCTCCATAGGAACCAAAGGCGCTTTTTGACCCACAAGAACCAACAAGTATCACTCTTGAGGAAAAAAGCATCAATCCAAAAGAGAAAGAGGAATTAGAACTAGATATCCTTACTGATTCAAAAGAAACAATAGGAAACACTCTTTGGGAATGGCCTACCAACTCATAGGAATCAGACAAAGCATAACTGGAAGCACAAGAGCTTGATGATCCAGCAGGAAAAACTTTTGGAGATTACTCTACTAATGCACAAGAGCCAACAAAATAGGAACCAAAAATAAATATTGTTGAGCCTGAGAGGAATATTAATGCTACATCATGGGTAAGCATTCCACACTCCTTACCTATTTTTTCATCTTTGGTAAAACAAAATAGAATATTGAGAATGAAGAACTGGAAGCTACAAATCAACTTTAAAATGTCGAAGGATGAGCTTGATGAACAAAGGGCACATGAGAAATCATGTTACCCTATAGCAATTCCTTTCGATGCAGGAGAACCCTTCATGAGATTAAAAGAAACATATCAAATTAAGGAAACAAGGGAAGTGGTTTTCCAAGCAACATACTTTATGTTAATTGATGAGGCCACTCAGACTAAAACATAGCAAGAATTAGTAGAAAACAAAGGAGTCACAACAAAGCATAAAACTAGTGAAAAGGAGGAAGTAGGAGAGTTAGATTGTAGTGTCAATGACCTCCATGGTCACCCTAATTTCTCTAACCCTGAGTGATTGTTGGTTTCATAGGGACATGCAACAATTTTGGGTTGGGGGAGATGATGGGTGCCTAAATTGGCATACTTTCAAAACCCGTCTAGTACCTTTTTTCTTACCATTTTCCACTAATCATTTCTTTTTTGACACCTTATTTATCCATTTTTGTCGCACTTTTCATCAAGGTATGAATATTTCCCCATATATCATTTTTAATCTATTCTTACATATTTCTTAAGGAACTAGTTATGTTCATACACTAACATTGTTAACATGAGAAATTACAGTGGTTTCCTTACATTAGTTGCATCTCCTTACAGTTGCAACTCCCTACACCGGCCACAATTCCTCTTTGTTTCTATGACTCCAATCACAATACAACGGTTGCAACTCTAATTGCACTCTTTGTTGTTGCAACTCCAAGTACGCCACCATTGTTGCAATTCCAAATATTACGTCGTTGTTGAAATTCCGAGTACAACATTGTTTCTATAACTCCAAGTACAAAGTCCTCCAGCACAGTAGTCAACAATATAGCCAGCAACTAGGGAATGCTTCTCATAGAGGAAAGTGACAGGAGGCAAGTGGACAACCAAAAGAGAAATCAGTTTTCCTACCAATAGTTGCTCAGTTGATCTGAGTTAGCACATGTTTGATCCTTACTAAAATTTGGAAATATCAATGTAAAAGAATGAACAATTGATTCTCATGGTTTTCCATCTATCCCTTTGTAATATTTTAGAAATAAGTTGTACTATATAAACACACCATCTCCCTTGAGATAGAGAGGAAGAATTATAAAGGCGATAGAATTTGGATGTTATTGTAACTTTCAGACTTCTGCAATGTAATTTATGTTCTTCTTATGTTCACATGTTGATGTGTTGATGGTGTGAGTCTGATTTCATAGACCAATGTCTTGTATAAGGGGGTAGGGCCCCGTCCTTAGTCAGGTACTTCTTGTATATTAAAGAGTAGGATTATCATTTCATTTATGTTCATTTAAATTTTGTATTTATTTTGTCTTTTTGTATTGTTGCGATTCCATATTTCATAGACATTTAATTGCAATTTAGGTGTGGTTAATAATTAGTTTCTTTCTGTTGTGAGTTTTGAAACCATAAGCTAAAACTCAATGTTGATTCAATTTTTGTAAGTTTTTTATTACAAGCGTTGATGCAACTCACATCATTTCAACTCTCGTTATTTCAACACTCATTGTTGCAACTCGCGTTGTTGTAACTTCCGCGTTGCAACTCATCTTGCAACTTTACTTTATTCCGCTTTCTTTCATATTTATGATAGCTTTATTCTTCAGCATTTTGGTATTAATATTCTCGTGATTTTTCAATCATTGTTGAATGTATGAACACACAATAGTTATAACAAGTCAAGATCATCATTTTACTTGAGCAAGTCACCATTAGATATTGGCATAACTTTGTTTTCCGCAAATGTGATTTCCTTTATGCAAGTGTGATTTACTTTCTATCAATGTGATTTACTTTCTTTCAATGTGATTTACTTTTCGCAAGTGTGATTTAATTTTTGTAGAGTGTGAATTACTTTCTACCAGTGTGATTTACTTTCTGCAAGAGAGATTTACTTTTCGCAAGTGTGATTTTCTTTTCCTGCAAACATGATATTTATTTTCCTACAATTTTAGAAGTAGGATATCTTGGTGACTTAATTATATTGAAATCACAACTTGTGGCATTCGAGGTAGTACAACCCATCATTGATTACAACACTACACTTGCATATACGATGCACGACAGTTTGTAAGTAAGATACGACCTCAGATTGATAATTAAATGCACAACTCTTCAGTTGCTCATTAAGTTAATTAGGAATTAATTGAAGATTCCATCAAGTGTCATCTCCATCAGTGCACAATAAAGTAAGTTTTAGTTCATTGTAAGGATACACAACCATAGGATTCCACATGGGAGTCAACTAACATTTTGCAACAATTTCCACATTTCAAGCCTTAAGAACAAGGCTTTTTTTGGGGGAGGTGAGGAATGTTTGGGTCTTAACCTCTATAACCCCTCAAGTATACAAAACAATATATTTATATGTAATAAAAACCGACATTAGTAAATAAATCATGTGTAATATTTTTTTAACACATCACCCACACTAAGAGGGGGGGGTGAATTGGTGTGTGGACTTTTATCAATTTTATTCTTGCAAGTTAGCAGTTAAAACATAATTGTATAGATTAAGAACAATCAAATCATAATAACAATGGACACAAGAGATACCATATGTTTGTGTAATATTTTGTATAATTGATATGTATATATATGTGAATATAGTAATATGAATTTTCCCAGCACCAACTATTTTGTATCAGCACCAACTGAAGTAAGGAGCACCAACTTCTCAGAGAGAACCAACTCTCAAGCAAGACCCATCTTGCCACAAGTCTCAGCTTGTTGATAGAATGCAGTCTATCCAACTAGAGTTCATATATTAATTCAACTCTAGTAGCAGTGATCCATTATTGAATCAACTTTATTTCATGATCAGAGGTATACCATAAATGCTCATCACCGCACTTCATCTTCTATCTAAAATTATTTCCTTTTTCTCTTTATCTTTACTCTAATATCCACGCCTTCTTCACTTCTTCTTCCCTCTGATATTCACACGGACCTCAGTTCCGCATCCCCTTCATTTTTCTCCGCAGACCGCTCTTTCTTAGCGAGCCTATATTTTCCACAAGCTCATCTTCTTCCCAAAAGCTCATCATCTAGTGAACCAATCATGGTTATATTTATAGTTTCTTAGGCTCAAAACTTGTTTAAGTTATTGGGCCGACTTGTGCAACAAGTTACAAGTAACTTGTTCATTTACAACAACTTTTGGGACCACCAGAGATCATCATTCCAGGTCTTCAACATTACACCTGGCATCCCCTTTACTTTCATAAATCAATCACAGGTATGGATCGATTTCCTTCATCTCTATGATTACATAAATCAACGCTCCCTTCAAACCATGTTCATATGATCATTGGCATAGAACCATAGGCTTATCAATTTAAGTGATGCATTACATTATGCCTTTCAAATATCTTTACCATATGACCAATGGCATTATTCCGACGTTAGGCGAGACGATCACTTGAGTGCTTATCAATTCAGCGGTCACGATTCAATCTCCCGATGAGATGGACGATTGTCGGGACTTCGGGACTTCACCCTTGGGGTCTTCGGGACTTCGCAACCTTTCAAATCTCCCAAATCATATTTTTTCGAACAGATCGGGTGGTTCTCATTTATACCACGAAACCGGATCAATGGTCATATTTGATCCTTACATCTATCCTTTCATTGCTTAATCCAATGACCGGGACTTAATCAAGCATTGAGATGGATGGTCACCATTCACTTCGGGACTTCACCTATTATACTTACATTATCTTTCCACTATATTTTGATCAATGGTTGAGAGTGCACCCTAAGTATTCTTCAAATCGGACGACCCATGTCCACTTCGGGACTTTGGCATTCGGGACTTCGGAGGTTTCTAATAAACGTTGCTCCATTTTCCTTCGGAGTGATCACTTGTTGAGTAATTCATAAGTGGTGGAGACTTATTGTTGTCGGTTAATACTTCCACTTCCATTATTCTTCCACTATAGTAGATCGACGGTCGAGAATGATCCCGAAGTGATCTTCATATCAGACGCCTTGTGTCCACTTCGGGACTTCGGTATTCAGGACTTCGGGACTTTGGGCAAGTGATGGTGGTAAAAATCTCGAAGTAAAAACTCTCATAGTGACATAACTTGCTTACGTCACTTGATGATGTGTCATAAGATGATTAGTTCCCGCATGTCACTCAGATTCATGATTTGCATGTACCTGAAATGTCGATTCAGCTTGACACTTGTCATTATCTGATTTCTCCATGTGTCCTTGTTGACGTAGTATTTTTAACGTGTATCTCCTCATGTGGCATATGTTCTTCTCTTGGATCTAATAGTTGTCCTAACTCCCAATGTATCTTAGATCGACAGCTGAGAGCGACTTCGGACCTTCGTCCTTCGGGATTTCAGGAATTTTGACATTTTTGGGTGGTGAAAACTCCCAAAGTAAATCTCCCGGAGTGATGTAACTTATTGATGTGAAGTGTTGACATGGCATGAACCAATTTCCTCTTGACACTTGTCATCATTTGATTATGCCATGTGTATTTGTTGGCATGGTCTGCTGACATGGTCTGCCACATGTCCTTGCTAACGTGGTCTGCCACATGTCCTTGTAGGCTTGGTCTGTTGACGTGGTCTTCCACATGTCCTTGTAGACGTGGCCTGTCATGGATCCTTATTGACGTGATCTGTTGACCAACAACCCTGATCCAACAGTCAACGTATATCCTCTAGATCCGATGGTCCTTATTCATTTCAGATTCCGTGACTTCGAGTACTTCAAAATTTCAAGTTGCCAATTCTTGCGAAGTGAGATTCCCAGACCAGTAACCTCCTCTCATCTTTGAACCTGAACTAAATGTTGTTCGTCGATCATGTTCTTAGATAGATGGATCACTCTATCTATGACTCTTCTTCTACTTATCATGTCCTTCCACTTAGAATGATCCAACAGTTGTCAGATATTCGCATAATTGAGATCTCAGATCTTTTACCTCGCTTATCCTGTCCTTCCATTCAAAAGTGATCCAATGGTTGTGAAGATTCTTGAAGCAAATCCACAATCAAGGATGATTGTGGAACCACAATTTGCGATTGATTTAACTCGTCACCCAAACTCCGCAATTTGAAGTTGTTCATTTTTGTTGAGTCAACCACAATCATCGATCTTTGAAGCTATAAGATATGACAGTCCTGACTACTTGCAGGATTGGAACTAGCATGATATTTAATTCTCCTTTTGATCTCCACAATCTATCCTTTCCATTGATTTGGTGATTGCACATCCAACGGTCACAACTCAATCCGACTTAATCTTATCGTTTGTTGGATTAACCACAGTCATCGATATTCGAGTCTATGAGATCTGATGATCTAGACCAATTGCGGGATTGGAACTAGTGAGTCGTTTAATTCTCCTTCTGATTTCCCCAATCTATCCCTGTCATTGATCTATCTTGTAGATTTGACGGTCACGATCCTCCAATAGTGATCAACCCATGGTCACTCATATGAACAACGTCTGTAATATGAGATGATCAACACGGTCAATTTCTTGATCGAACGGTTGTTGAGGCTTCTCACCCTGAGCTTACGCTTTTCCTTCAGAGCTTTGATCTCTGCATACTATTCGCTCCACCTCCTGAGCTTACACTTTTGATTCCAAGCTTTGATATTTGCATATTGTTTGCTCCTCCTCCTAATATTATGCTTCCTTTTGAGCTATTTGATCTCTGCATACTGTTCGCTCCTCCTCCTAAGCTTACGCTTCCTATCTCTGCATACTGTTTGACATTTTCTGCTAACTGATATATTGTTGACATCAATGAAAATGTCATCTATAGTAAATCATAATGATAATTCATCATAACAACAAATCATCACATCAATTGTTGACATCAATGAAAATATGTCCAACAATCTCCCCCTTTGTCATTGAGGGAAACCCACTAACTTCATATACAAAAATCCCCCTGTGATGATGTTTTTCTCTTATGAAGTTTCTCTTCCCCTTTGAAATCAATGGCAAAGGGTTTTCCCTCTTGTGGTAAAGCTTTGTATGTTACTGACCAGAATCTGAACTTCGGTAACTCTTCCTACAATCATCCTTTTCTTGTCATAACTGAATGACTCCTCATGTCATTCTTCTCTCTCTGCTTCTAACGGTTCTCCCCCTTTCTTTCTAAAAGGGTATCTTTTTCTAATAGGGTCTCTCCTCTTGTTATCTCTACAAGATGTCATGGACATCATTTTGT
The DNA here is from genome assembly GCA_009831015.1 of Picea engelmannii. Lineage (NCBI taxonomy): Eukaryota > Viridiplantae > Streptophyta > Pinopsida > Pinales > Pinaceae > Picea > Picea engelmannii. The sequence goes on along the minus strand of ML784155.1, from coordinate 319,985 downwards.
ACATCATAATGCTATTTTTGTGGATGTCGATGTCCCACTGGAGCACTACGCAATTGTAGCTCATATTTTTCAAACAACCCTTGGATCTTCCCATTGTTTATCATCGATCTCTAACCAGATGTATCTTTCTTTATCCAAGATGCTCCTTTACTGTAAATTTCTCTAAAGTCGTCTGAGAAAATTTATACTATGCTTATCGCATGACTGACATTCTTTTTGCAACAATTAACTTCACTCATGTTCACTTGTTCAGTCCTTCCTGTCCACATCTCTGAGTGTCTTGGTTTCTTGAACTTTGTTCTCTAATCTTCTATTACTGCAACTTCATTTTTCTTCCATGTTCCTTTTACTCCTTTTGTCGCATTGTATAAATCATTTCTCATTGATTGTTTTCTTGAGTTCCAACAGTTATGGGATTTGTGGCCATATCCACCGCAACTATAGCATCTCATAGTGTAACAATGTGTAGCAACATGTACAACATGATTGCAGTTCCAACATCTTATACTGTTGTTGAACCTACCAACTTGTTTTCTTCCAGGATGCCTACAATCCAAGACTTTATGACCATATTCATTACAAGAAAAACAATAACCATTAAAAACAATCCCATGCCTTCTTTGATTCATCCATGAAGGTGTCTCTCTTCTAAACTTGCTTTGAGGTGTATGAGTATCTTCTAGATGTCTTCCTTGATCTGATCTTCTAAATTTTGTAGTGTTTCTTTTATTTCTTGAACATGAAGAACCTGAATCATACCTACTTTCACTTTTTACAAATGAAGGAGTTGTGTCAGACCTGTCTTCATCCTTTACAAATGAAGGACATGTGTCAGACCTATTTTCACCTTTTACAAATGAAGGACATGCATCAGGTTTCTTAGGAGTAGTGATTTTTTCCTTGTTGTATCCAAGACCAGATTTGTCATTTGGTGATCTCTGACTATCCAAGATCTCATCTAGGGTCATGGAGTTGTTCATGAACTTGATTAGGGTGTTTGACTTCTCAACCTTCTTTCTAATATTCACAAATTCTACTTCCAACTTATGACATGATTCTTCCTTTTTGTTTAGCTGATTCCTCACTACCTCCTCCCTTGTTTTGGCTTCTTCAAGTTGGATTTTAAGATGGACATAGCTTTCCCTTAGTTCTTTTAGTTCTGCAAGGTTTTTTCTTGGTTCATCATCTTCCTTCTTTTCTTTTGTTGCTTGACTGATTTCATTTTTCAATCTCTCGATCTCCTCTTCCTTTTCTTTTGTTAGACTAGTAACCTCTGGTTTCAATGTTGTGATCTCTTCTTCTTTGTTTTCTAACTGAATCTTTTTCTCAGATATGATTTCTTCATTATCTTTGAGCTTTTCTTTTATTTCTAGGATATGCTTTTGATTGTTAAGCTCATCATCTTCCTTCTTCTTTTCTTTTACTTGACTAATTTCTTTATTCAGCTTCTCGATCTCCTCTTTTTTTTCTTCTAACTGATTATCCTGCTCATATATTATCTTTTCGTTGTCCTTGAGCATTTCCTTTATTTCCAAGATATGCTTTTGACTCTTTTCAAGAAATTGTTTAGTGTAGTAATGAAGATAGCTATAGTCTGAATCATTATGGTCATAGCAGTATTCACAAAGACTCCAATCAACCTTTTGTTTTTCCTTTGATGGTTCTTCTTCTACTTCTTCCATGGGATAAATGCTAACAGAACATTCTTTTATTGTATCTGAGTCTTCTTCTTTACTTGTAGGGGAGGATTCAATATCAGCATTATTGCAATCAAAATATTGTGGAGAGTCTTTACCTTTATTGATGGTTGAGTCTTCATCTTCATCCTTGATAGGAATGTCTTTTGTGTCTTGTCTTTTGATTTGATACATCTCTTCCAACATCATCCATAATTCCTTGGTGGATGTGAATAGTCCTATGCTTGCCTTGACCGTATATGATAATCCACTGAGAAGGATCTTCAATGCCACTTCATTGTTCTTCCTTACTCTTCTTTGGATTGTAATCTTGGATAGATTATTTGATGTAGTTAAATCCCAGGGCTTGCTTACTACTGAATTCCAAACTTCAGATCCTTTTGAATTCAAATATTGTTTCATATTTTCTTTCCATGAGGAATAATTTGTTCCATCAAATAAGGGAGCTTCAATTGTGCAGAGAGCCATATGTCCACCCATTTCTTCATAATCTACCTTCCAATGTTTAAATTGCGTTGAAGGAACCTGCTCTGATACCAATTGTTGAACACATCACCCACACTAAGAGGGGGGGGGGGTGAATTAGTGTGTGGACTTTTATAAATTTTCTTCTTGCAAGTTAGCAATTAAAACATAATTGTATAGATTAAGAACAATCAAATCATAATCACAATGGACACAAGAGATACTAGATGTTTGTGTAAGATTTTATATAATTGATATGTATATATAGTAATATGAATTTTCCCAGCACCAACTATTTTGTATCAGCACCAACTGAAGTAAGGAGCACCAACTCCTCAGAGAGCACCAACTCTCAAGTAAGACCCAGCTTGACACAAGTCCCAGTTTGCTGATAGAATGCAATCTATCCAACTAGAGTTCATATAGTAATTCAAATCTAGTAGCAATGATCCATTATTGAATCAACTCTATTTCATTATCATAGGTATACCATAAACACTCATCATCGCACTTCATCTTCTATCTGAAATTTGTGCCTTCATCACTTTATCTTTCCTTTGATATCTGTGCCTTCTTCACTTCTTCTTCCCTATGATATTCGAATGGACCTCAGGTCCGCATCCCCTTCATTTTTCTTCACAGGCCTCTCTTTCTTAGCAAGCCTATATTTTCCACAAGCCCGTCTTCTTCCCAAAAGAAGACCATCTAGTGAACCAATCATGGTTGTATTTATAGTTTCTTATGCTCAAAACATGTTTAAGTTATTGGGTCGACTTATGCAACAAGTTATAACTAACTTGTTCATTTACAACAACTTTTGGGACTACCAGAGATCATCATTCTGGATCTTCAAATTTACACCTGACATCCCCTTTACTTTCATAAATCGATCACACATATGGATCGATTTCCTTCGTCTCTATGATTAAATAAATTGACGCTTCCTTCAAACCATGTTCATATGATCATTGGCGTAGAACCACATGCTTATCAATTTAAGAGATGCATTACATTTTGCCTTTCAAATCTCTTTACCATATGATCAATGGTGTTATTCATACGTTAGGCAAGATGAGCGCTTGAGCGCCTATCAATTCAATGGTCACGATTCAATCTCTCGATGAGATGGACGATTGTCGGGACTTCGGGACTTCACAACCTTTCAAATATCCCGAAACAAATTTTTCCAAACAGATCAGACGGTTCTCATTTATATCATGGAACCAGATCAATGGTCATATTTGATCCTTACATCTATCCTTTCATTCCTTAATCTGACGGAAAGGACTTAATCAAGCATTGAGATGGATGGCCACCATTCACTTCGGGAATTTGGCTATTATACTTACACTATCCTTCCACTTTATTTTGATCAACGGTTGAGAGTGCACCCAAAGTATTCTTTAGATCGGACAACCCATGTCCACTTCGGGACTTCGGAGGTTTCAAATAAGCACTACTCCATTTTCCTCTGGAATGATCACCTGCTGAGTAATCCATAAGTGGTGGAGACCTCTTGTTGTCGGTTAATACTTCCACTTACACTATCCTTCCACTGTAATAGATCAATGGTCGAGAATGCTCCCGAAGTGATATTCAGATCGGACGTCTCGTGTCCACTTCGGGGCTTCGGGACTTTGGGCAAGTGATGATGGTAAAACTCCCGAAGTAAAAACTCTTGTAGTGACGTAACTTGCTTACATCACTTGATGATGTGTCACAAGCTGAGTAGCTGTCGCATCTCACTCAGATTCGTGATTTTCACGTACCTGAAATGTCGATTCAACTTGACACTTGTCATTATCCGATTGCTCCATGTGTCCTTGCTGACATGGATCTCCTCATGTGGCACATGTTCTTCTCCTATATCTAATGGTTGTCCTAACTCCCGATGTATCTTAGAGCGACGGCTGAGAACTACTTCATACCTTCGTCCTTCGGGACTTCGGGACTTTTGACATTTGTTGGTGGTGAAAACTCTTGAAGTAAATCTCTCGGAGTGACATAACTTATTGATGTCACGTGTTGACATGGAATGAGCCAATTTCCTCTTGACACTTGTCATCATTTGATTATTCCATGTGTATTTGTTGACATGATCTACTGACATGGTCTGCCACATGTCCTTGCTAACGTGGTTTGTTGACGTGGTCTGCCACATGTCCTTGTAGACATGGTTTGCCGACATGGTCTTCCACATGTCCTTGTAGACGTGGTCTGCCATGTGTCCTTGTTGACGTGGTCTGTTGACCAACAACCCTGATCCAATGGTCATCGTATATCCTCCAGATCTGATGGTCCTTATTCATTTCAGATTTGGGACTTCGGGTACTTCGACTTTTCAAGTTGCCAATTCTTCCAAAGTGAGATTCCCCAAATAGTAACCTCCTCTCTTCTTTGAACCTAAACTAAATGTTGTTCGTCAATCATGTTCTTAGATCAATGACTCGATCTATCTACGACTCTTCTTCTAGCTTATCATGTCCTTCCACTTAGAATGATCCAACGGTTGTCGGATATTCGCATAATTGAGATCTCAGATATTTTACCTCGCTTATCCTGTCCTTCCACTCAAAAGTGATCCAACGGTTTTGAACATTCTCTAAGAAGATCCACGATCAAAGATGATTGGGGAACCATAATTTGTGAGTGATTTAACTCGTCACCCAAACTTCGCAATTTGAAGTTGTGCATTTTTGTTGAGTCAACCACAATCGTCGATCTTTGAAGCTATAAGATCTGACGGTCTTAACTACTTGCAAGATTGGAACTAGCACGATATTTAATTCTCCTTTTGATCTCTACAATCTATCCTTGTCGTTTATCTGGCAATTGAAAATCCGACGGTCACAACTCAATCCGACTTAATCTGATCATTTGTTGGATCAACCATAGTTGTGAATATTCGAGTCTATGAGATCTAATGATCTAGACCAATTGTCGGGTTGGAACTAGTGAGTCATTTAATTCTCCTTATGATCTCCACAATCTATCCCTGTCGTTGATCTAGCTTGTAGATATGATGGTCACGATCCTCCAACGGTGCTCAAGCCCATGGTCACTCATATTACCAACGTCTGTAATATAAGATGATCAACACGGTCAATTTCTTGATTGGACGGCTATTGAGTTTTCTTGATCGGACGGCTATTGAGGCTTCTCACCCTAAGCTTATGCTTTTCCTTTCGAGATTTGATCTCTGCATATGGTTCGCTCCTCCTCCTAAGCTTATGATTTTGATTCGAAGCTTTGATCTCTGCATATTTTTTTCTCCTCCTCCTAATATTACACTTCCTTTTGAGCTATTTGATCTTTGCGTATTGTTCGCTCCTCCTCCTGAGCTTACGCTTCCTATCTCTGCATATTGTTTGACATTTTCTGCTAACTGATATATTGTTGACATCAATGACAATCTCATCTATAGTAAATCACAATGATAATTCATCATAACAACAAATCATCACATCGACTGTTGACATAAATGACAATATGTCCAACAATATCCCCCTATGTCATCGAGGGCAACCCACTAACTTCATATACAAAACTCCCCATGTGATGATGCTTTCCTCTTATGAAGTTTCTCTCCCACTTTGAAATCAATGGAAAAGGGTTTTTCCTCCTGTGGTAAAGCTCTGTATGTTACTGACTAGAATCTGAACTTGGGAACTCTTCCTACAATCATCCTTTTCTTGTCATAATTGAATGACTCCCCCTGACATTCTTCTCTCTCTTCTTCTGACTTTTCTCCCCCTTTGTTTCTAAAAGGGTATCTTTTTCTGATGGGGTCTCTCCTCTTGTTATCTCTACAGGATGGCATGTACATCATAATGTTATTTTTGCAGATGTCGTTGTCCTACTGGAGCACTGCTCAATTGTAGCTCATATTTTTCAAAAAACCCTTGGATCTGCCCATTGATTCTCATCGATATCTAACCTAATGTATCTTTCTTTATCCAAGATGCTCCTTTACTGTAAATTGCTCTAAATTCGTCTGAGAAAGTTTATACTATGATTGTCACATGATTGACATTCTTTTTGCAACAATCACCTTCACTTGTGTTCACTTGTTTAGTCTTTGCTATCGACATCTGTGAGTGTCCTGGTTTATTGAACTTTGTTCTTTGATATTATATTACTGCAACTTCATTTTTCTTCCATCTTCCTTTTACTCCTTTTGTTGTATTGTATAAATCATTTCTCATTGACTATTTTCTTGAGTTCCAACAGTAATGGGCTTTGTGGCCATATCCACCACAACTATAACATCTCATAGTGTAACAATGCGTAGCAATATGTACAACATGATTGCAGTTCCAACATCTTATACTGTTGTTGAACCTACCAACTTGTTTTCTTCCATGATGCCTACAATCTAAGGCTTTATGACCATATTCATTACAAGAAAAAAAATAATCGTTAAAAACAATCGCATGCCTTCTTTGATTCATCCATGAAGGTGTCTCTCTTCAAAAATTGATTTGAGGTGTATGAGTAGCTTTTGGATGTCTTCCTTGATTTGATCTTCTAAATTTTTTAGTGTTTCTTTTATTTCTTGAACATGAAGAACCTGAGTCATACCTACTTTCACTTTTTACAAATGAAGGAGTTGTGTCAGACCTATCTTCATCCTTTACAAATGAAGGACCTGTGTTAGACATGTTTTCACCTTTTACAAATGAAGGACATGCATCAGGTTTCTTAGGAGTACTGATTTCTTCGTTGTTGTATCCAAGACCGGATTTTTCATTTGGTGATCTCTGACTATCCAAGATCTCATCAAGGGTCATGGAGTTGTTCATGAACTTGATTTGGGTGTTTGACTTCTCAACCTTCTTTCTAAGATTCACAACTTCTGCTTCCATCTTATTACATGATTCTTCCTTTTTGTTCAGCTAGTTCCTCACTACCTCCTCCCTTGTTTTGGCTTCTTCAAGTTGAATTTTAAGATGGGCATAGCTTTCCCTTAGTTATTTTAGTTCTGCAAAGTTTTTTCTTGGTTCATCATCTTCCTTCTTTTCTTCTTTTGCTTGATTGATTTCATTTTTCAATCTCTCGATCTCCTCTTCCTTTTATTTTGTTAGACTAGTAACTTCTAGTTTCAATCTTTTGATTTCTTCTTCTTTGTTTTCTAACTGAATCTTTTTCTCAGATATGATTTCTTCATTGTCTTTGAGCTTTTGTTTTTATTTCCAGGATATGCTTCTGAGTGTTAATCTCATCATCTTCCTTCTTCTTTTCTTTTACTTGACTAATTTCTTTCTTCAATTTCTCGATCTCGTCTTCCTTTTCTTCTAACTATTTATCCTACTTATATATTATCTTTTCATTGTCCTTGAGCATTTCCTTTATTTCCAAGAAATGCTTTTGACTATTTTCAAGAAATTCTTTAATGTAGTCATGAAGATAGCTATAGTCTGAATCATTATGGTCATAGTGGTATTCACAGAGACTCCAATCAACCTTTTGTTTAGCCTTTGATGGTTCTTATTATACTTCTTCTATGGGATAAATGCTAACAGAACATTCTTTTATTGTATCTGAGTCTTCTTCTTTACTTGTAGGGGAGGATTCAATATCAACATTATTGCAATCGAAATATTGTGGAGAGTGTTTAGCTTTATTGATGGTTGATTCTTCCTCTTCATCCTTGATAGGAATGTCTTCTGTGTGTTGTCTTTTGATTTGATACATCTCTTCTAACTTCATCCATAAGTCCTTGGCAGATGTGCATAGTCCTATGCTTACCTTGACAGTATTTGATAATCCATTGAGGAGAATCTTCAATGCCAATTCATTTTTCTTCCTTACTCTTCTTTGGACTGTAATCTTGGATAGATTATTTGATGTAGTTAAATCCCAGGTATTTCTTACTACTGAATTCAAAACTTCAGATCTTTTTGAATTCAAATATTGTTTCACATTTTCTCTCCATGAGGAATAATGTGTTCCATCAAATAAAGGAGCTTCAACTGCGGAGAGAGCCATCTGTCCACCCATTTCTTCAGAATCTACCTTCCAGTGTTTAAACTGTGCTGAAGGAACCCACTCTGATACCAATTGTTGAACACATCACCCACACTAAGAGGGGGGGTTTGAATTAGTGTGTGGACTTTTATAACTTTTCTTCTTGCAAGTTAGCAGTTAAAACATAATTGTACATATTAAGAACAATCAAATCATAATCACAATGGACACAAGAGATACTAGATGTTTGTGTAAGATTTTGTATAATTGATATGTATATATAGTAATATGAATTTTCCCAGCACCAACTATTTTGTATCAGCACCAACTGAAGTAAGGAGCACCAACTCCTCAGAGAGCACCAACTCTCAAGAAAGACCCATTTTTCCACAAGTCCCAGCTTGTTGATAGAACACGGTCTATCCAAATAGAGTTCATATATTAATTCAACTCTAGTAGCAGTGATCCATTATTGAATCAACTTTCTTTCATGATCAGAGGTATAGCATAAATGCTCATCACCGCACTTCATCTTCTGTCTGAAATTCGTTCCTTCCTCACTTTATATTTCCTCTGATATCTACGCCTTCTTCACTTCTTCTTCCCTCTGATATTCGAACGGACCCCAGGTTCACATCCCCTTCATTTTCTCCATAGGATGCTCTTTCTCAGTGAGCCTATCTTTTCCACAAACCCGTCTTCTTCCCAAAAGAATACAATCTAGTGAACCAATCATGGTTGTATTTATAGTTGCTTATGCTCAAAACATGTTTAAGTTATTGGGTCGACTTGTGCAACAAGTTATAACTAACTTGTTCATTTACAACAAATTTTGGGACCACCAGAGATCATCATTCCAGGTCTTCAACTTTACACCTGACATCCCCTTTACTTTCATAAATTGATCAGAGGTATGGATTGATTTCCTTCGTCTCTATGATTAAAGAAATTAGTGCTTCCTTCAAACCATGTTAATATGATCATTGGCGTAGAACCACAGGCTTATCAATTTAAGAGATGCATTACATTATGCCTTTCAAATATCTTTACCATATGACCAATGGTGTTATTCATATGTTAGACGAGACGAGCGCTTGAGTGTTTATCAATTCAACAATCACGATTCAATCTCCTGATGAGATGGATGATTGTCGAGACTTCGGGACCTTGCCCTTGGGGTCTTCGGTACTTCGCAACCTTTCAAATCTCTCGAAGCAGATTTTTCCAAAAAGATCGGACGATTATCATTTATATCACAAAACCATATCAATGGTCATATTCAATCCTTACATCTATTCTTTCATTGCTTAATCTGATGGTCGAGACTTAATCAAGCATTGAGATGGATGGCCACCATTCACTTCGGGACTTCGGCTATTATACTTACACTATCCTTCCACTTTGTTTTGATCAATAGTTGAGAGTGCACCCAAAGTATTCTTTAGATCGGACGACCCATGTCCACTTCGGGACTTCGGCATTCGAGACTTTGGAGGTTTCGAATAAATGTTGCTCCATTTTCCTCTAGATTGATCACCTACTGAGTAAATCATAAATGGTGGAGATCACTTGTTGTCGGTTAATAATTTCACTTACACTATCCTTCCACTGTAGTAGATCGAAGGTCGAGAATTCTCCCAAAGTGATCTTCAAATCGGACGTCTCGTGTCCACTTCGGGACTTTTGCATTCGGAACTTCGGGACTTTTGACATTTGTTGGTGGTGAAAACTCCCAAAGTAAATCTCCCAAAGTGACATAACTTATTGACGTCATGTGTTGACATGGCATGAGCCAATTTCCTCTTGACACTTGTCATCATCTTATTATGCCATGTGTATTTGCTAACATGGTCTGCCACATGTCCTTGATGACATGGTCTTCCACATGTCCTTGTAGACGTGGTCTGTTGACATGGTATTCCACATGTTCTTGTAGACATGGTCGGTTGATGTGGGATACCACATGTTCTTGTTGACGTGGTCTGCTAACCAACAACACTGATCCAATGGTCATCGTATATCCTCTAGATCCAATGGTCCTTATTCATTTTGGATTTAGGGACTTCGGGTACTTCGACTTTTCAAGTTGCCAATTCTTCCGAAGTGAGATTCCTCGAAGAGTAACCTCCTCTCATCTTTGAACCTGAACTAAATGTTGTTCATCGATCGTGTTTTTAGATCGATGGCTTGATCTATCTACAACTCTTCTTCTAGCTTATCTTGTCCTTCCACTTAGAAATATCCAACAGTTGTCGGATATTCACATAATTGAGATCTCAGATCTTTTACCTCGCTTATCCTATCCTTCCACTCAAAAGTGATCCAGTGGTTGTGAAGATTCTCGAAGTAGATCCACGATCAAGGATGATTGTGGAACCACAATTTGCAAGTGATTTAACTCATCACCCAAACTCCTCAATTTGAATTTGTGCGTTGTTGTTGAGTCAACCACAATCGTCGATCTTTGAATCTATAAGATTTGACAGTCCTGACTACTTGCAGGATTGGAACTAGCGCGATATTTAATTCTCTTTTCAATCTCTGCAATCTATCCTTGTCGTTGATATGGAAATTGCACATCTGACGGTCACAACTCAATCCGACTTAATTTGATCATTTTTTGGATCAACCACAGTCATTGATATTCGAGTCTATGAGATCTGACAATCTAGACCAATTGCGGCATTGGAACTAGTGAGTCGTTTAATTCTCCTTCTGATCTCCACAATCTATCCCTGTCATTGATCTGGCTTGCAGATTCGACGGTCACGGTCCTCCAACGGTCCTCAAGCCCATGGTCACTCATATGACCAATGTCCATAATATGAGACAATCAACATGGTCAATTTCTTGATCGAACGGTTGTTGAGGCTTCTCACCCTAAGCTTACGCTTTTCCTTTCGAGCTTTGATCTATGCATATTGTTCGCTCCTCCTCATGAGCTTGTGCTTTTGATTCTGAGCTTTGATCTCTGCATACTATTTTCTCCTCCTCTTGAGCTTACGCTTCCTTCTGAGATCTTTGATCTCTGCATACTGTTCGCTCCTCCACCTGAGCTTAAGCTTCCTATCTCTGCATATTGTTTGATATTTTATGCTAATTGATATACTATTGACATCAATGACAATATCATCTATGTAAATCACAATGATAATTCATCATAACAACAAATCATCACATCGATTGTTGAAATCAATGACAATATGTCCAACAATAATGTGAACAAGTTTAATGTAAGAAGACTTAATAGAAGGTTCTACTTCTAGAAATAATATTCTCTAGAATATTAAAATAGTATAAATAGGAGTAGAAAGCATGGAAAAGTTTTGTCTAGAGAATCAGTGTGTACTTGAGCTTTGATATTCTAGAGGTTTCCCCCTTAAAGAGGAAAGTGAACTTGGCTATCAATATAATAAAGGTATCATTTATGGAATCAATTGTGTCATTGTGCTCTATATTTTACTCTTTCCGCTGATAATTTTTATAAAAAATATTTTTTTCTCTAGATAATTCCATTTTGTACCTTACATACACACCATCTAACTTGACATAGGAATAAACAAGGGAAAATCTACCACCCTGATGAGAAACTATTACTTTGCAGAAATTAAAAAAAAAAAAAAAATGATGAGATCATATGCAATAAATTTTTCTAAGGAAAATCAAATGCCTCAAGCAATGCATGGAAACAAACACACAAATGAAGGAAGAAAAATGCATGGAAACAAAACATGCATCCTACACTATTTTTCAAAAGAGCTTATTCTTTCCTACCCGAGTAGCTAATTAAGAGATGTGGTTTCTAGGTGAAATCAAAGATCCAATGCAACCACTTGAAGAGTTCATCAACAACTTGAATCTTCCCCTTTTGTTTGGTTATTAGCCAAAATAGGGATATGTTAAGCACCAAGTGGGTATCAGGTAAAATATGGACCACTCCCAAGGCTAGAACTATGGTGGGGTTACACTCATGAAACAAAAGGCCCAAATCATACTAAGGTTGGGTAATATTCCCACAAATTTCCTCCATCCAAAAATCAATAAGGATGATTTATTCATTTCTTTCATCATAGGAGTGGTTCAAACCATTTACCTTTCTTGTAAAAACATTGAGGAAAAGGGGATCGAAAGGTGGCTCCATATGGGATCTGCAAGGAATTGGTTGAATTTCCATGTCTCTCTTAGTTAAATGTAAGGAAGTAGAATACTCATGAGTCAAATATAGGTAAGGAGGATGAGGGAACTCATGCGTCAAGGGTAGGCTTCCAAGGACACTCAACATAAATAATAACCCTTTCACACTTAACCCTTTCATGAAAAGGAGACCAATTCTCAAGAAATATCTTGAAGAAATCTGAAAGTGATAAGATATTTCCTTCATTAATTTTTCCATACCAATCCATGATCACATCCTCAAGAAAATCCAAAGACAATAAAAACATATTCATGATTAATGCTGAGTTTTGAAATAATATTAATGAAAGATGAAATGTTTGAAGTAGATTAATATTTATTTCCATGGAATCTCGGTAATTATTCTCTTAAATATTCATAACCATTTGGATACCCATGGATTTCCAAGAAATATAGAAGACCAAGTAAATCCTTTAGTAACCACTATACTTCATCTTCTTCAAGATCAATTGCTTCAACATAATCTTCCAGTTTGGTTATAATATTAGCTTCACTCTCATAGCCAGTATCATAAATGGGATCACCTTCAAAGTAAAAACAACTTAGATCCCACTTATATCTTCCAATGTATAAAAGCTAATCAAATATTCTAACACAAAGGTCATCATCTTCTTCATGAAATGAGGGAGAATCCGCTAATCGCTCCTCAAAATTTACCCCTTCATCATAATTAAAATATGGATCAAATAGATCAATATTTTGACAAGGGGTATCATTTATCAAGTCCTTGACTTCATGTGGATAAGAAAAAAAATTGGTTGTTTTCACATTCTAAGTTCTTATCCAAATTAATAGATCCACAAGGTTGCTCTTTCTCTCAGGATTCTTCTACAAACTCCTCCCCTTCCAAATTTTCAAAGGATGCATCAAGAGGTCTCAAAGTTTGGAAAGGGGTGTGAGTTATTGGATCATGATCTTCATGAAGTGGCTCTTCCTCAACATGTTCATCAAATTCTTGATATTCTATGGGAGATGCAATGGATACCTCTTCTTCCTTTGGGAGAGCTTCTATGGTACATCTAATAAACATCTCAATCTATTTGTTTTCAATACTAGGATCCCAATATTCGAGGAACAATATAAAAAAATCAGTAAATGAATTGATTGGTCCTACAAGATCATCACAAAACCAATCATTTTCCTTATCCTCCAAAGTAAATATAAAAGTGTACATCTAAACATCCTCATAGATAATATGAGATTAATTCATGACCCTAATGAAAGACATAACATGTAACAGGGATGACTTGTGATTTTTAAGAAATTAACTGAAAAGATCAAGTAAATCTTCATGGTATCCTTTGAGTGGAGCTCCTGAAATATTTGAAGCAAATGGAGCACACATCCGATCCCAAACTTCTAATATTTCCTTTCTTCAAATTTTCAAATGTTAGGAGAGTGGAGTCACCAAGGTGAATTCTCAAAGCCAATGCAATGCTACTTGCCTCACCCTATAAGCGACAAGTCTTTTAAATCTCCAAGGGAAAGGGATTATTCCCTTCAATGGAGTTTCTAGATGAGTAAACTTAATAAAAACCATTGAATCATACCCATCAAAATTTCTACTGAAACCAAACCTTTGAATACCTAGGGAATGGACGTTATCCCTGGAAACTATGCCAAAATGTTATCGCTAAAACTCTCGTTAAGGGAAAGTATCGCCCTATGCAAGAGAGCTTGGGGAAACTACTAAGAAAGCCACCCATTGTCACCTTAGTGGCCTTGCCTCTTCACTTTAAGGCTAGGTTTCCTAACCTAAGGAGGGTATTCCTAGGGATAAAATTAAGTTTGATCATTTTGTTGAGAAGGGAAGCTTCAAGACTCGATTTGACTAAGGGTTTGGAAAAATCAACACTATCTTCTCTCAAGAGTAAAACACATTCAAGAATGGGTGAAGAAAATTCCAAAACGTCAAATAAACTTATGAAATATTAGAGTTAAACAACAATGCTCATTCAAAGTGCTTTGAAACATGAAGTGTATTGCTTCAAATTAGAACAATATGAGTGTCAAAGTAATCAAAGTAATGTATCATTCACCACATCAAAGTGCCATTACCATCATAATCCAAATATTACATGTCATAAACCAATAAACCACAAGTTATTTTTACTAATGAAATGGGGAATATTTATACTCAAAGCGCAGTGATTCTTGTGCAATAAAGTGCTCCAAAGTGGAGTAAAGAAATCGGTGTGAAACAAGCACGTTTAGAGCATTAATGTGTGTCAACATCCAACAATATGTAATCCAATGGGAAATGTTGTAATAAGGATATTAAACTATGTGACAAGACAACATGTTAAGCATGTACCAATAACAGTTATGTTTAATACTCAGAGTGCAAAAAAAGTGATACCATAATATTGTAACAAGACCTCTCAAATTATGTGACAAGGACATCAAATAAATGACTATGCCAATAGTAATTATGCCTTGTCAAATTCAGATTGTAATCAGAGATAGACTTTGTGTGTTTGTCATTAAATTAATGTTCCCAAAACCATGAAACATTACTAGTTACTAGTCCACACTACAGTGATAGCATTGTTATGTTTCAAATCAAAGAATTATGACAGTCCACGGTGTATTTTTGCACCATAAACAGAGCTAAAGGAAGATCAAAAACATTGGTCATAAAAGAGAGTAATAGCACTATGTAAACATGCAATAGACCAACAAGATTCATCAAGTGTCTTACGCATATACCATTAGCATTAATTGAAACCCGAACTCTACAATTTTAGACAGTGAAAAGACCCTCAAATAGTGACTAATTAGAGGCTAACATTTATCATTTTTATGAGGTTGTTGGGCTTCCATTAGCATCGATTTGTTACTAAAGATAGTATAGAGCAGGAAAGTAACAAAAGGTTATAGAGATAATGGCGTAAACCATGAAAAATACAACATTTATAAAAGCATGTATTCATATTTGTAACCAAAGAAAGGGTTAAATAAAAATCAATAAGAGACTAGATCGTTCACCTCATTCCCCCGTCATCTCACTTAGTATGAATGCATAAACCATGATAATGCTTCAACATTGAAAAATTTATTTGGTTAATCAATCTAATTGAAGGTCAAAACCACACGTTCCAAGAACTTTGATTTATGGCATCCCAAAAAAATAATCAAATCAAGCATTTGAAGGGGTGTGTCAACTATGTAAGGGTTAGATATTTAAAGAGGTGAACGATGACACTTAGATCTAAAAATCCTTTATATGTCAAAACCTAAAGTATTCATTAAAGAACAAGTTAGCATGTATTGGATCTAAGAATTGGATATAACATTGAAATTTCTTAGATCCAAGCAATCTAGACCAAAGATGAAATAAATTCAAACCTTAGACTGCAAAACAAAAACAAAAAAGAATGAAAGGGAAAGGAAAATTTTGGAGCATTTTTTGCTTGAAGATAAAGATACACCAATACCTTAGGAATGGTTATGGGGTCATTATACAAGTCTATGTGAGGCTTAAGGTTTTAATATGAGGTAAAGTTAAAGGTACCTAAAGAGGATTACCTACCAAGCATCACCTAGGGAAAATAAGACTCTTCAAATTTTTGGATGGGGGGATCCATCTCAAAGCATGGCCATTTGCAAGAGGGAAGAGCCCCTAAACATCCTACCTTAATTTAAAGAACAAAATATTCAATGTTCAAAGGGACTTAAGGAAATAAATATACACCTTAGATTCCCCTCCAAGTGAAGCAAGATGCACTTATTTGGCCTTGTAGTAGCTCTGTCCCCCAGAAAACCTGCAAAATATCTATGCAAACTTTTGAAAAATAGCCTAAAACATCACATAAAAATATATAGATACTCAAGAACTTCTTTAGTAAAGTTTTCTCATTAATATCCAACAATGAGAATGAGAGAGGTCTCCTCCTTTTATAGCTAAGGAGCCTCCTCAATGCAATGTACTAGTTCAAAACCATGAGCAAAAACCATTGTCCCAAGTCAAAACCATGGGAAAAATACAATAAATAGGACCAAAACCATCCAATACATGAGCAACCCTCCCAAAATGGTCAAAATGCATCACTAAGGGCCACACGTGTGGAATAGAAGGGCCTAGACGAAATGAGCCCCATCAATAAGTATGTCAATGGCCCAACAATGAGTGAAGAACAAGTCAAACATGGTCCAAGGACCCAAGTTCTCCTCTAAGCAACTCCCAAGAGCTAGGAAATGGCCCAAGATGAAATAACAAACTCCAAGTGTGTGACATAAACCCCACAAGTGTGGGACATCCAAGGAAAAATCCAATGTAGATGGCACGTGTGACCTCCTCAATAAGGGTGCTCCTAAAGTAAATCATTGTGGTCAATGCCACATCATCTTGTGGTCAATATAACCACATGTAACCATCTCCTTAAATGTATCAAAAATCTCCCACATGTTATCCAAGGAGGGAATAATGATGCATGTGTGTGATTACAAGGAGAGGATATTTGAGTGGTCCATGAGGTAAGTTTGATGACATGGCATGCATGTCATGGACTGATGCACTATCACAGATCCCAAAGTAGTGACGTGTATCCCAATGTAGTACATGGATCCCAAGGAAAATGGCATGGATCCCAATGTCTATAGATATGATCAAATATGATTACATGGATCCCAAGGCAACATCATGAATCGCAACGCAGTGTCACGGGTCTTCTGGCATGGTACACGAATCCCAATGCAAGGTACCCACTTGAAGTGATGGGTCTAGCTCCTTGACAATCCATTAGGTGATATACACCTAGTGATATCTCTTGACACAACATAACAATAAGGGTTAGTTTTAATATTTTCCTAAGTTTTACCAAGGGGGAACAACATTAACCCTTATACATGTGACAAGTCCTAGGACAACAAGTATTTCCCAAGTACCTAGGTGAAACATACGTAATGTGATGAATAATGATGAAAAGAGGAAGGGAAAGACTCAATGTGACGACCATCAAAGTCATTTATCTACATAGGTCTAATTATTTATTCATCTAGCTTTCATGAGCTAGGATTTTTTATAATAGACTTCAAGAGTGAGCTTTTAGCATTTAGTTACCTATCCTCAACATTGTTTCTTACTAACACATTTTTTGCATTTTTATTTACATGTTCATTTTATTGACTAGTCCCCTTTTCCTTTAGATATTCATAGACAAGTTAGGTACCAGGGGCATTGGCCTCATAGTTAGGTGGCATTTCTCAAGATTTACAATTTTGGCTTTTGACTTTATTGTTCTTCACCTTTAGCATTTTTTGGCTTTATTAACTCGATATTTCTTCATTAGACATTTCTTTTAACATTTTATAAGTCACACATGATTAGGGTATATTTTTTATGGATGGAATGAAGTGACATAAGGAAAACAATTTTTTTTAGCATGGTTAGAATGTGGAAAATTATATCTTGGCTAGTTACCTAGTAGTACAAATTGACCCAAGAAATGACAACACTTCTAAAGGAAAAATATGGTCCTCCAAGGTACAACGTGGAAAATAATAAAAGTATGTATGTGATGAAGTGTTATAGGATTTTATTTCAATGTTTACTACTTTCGTGACTAACCAAGAATTTATAGCATCACATTCAAATGAACCACCAATACATGGAATGTCAAGATAAATCATAGTGAAACCATAATGTACCATCCATAGCGCATATGTCATCTAAGGAGTGAGGGAGGAGAATGATATATATCATAGATGAGCTATCAAAATCATGCATCTAATGGAGATATTGAGAAGAATTGTCTAAGTCTGGAGAATATGAGCAAGATAGATCATCTAGAACAACAACATGGCACCCCGTGAGGGTACTTCTGAAGTTGTCACCCCTTGGGGGGTAACAACTTCAGAAGTACAAAATAATTTTCAATAATGAAAGGTGAAATGTATCTCAAACTACCCTAAATTCCATTTCCCTTATCTCTTAACACTTGCAAATGAGTATAAAAACCTAGGATCAGGACTTGGATAGTCTGGAGGAAGCTTGTCTATAAAAATTTAAGTTGGATCAAATTGGAAGATCCTCCACCATAAATGAAGTTGTCTCAATTCCTTAATGGATGATTAGGAAAGAACCCTATAAATTTTTGGCCTGGAAGACTCAGCAACATTCCTACACTCTTTTATTTCATGGAGCTTCTAAGAACATCTCGTTGTCTATTATGCCTAGGGGCTTGGAAATATCTCAAAAAATCTTGTTGAGGCTTACTCATTGTTGCAGGGCCTCATTATCGCAAAGGAAGAAGGTATTAGAACCCTAATAGCGCTTGGAGACTTTATGTTGGTTACTAAAGAAATGATTGATCAAGATAAACTAGGGGGTGGGCGACTGAACTCTCTCATCTATAAAATCAAACGAATCCTCTCCCATTTTGATAAGATCTTGTTTTATCACATAAAAAGTTAGTTGAATGGTGAAAAAAACAATTGGTCCAAGGTGGTCTACTCCCTAGGATCTGGTATTCTAATTAAAAATGGGGTTCTTATCCTTATCTCCAGGAATGATTTTAAGGATGGAAATTTATTTTAAAATGTAGAAACCTTGCAAATCTTACTAATCCTTCATATGTCAACTATAAATGTTTGGCGATATTTTTGTAAAAATATTCAAATTTCCAAGTATTTTATATAGTATTTATAAAAAAAATTCTATTTTTAAGGTAAAATAATTTTATCCTATAGAATTTGGGCGAATCATTTTTAAAATAGTGAATCTCATTTTTGGAAAAACCATGGAAAATTAACCCATGAGCGAAATTTAGCCCCTAAAATCATCCATGCTTATCTCAATCTCGTAATAACATTTAATTGCACCTTTTTCAATATGCACTCACTTCTAATCAGTAATTGGAAGTGGTTTGGGAAGGACGACATGTGGCCTCCATAACTCCCACACTTGGTCCGATATGCTCCGCTTGCAGTAATTCAATGCATCAGAATGAATCCACACTTGAAATATGGGACATTTTCAACCATGCAACTCACCTAGGATTTTTCTTTGGCTGATTCAACCTGCATATTGAGGAATGAGATATCTAGGAGCGACCCTGGTAATGATTTAGTGGTAATTGAGGATCTCTGGTGCGAGAAGAATGTATCTCTTGTGAGACTGTGGAGATGTTTCCGTGGGAGGTGGGATTGAGTCGTGTTTGGTCTTCAATGTGGGTAGCTCCTTTTTCTTTTGCAAGGCAAGCCCCGGTCTCTTCGTCCCTCTTCTTAGTGTCGATTACTTCTAGTGTTTGTTATGACTCAATTTGGAATAGTCAGAACAGATCCCTTTTGGTCCTTTTAGTTTTTCAAAATATTGGCAATGGGAACTCCTATTTGGGGTTTGTTCGGCTTGGTATTTTCCACTCCAATTTCATTATGAAAGGAATTTAAAAAAAAATCATGGGTAATCCATATTTGAAAGAGGTCTGAAGGAATCTCTACATGCATGAAGATATTACTCAGGCCGACAATAGTTATCTAATGTTAATTTCCTCTAAAATTACAGAATTAGAACAACCCAAAGCCATGCACAATGAAAACATCATGAATATTCTCCTTCTTCATAAGCAATGGATAGATTCTTTGAAAATTGAGTGTAACAGACTTCATTCTTTGGTTTTTTCTTAGTGTTTGGATCTTCTTTCTCGCTTCCAATAATCATTGTTCCGGGAATCCATTGCAAGCAAGATTAACGAAGAATGAAACAGTTTGCCAAAATCGTGATACCATGGAAATTGAAGAACTAAGTTGCCCTCATTTAGGAGAGGGGAAGGAAGCTCAAGGAAGTGCCCACCCCTGAATGTCCTTGAATGTTCTTTCGAGTTGTAAGTATTTTGTGTCAATTTGTCAAGAAATTCACCAGTAGAAACACTTGGAACTCATATTTGGAGAAGGCATTAGAGTATATTGTAGTTATATTAGAAATATGTATAGTTTTATCGCAATCCCTAAATTTTACTAAATGTAATCGTTGCTAACTTTGATATAGCCATCTTTTGGAATTAATATAATTTTTTGTTCTGGTTTAAAAAAAAAGGTAGTATATGCACAAAAGGTGGAATGGTCAAGCTTGAGTTAGTGAATGGTTAAAGAGAAGATGACCATACGCTCATGATAGAGTGTTGGTATAGGAACTTGGATGAATCTACATTATTGGAATAGTAATGGTAGATGTCTAATTTATCTTGTGTTGTGTAGTGTTATATTTGCAATAGAGTGCATGTAGAAAAAAAAATCCCTCACTATTTCATAGCCTAGCTCAAGGACGATATTTACATCGAATACCTATAGTTGGAATGAAAATTGTAATTACATAATTGGCTTCTATGTGCACAACTTGATAAAAAGACAAATATGTATATTTACATACTACTATGAATTATGAATGTGTATGGGGAAATCATGATTGTTGGTCATTAATAAATGAGTTTTTATTAGGGTTGTGTATGTAAATAGTCGCCCTTCCATTCAATGTTCACACAAAATGCTTATATGCGTACAATTCTACCTCAAAATATTTAATTTAGAATGGTAGAAGAAGGAATTTTAAATTCTTTTGATGTGGATACTTGGTTGTTAATGTAGAAAGGTGGATGTTTACACTACAACCAGTGTGCACACTGTGTTAGCAAGCCTCTATCCATCAAAATTTTAGAACATCGGTGTTAAGCGTTGTAGCATCAAACTTTCTCACACATTATTTGGTTTCTTTTAAACAAACAAATTATAACGAGTTGTTAAATATAGTAACAAAACCACTAACCCTTGAAGCAACATTGGATCCACCAAATTCAAAGAAGTAGTAATAAGTTATCAAATTAGAAGATATCTCTCTAGTGAAGAATAGCACATGGGAGTTAACTCCACTTCCATTTAGAAGTAATGGGATGCAAGTGATTGTTCAAACTAAAATTGAAAGCAAATGGTTCAATTGCCCACTACAAGGTGTGATTGGTTGTTAAGATGTACCCTCAGGGGTTAGGTATAGATTTTCATGATAGTTTAAATTGACTACAATCCACCTACTCTTAGCTATTAGAACAATGAAGTGCATGGAAATACATCAAGTAGTTGTGAAGGAACTTACTCTCAATGGAAAATTCAAAGAGGTGATATACATGGATAAATGAGAAGCGTATGTAGATGTCAGACACAATGTTGTATGTTATTCCATTCGCATAGAAATAATATTATACATGAACTCGCCTCACTGATCAATGACACATCACAAGATTCATATACATGCACTTAAAAGTTTTCTTACATCTAGGACACTCCTATATGCCACTTGGGCACTACTCAAGACTTTAACTCCAATCTTACTTATACATGCAACACTCTCATAAATTCATATGGCCATTTTATGTTGCTATACTTTATTCAATATCATGACCATGTAATATAATGTTGTGTTCCCTAACACTCTCTCCCAAACTATTCGTTTTTTTAAACTCCAAGTGTGGCTTTGAAAAACTCTAACTTCTCCTTTGTTGGGGTCTTTGGAAAAATATTTGTTGTTGGGTCTTCAGTTTTACAATACCTTTGATGCATTTCAAAATCCTTTTTGTTGCCTTCCAATATAGTAATGTCACAATTTCCATGTGCCTTTTAAAACAATGCCATTTGCATAACTTAAGTCTAGTTGTTGTCCTGTAGATTATGTTTCTAACCATTTGTTACACAGTAAAATCAATTGATTTGGAACCATCATCTCTCAACAACTTTAGACCGGTCTCATTTCAGTTATAGTAGGCTTATAATCATTCATTTTAAATCTAAAAAGTATTTCTTGGACATATCTTGATTTTGGCATACATATAGCATACCTCATTGCAAAAAAATAGTGCAACTTAGTGTATCATTTCAACCTCGTTACTCAATTAATCCTTGATTTTAGTGAATAATCATCGACATAGATTGCCAAAACAAAGATATGTGACTCTATCATCTTGATATATAAATTAAGATCATAATTACTTCTTTGAAATCCCTTTTTCAAAAAGTGTGCATCAATTCTTTCCTACCATGTTTTTGGTGCTTGTTTCACTTCATACAATTCTTTCCTACCATGATGTGGGTGCTTGTTTTACTTCATACAATGCTTTCCTTAGTGCCCACACAAGGTGTTCCTTTCCTTTAGAAAACCTTGTGGCTGCTCCATGTAGAATCTCCCTTCCACAAAGCCATCCAAAAATGCACTTTTAACCTCCATTTGATGAATCTACCAATTAATTTTAGAATGAATATTTCAAATATTCCAATGAGAATAACTTCTTGTCTCATTCCAATAGACTCAATGCTACCTTTCTTTGATCCAATATGACCACTACTTAGAAAAAATTCAGCATTGTTTTTTTAAGTTTCAAATTTTGTTTTCTCTTTACAAAATACAAAGTTGTCTAGCCATTTTATCTTTGTTTCCTAACTTTTGATGAAAACTTTTTAATGCAATATGTTAATAAGACCTAGAATACAATCACTAGTTGGAGAGCAAAGCATTCTAAATGCTCCAAAAATGCTCTACCTCAATGTTTTAAAACTTGGACTCGAATCGGTAAGGGTTAACTTGGACTTGGTTTGGAATTAGACCAATTTAATTTTTATGACTTGGTTTACTAAAAAATATATAAATTATTAAAATTTTAAGAAAAAAACATATTTTAAAGATTCCAAACCATTAGAGACAAATCAAGTGGGATCAAACTCATGCTCCAAGCTCACTCTAAATCACAACTCTTTAATGCTGTCCCAAAATCTTCAAATACTCAATGAGAAAGGTGTGAGGCAAATAAGAACAAGAGGGAAGATATCTTTGTATAATCTATTTTTGAAATTTAAAGTGATAGAATTTAAGATTTATGTAAAAATAAATAAATAAAATGATTTTTTCCTCAAAATGTGTGTCCCCAACACTTAAGGTGATAGAATTTAAGATTTATGTAAAAATAAATAATAATAATAAATTAACGTTTCCACTTTGACTCTACATAACAAAATTATATGCAAGAAATTGTCTCTGTACCTCTAAGATTTCAAGTAATCTTAAATAAAATAATAATGCTGCCTTTTTTAAAGTCGCTTTACCCTCGATTAGAAATAATTGCACCTATAACCTGTCCTTTGGATATAGGGAAGGGATTGACCATAATTTCAAATCCAATTAATTTAGTTCGTAACTTTGCAAACCAATATTTTAGAATCATGAAAAAAAGGAATTTTGTGAGCATGATTTTCTTTACCAATCTTTCAAGGCACATTGCAACCAATTTGCTCTATTCCTCCAATGGCTTCTTCTATCCAACAAGTGTCCACTTTGTTCTCTCCTTCAACCCATGAGTGAAAAAACGCATCACACTAATTTCTTCAAATCTTGGAACAGATTTTTAACATATTTCTGCGTTATTTAGCAGTGCATTCAAACCAAATTTTTCATACATGGGTTTGTAGCAATCTTCCTCGGCAATTTTCCACACATATAATTTGCGCCCAAGGGTTCCAATCATTCAGTGCTTCACACAGCTAAATCTTTTACTAGTCTTTTACCTGCAACTCTCTTGAACGTGCAGTCTTATGAATCCAAGAGAGTGGCAGATCATATAACCTGTTCAGAAATGATTTCAAATCACAAATATCGGCACAATATGTGGCGGCCTTTTCCCACAATAATTTTAACAGCACTTAAAATATATATTTTATAATTTCCAACAACAATTTATAACTCTTTTTAGTGGTTTCAACACAAAGTACAATGCAATGGACAAAGCAAACATAAAGAGGAGACAATAAACTGATACAGAGACTACCCATAATATAATTTACTACTCCCTCAAGAAGCTTACACAACAAACCTTCATGGTCAAGGCCAACACAACTCCCATGAAATGTGGCTTCACAGAGCCTCAACAAGCTCTTCCCTCAACTTCTCACAACAATTACTAACACACGACATATGCAAAAAGGAGAATAACAAAATTCCTCACTCACACTTCTCCATGGCTCTCTCCATAGCTCTGATACCATATAAAGAAAATAAGAGAATGAACAAATCAGATGGAGCAGCAATATCACACACATCAACCCACAATATACTCAAAGATGTCACATGCAATGCTCCATTTTTTTTATGTGTGGCGGAATCGGCAACTAGTTGCGCATGTACTCGCGTTACACGGGGTTGTGTTATCCAACTGCTACCACTATAACCTCCAGGTGTGTCCACGATGCCCCATACGCGACACAAATGATAAGTCGAGGGGAGTTGAACTCGAAACCTCATGGAACTTCATATCACGGTACTTGCCAATTGAGCTTCCCCCCCGGGGGCCACATGCAATGCTCCATGTTATTCCATTATATATTTATACATGAATTTGCCTTGTTGCTTGCTGACAGATCACAAGATTCCTATTACTAAATTTAGGATATTCTATTACATGCACTTACACAATCTATTACATTGAAGACACTCCTATGTGCCAACTGGGAACTACTCAAACCTTTGTAATTCTCATCTTACTTTCATGCACAACACTCTCTTGAATTCACACACACCACTTTATGTCTTTGTTTAATTTCAAGACCAAGAAAAAAAATTGTTGTATTTCTTAACATTTTCAATGCACCAAGTGTTGAATTTTTACAAAATTAGTTAGCATTAGATTTACCATAGCAATTTAATCTTCTTTTAACATTCAATAAGCATATACTAAAACATAAAGAAGCAGGTAAACAAACACAAGAAGACACAAAGATTTATCCTGGGAAACCCTTCTTCAGAAGGGAGAAAAACCCAGCAAACTTTTCTTAGAGAGAATATCCTTGTCAATACAATATAACCAAGAACCAACTCTATACACTAGAGAAAACTAACAAAGAAGAATACTTATCTCCACAAGAGATAACCCAGTAATGCAGTTGCATCAAGACCTAGCCAGAGTGCTAGAGTAATTTTCCTCTACCAACGTACCACCAAGACAAAAGATAAACAAGCCAACATGCGCCCTTCTTCCTTTTGGACTACAGCTGCTACTGCAGCTGTCCATTAGACTTGCACTATGAGTGAGTGAGTGAATGTGACAAATGAGGAAGGCATCACCTTTATTTATACTGGACTGGGCAGGTGTCTTTTCCAATAGGGTCGACCTGTCTTCCTAGAAAATATATTTTCACTTTGTCTTTTTCCTGTGGAGCCGACTTTACTTCTGGAGAATTATATTTCTTCTTTATTATTATTCTGTGGGGCCAACATCTCTTTTGGGATCTTCTAATTTCTTCCAAGGCTTCTTTGATTTGTTTAATGGTTATTCTCTGACTGCTTGGCATCTTCATCTCTAAGAAAATTTGTCCCGGAGGTGAATACCTCTCGCTGCTACCAAAAACATCAACACTCCCTCTTAGCTAGGGAGGTATTCTCCAAGATGTTCTCCTCTAATCCTCATAGCCCCGCAGGCTATGCCATGGTCCTCGGACCATGTCATGGTCACGCAAGCCATGCTACAAGTAGCATCATCGCGTCACACATTGCTACCACCAATGTGAACCTATCAATCTCGTCTAGGGGCTACAACCCACTAGAGAACACTAGGGATACAACCTCGTAGTGTGTGTCATCATCGTCAAGGGCTAAAATCACAAGACGTGTCCACTTGGGCTACACCCCAAGGGACGATGGGCTACAACCCATAATATCCCAACCACGTGGGCTACAACCCAAGGATCGCTAGGCACCAACCCAGTACAACTTATCAATCCATCGATAAGTGTCATACTCAACTCATTCCATCGAGGAGTATCATCACAAGTCAACCCAGCTCAATCCATCAAGGAGTACGACCTAGAAAATATCCCAACCACATGGGATACACCCCAAGGGTCGTTGGGCACCAACTCAGTATGTCATCACAGGTTAATCTAGCTCAGTCCATCGAGGATTACGATCTGGAAAATATCCCAACCACATGGGCTACAACCCAAGGGTCGTTGAGCACCGACCCAGTACAACTTACCAGTCCATCGATAAGTGTCATACTCAACTCAATCCATTGAGGAGTATCATCACAGGTCAACCCAACTCAGTCCATCGAGGAGTACAACCTGGAGAATGTCTCACGAAGCAACAACCATAAACACTCCCTCTTAAGGAGAGGGGCATTCTCTACCACTCCAAGTTTATCACGGAAGTACTCGAACTTCGACTTGGCAAGGGGCTTGGTGAGAACATCTGCAATCTGCTCATCTGTAGGAAAGTACTGCATCATTACTGCTTTCCTCAACACCATGTCTCGAATGTAATGAAACTTGATCTTGACATGTTTTGAACTATCATGAGACACTGGATTCCCAAAGAGCTTCACACAGCTCTATCTATCACAATGAATCACGGTCGGATCCAGCATCTGCCCAAACAATCCTGCAAGGAGCTTCTGAAGCCACACTGCTTCGCATACTGCCATACATACTGCAATATATTCAGCTTCTGCAGTACTCAAGGCCACAAAAGTATGTTTCTTGCTACACCAAGAAACCATGGAAAACTCCAAACTGAAGCAACACCAGGAGGTGCTCTTCCTATCCATTGTGCTCTCTGCCCAATCAGAATCAGCATATCCCTACAATCTCATGTCAATACTAGAAGCATATCTCAAGCCATATCCAACTATACCTCGCAAGTATCTCAACACATGCTTCACAGCTACCCAATGCAACTGTCTCAGCTGACTCATAAACTGGCTAAGTGCACTCACTGCATAGCAAATATATGATCTGGTGTTAACCAGATACATCATTGATCCAATCAGTTGCCGGTACATAATCAGATCAATCAAGTCTGAATCAGAAGAAGACTCACTTAGCTTTTTCAGATTCGACACCATCGGTGTGGCCATGGACTTACAATCCAACATCCCATATCTCCTCAAAATCTCGACTGTATACTTCCCCTGACTCAGGAAGATCTCATCAGTTTCACACCTCTAGTCCCAAGAAATAGTGCATCATGCCAAGATCCTTCATTTCAAATTCAGAGGCCAACTCATGCTTGCACCAAGCAATGAGACGCTCTGCTCCGGTGAGAAATAAATCATCAACATACAGGATCAGAATCAGGGACTCACCATCAACAATCTTATAGTACAGGTTGGCATTAGCAACACTCTTGCTGAAACCCAAACTCATCAGGTATCATCAATCCTCACATACCTCGTAAGTATCTCAACACATGCTTCACAGCTACCCAATGCAACTGTCTCAGCTGACTCATAAACTGGCTAAGTGCACTCACTGCATAGCAAATATCTGGTCTGGTGTTAACCCGATACATCATTGATCCAATCATTTGCCGGTACATAATCGGATCAATCAAGTCTGAATCAGAAGAAGACTCACTTAGCTTTTTCAGATTCGACACCATCGGTATGGCCATGGACTTACAGTCTAACATCCCATATCTCCTCAAAATCTCGACTGTATACTTCCCCTGACTCAGGAAGATCTCATCAGTTTCACACCTCTAGTACCAAGAAATAGTGCATCATGCCAAGATCCTTCATTTCAAATTCAGAGGCCAACTCATGCTTGCACCAAGCAATGAGACGCTCTGCTCCGGTGAGAAATAAATCATCAACATACAGGATCAGAATCAGGGACTCACCATCAACAATCTTATAGTATAGGTTGGCATTAGCAACACTCTTGCCGAAACCCAAACTCATGAGGTATCCATCAATCCTCGCATACCAAGCTCGAGGTGCCTGTTTGAGTCCATATAGGGTCTTTTTCAACCTGCACACATGGGACCCCTTCCCATGAATCACAAAACCATCTAGTTGCTCGATGTACACCTCTTCCTCAACCTCTCCATTGAGGAAGGTTGTCTTCACATCCATCTGATGTAGTCTCCAACCCATGGCTGAAGCAAGGGCAATGATCTCCTGAATGGAGGTGTACCGAGCAACAGGAGCAAATGTCTCTTCATAGTCTATTCCCTCTACCTGAGATAATCCTCTAGCCATAAATCTCACTTTGTGCTTCTCGATGCTCTCGTCAGCTGCATGTTTGATCTTATAGATCCACTTGGAAGTCACCATAGACTTCCCCTCAGGTCTCGGAACAATATCCCACACATCATTCTTCATGATGGATTGATACTCCATCATGGCATCTCTCCATACCAGCTGACTAGATGCCTCCTCATAATAGGAAGGCTCGGAATCAATAATGTGGTTCATCACTGCAACATAGCTCAAGAATCTCTGAGGTCTCTTGCTCTCTCTGAAAGTACCACGAGGAGCTGCATGTCTCTCTGCCTCCTGCAAAGTCTAACAAGCCCATGCAAGCCTCTTTCGGCCTACTACAATATCTCTAGGAACATCAATAGGATCTACATAATCTACAGGATCAACTGGATCAACAGGCTCAACTGTCTCAACGGTCTCAACTAGCTCCCTCTGAACTACTGAAGGGTGAGGGGGAGAAGACACCATCTCCTTCTGCTTCTCACTGTCAATCTCCATGTGAGATCCTCTGGACCTCCTGAAGGCTACCTCATCCTCAAAGGAGACATCCCTGCTCACATCAATTTGTCTCTAACCTAGGATGTAGATCCAATATGCCTTCAAAGACTCACTGTACCCAAAAAATGTACCCTTCCTGCTTGAAGGGTCTAACTTCGTCATTTTCGCCTTGGGTACGTGAATGTATACAGGACACCCAAATATCTTGAGTTGTCCAACCACAGGCTTCACTTAGGTGAAAGCCTCCTCGGGACTCATGTTCCTCAAAATCCAAGTCTGAAGATCACATAGTATAAGTATCCGCTCAAAGAAGCAATTGTCATAGGTCCACACAAATATGAATGCACCAAGTCCAAGATCCCCTTGGATCTATTGTCACTGCCTGAAAAAGATCCCTTGGCACTCTTGCCAAGAGCACAACCTCTACAAATTCCATCATGCTCTACACGGAGTGCGGAAGACCTGTCACCATCTTCCCCAGAGCGAGAAAAGATCTATAATGTAAATGAGCAAGTCTCCTATGCCATAACTCGGTCAGACTGATAGAATCATGCATCAGAGCATGCACTGGTCGAACTATCAATCTGTACAAGTTCCTTGTCTAGTCAGACTGCTTTATGTCTCAAACTAGAGACTATCTAATACGTTTCCTTCTGCAACCGTCACTATAGCTCCCTCTCAGAGCTATCACTAGTCACTTGCCTCCGTGGTAACCTGCCTGGACCAAGAAACAAGAACAACAACATCTCCATGGCAACCTCCATGGGATTTAACAAGATAACCTGCCCGAAACTGTCACACGCCCACTTAGCGGCAACCTAGATTTTTCGTCTTTTTCTTCGAGGGACAGAATCCCCGAATTTCTATGGGGCCTAGCGCAGACCATCCCTTCCCTTATCCTCCTCCAAGCGACCACAACCTGCCCTTAGCACAAGCGCCTTTCGCAACTCGCGAGTTGGAGGGTCAAGGCTCTCGACTCCTCTTTCTCCAATCGTCGATACCCGAAATGCAATACAGGTATGGCTCCCTCCTCAATAGCGCCTGCTACATATAACCGTAGGCTAGGCTAAACACTAGCACTACTTGCAACTCGCGACCTCGCGAGTTGGAGTGTTGAGCCCTCGTGCTCCTCCTTTGCGAATCCCCGAAACGCGAAAGGTCAACGTTACGTGGACTCTGCCAAAGCGACGCGTACACGCCACTTGTCTCCTCCGCTGTACTCTGCTTACGAGCTGTCGCTGTTGCCCGTCGCACGAGACCTCAGCTCTCGATGTTTCGTGACCTTAGCTATCAAGGTGCAATTTCTTCACCCTTCGAAACCCCGAAACACAATAAGTCAACAATGGGTTGACCCTTTCCCAGGCGACATGTGTCCACCACCTGTCACCCGCTTCCACCTTTCTCTAGGCCCTCGATGCTCGGCACTTCGCGACTTCTGCAGTTGAAAAGAAATTCTTTCAACCTTTGAACCCCCGATACGCGATACCACGCGGAGGTTCTGATCCAACGGTTCTCCCGTGGCTTGGATCCAACGACCATGATCACGTCGCGATTTCGTGAATCGTGAGTTTGTGCAGTCCTACCCTTGACCACTCCAAGTCGCGAGTTAGCGAAATGCTACCCGACTGCCACGTGTCCTGTGTCGATGGACGGTTTCAAATACTTCGGGACTTTCAGGACGTTGTCGAGTCCACTCTCCTGCCTATGCAAAGGTTAAGAGTGACGGTCAATAGAGCTCCGACAGATCCTTGGATCAACGGTCCTGGGTCCCATCGCTACTTGCGAAGGCTGAAGGGGTCAAGGTGTTAACGCCTGCGCTCCTCCTCTAGATCCATCGGTCTTGACAGATCTGGGGTATTTCCGAAAGGATTCCGACCATTCGTCTACCAAACGATGGGGTATTATCTTTCGATAATTGGACTCGCTATCCTTTCTGAGCTTGATTCATGAGATTCAACCTCTCGGGGCTTCGAACTCCCACGACTTCGAAACCTGAGAGAACTACTCTTTCTTGTACAAGGTTTCCAGACCCAGGTCATCTGGACCTTCAGATGGTTCTTGGGTAATTATCCCTAGGCTTGGTGACCTGACTGAGATGCCTTCCTAATTCATCGAGCTATGAACTCTGTGACCAGGGTAAAGTATACTCGTGGGTTTGCTATGACGGTAGTCTTTTCAAGGAACTCACTCTGACTCTGAAATGTGAGGAAACTCCCCGGAAAAAGGCACCTTCAGGAATTAAACCAGGACAGAGCGCGAGTCAAGTAGATGGGACAATTCTCAAGAGAACAGACTCGTATTCTGAACTTATTCATTCTATACATAGACCGATTATAAGCATAAGCATGCATCCATTATTCCCAATCAAAACACAAGGCAATCACTTCTATACAGAGACCATTTATGAGCGTATAAACATGGGCATGCATCCAGGATATTCAATTCAAAATACAAGACATAAACACTTATCAGAAACACCAGGCGTGACGCGATTGCTGAGAAGGGTGCTCGTTTCCACCCAACCGTAGGCTCAGTGACTCCAAACGGATTTACCACTAGCCACCCCCAAGCTAGACCACAATGCTTGAGATTCAGTCTCCTACTTCCAGCTCAACGGAAGTCAAGGACGAAGGTTACTCTCCTTCTCCTCTCTTCAGAACTCCCTGTATTTCCCGAGTTCCTCCCGGTTCTCTTCTGCTATCCCTATCATATGTGTTCTCTCTCCCGTTCCCCACACTTCCTTTCTTTCCTTTTCTGCAAGATTGCGTGTGGCGCGAATTCCTCCATCCGTGGTCAGGTCCGAGAGCTTCTACGGATGGACGGTTCACCCCCATCCCCTCATTAACTCTTAAGGAGCCTCCCCACCTACCATCCTGACGGGTAATTCATTCCAGGGTCAGAGAGATGCTCTTGGTCTTTGAGCAAGTAAAAAACCAGTACGGTATTGGTTCGATGGAAGTTAACGCAACCATTCCAGGTCCCTTCCACCACCTCTCATTAACCATCGTGGTCTCTTTTAGCACATCCCCTCCCAACAGTCATGCAACTCGTATTCATAACATAATTTACATTCATCGACCTTTTATACAAAGGTCTGTCAAATTAAATATTCACATCTTTGAGTTTGCCATAGTTCTTGGCCAATATAGTTTTTTTTACAAGATGGGGGAAACAGGGTGTTACAATTCCCTCCCCCTTAAAGGAACATCGTCCTCGATGTTCTATCTATCAATATGACGTGTATGTACATAAGTAAACAAAATCGGATATGCATGTTTCATAGCATCTTCCATTTCCCACGTAGCCTCATCTGGGCCAAAATGTTTCCACTGCACCTTGACCTGTGCAATGGTTCGGTTCCTGAGTGGGGTTTCATTTCTGTCCAATATGCATTGAGGTTCTGGCAAGTATTCTCCCTCCGGTTCCACCTGGATCACAGACCAGTCAATTATATGATTAGAATCATGTACATATTTCTTCAATAATGAAACATGGAAAACATTATGTGCTTTTACTGTGGGAGGAAGTGCTAGCCTATAGGCTACAGGTTCCACTCTATCTAGAACTTCAAAGGGTCCATAATACCAAGGTGCCAACTTGGCACAAGCTCCCATCCTCAGGGAACTCTTCCTGGGCCTAACTCTGAGATATACGTGGTCTCTCGTCTTGAATTCTCTTGGAATTCTCTTTCGGTCAGTGTAATTTTTCTGTCTCTTCTAAGGGACCTTTAGATTTTGTTTTATCTGAGTCACTTGTTGTTCCATTTCTTTCAACATGCCGGGTCCAATAGTAACTCTATTCATGGGATTACTCCAACTGACTGGAGTGTTGCACGGTCTACCATAGAGGACTTCAAAAGGGCTCATCTTCAGGGATTCTTGGTAGCCATTGTTGTAGGCGAATTCCACCAGTGGCAGGTAATCTTCCCACTTTTTGGGTTGATGCATTAGATGCATCCTTAGCATGTCTTCTAATATTTGGTTCACTCTTTCCATCTGTCCATCGGTT
>ML784155.1:219508-284798 GCA_009831015.1 Picea engelmannii | reverse complement strand
GTGGCTGTAATTTACACTTATCAATAGCCTTAGGAGCTATATAACTCAAATTTGAACCAGGGTCAATTAGAATAGACACTAGATGGTTGGTGATCATACCTTCCATCTCCACCACTGAAGCTTGGTGGTCAGCTTGTTTATTACCCATAGCTGCATAAATTTGCGGCATACTCCTGGCCACGTCATTGACGGTGGTAGCTTCTTGAATGTTGTAAATTCTCTGACTGCTCTGTTGCTGGTGCAGGCAGTCCCTCGGTAGATGTTCTTCTCCACAACCCCAACATTTCAAGGGTTCTCTCTTTGGGTTATCAATCTTTCCTGGGGTAGATCCAAAAGGTCTATTTCCGCTCTGGGAGGGGAAATTCTGTTGGTGTACACTTCGGGTTGGGAAGCTCATCCTTGAGTCCTTTTTATAGTTTTTAAATCTTGGGGATTTAAACCCCTTTTTCTGGAATCCCGAACTATTCTTCTGCTTCCAGCCTTCCTGAGGTTTTGTCCGATGCCCAAGCTGTTCATAACAATATCTTGCCTTTTGGATAGTGTCTTCTAGGGTCTTTGGCTCGTCAAACTCAATCCTGTTCTGATAGTCCTTAAGTAGTCCACTGATGAATCGTTGCACCTTTGCCTTTTTTGCTTTTATATAGGGTACGTACCTCAGCAACTCGAGGAATCTGCTGACATATTCTTCTATGGTGAGTTGCCCTAGCTTGAGTTCATAGAATTCTTTAGTCTTTTCGTCGAAATACTTTTCCGACAGATACTTCTTCCTGAAGTATTTCTCAAACCGTTCCCAAGATAGGTCTTCTTCGCGAATCCCTTTTACATTCTTAAGGTCTTCCCACCAAAAGGAAGCCTTCCCATTCAGGTTGAAAGTGGCTACTCGAGCCTTCAAGTTTTCCGAGAAGTCATGGACTCTGAAATACTTCTTTAGTCCAAGCAGTCAGGCCTCCGCTTCCTTTCCCTTCTTTATTTCACCGTCGAAAGAGGGTGGTTTGGCCTTCTTGAATTCTTAGAGATTATGATTTTTGGAATGATTTCACTTCTTCTGTTTTCTTTGGGAATAAGAACTAGTTCTGCTACTAGAAGATTCCTCTGAATCGCCAGTTTCCTTTCCAGAGGAATCGTCAGACGCTTGTCCCTTATCTATGGGGTGGACCTTTCTCGAGGTGCCCTTCCCAGTGTGGCCACTTAAAAGACCACGTTTTCATATCTCAGGTGGACTTCGACTTTTCTTTGTCTGTCGTTGGTCCGCGTGACTGGTGTCAGGGCCATGCTGCAATTGTCTTTGTATGTCGGATAAACTCTGCAGCAAGACAGCATTAATTTTCGTTTGCTTCTCTTGCTCTTTTATCAACCTCTCATTGTCGGCCTTGCAGCTTTGTAGTTCGACCATGAGGCTCCTCACATTCTCAGCTAGATCTGGAGGGGTCTCTACCGCTCTCCTTTCGTCAAACTCTTCGTCTCTATTGTAGGAGCCATCCCCCACTTCGTGGTGCGTCACGATTCTATGCGTCTGCAGTTTCCCGCGGTTCATCGTCCACTTGTTATGCAGGAAAAACACTTGTTGTTAGTCAACATTATATTCATTCACAATCAACGCATAATTCATATTTTTCAAATGCATACACACAATAGGAATTTTCATTCTTAACTTCGACTTTTGATAAAGGGGGTTAGGATAAAGAGTTACTCCTTTTAAGAGTACT
This sequence comes from Picea engelmannii, assembly GCA_009831015.1. Taxonomy (NCBI): domain Eukaryota; kingdom Viridiplantae; phylum Streptophyta; class Pinopsida; order Pinales; family Pinaceae; genus Picea; species Picea engelmannii. Next base: position 283,092 of record ML784155.1, on the reverse strand, counting down.
TCAAATGGAGTTTCTGCACAACTCGTTCATGAGCCCAAGCAGGCCAGGTATTGTAACCATGCTCTGATACCAATTTGTCACACACCCACTACGACAGCCTAGATTTTTCGTCTTTTTCTTCGAGGGATAGAATCCTCGAATTTCTATGGGGCCTAGCGCAGACCATCCCTTCCCTTATCCTCCTCTAAGCGACCACAACCTGGCCTTAGCACAAGCGCCTTTCGCAACTCACGAGTTGGAGGATCAAGGCTCTCAACTCCTCTTTCTCCAATTGCCGATACCCGAAATGCGATATGGGTATGGATCCCTCCTCACTAGCGCCTGCTACAGATAACCGTAGGCTAGGCTAAACACTAGCATTGCTCGCAACTCACAACCTCGCGAGTTGGAGTGTTGAGCCCTCGTGCTCCTCCTTTGCGAATCCCCGAAACGCGAAAGGTCAATGTTACGTGGACTCTGCCAAAGCGACGCGTACACGCCACTTTTTTGCTCCGCTGTACTCTGCTTACGAACTGTGTCGCTGTCGCCCATCGCATGAGACCTCGGCTCTTGGCGTTTCGCGACCTTATCGATCAAGGTGCAATTTCTTCACCCTTCGAAACCCCGAAACACGATAAGTCAACAATGGGTTGACTCTTTCCCAGGCAACATGTGTCCACCACCTGTCACTCGCTTCCACCTTTCTCTAGGCCCTCGATGCTCGGCACTTCGCGACTTCTGCAGTCGAAAAGAAATTCTTTCAACCTTTGAACCCCCGATACGCGATACCACGCGGAGGTTCTGATCCAACGGTTCTCCCGTGGCTTGGATCCAACGACCACGATCACGTCGCGATTTCGTGAATCGTGAATTTGTGTAGTCCTACCCTTGACCACTCCAAGTCGCGAGTCAGCGAAATGCTACCCGACTGCCACGCGTCTTGTGTCGATGGACGGTTCCGAATACTTCGGGACTTTCAGGACGTTGTCGAGTCCACTCTCCTACCTATGCAAAGGTTAAGAGTGACGGTCAATAGAGCTCCGACAGATCCTTGGATCGACGGTCCTGGGTCCCATCGCTACTTGCGAAGGCTGAAGGGGTCAAAGTGTTAACACCTGTGCTCCTCCTCTAGATCCATCGGTCTTGACAGATCTGGTGTATTTCCAAAAGGATTCTGACCGTTCATCTACCAAACGATGGGGTATTCTCTTTCGATAATTGGACTTGCTATCCTTTCTGAGCTTGATTCACGAGATTCAACCTCTCGGGGCTTCGAACTCACACGACTTCGAAACCTGAGAGAACTACTCTTTCTTGTACAAGGTTTCCAGACCCGGGTCATCTGGACCTTCAGATGATTCTTGGGTAATTATCCCTAGGCTTGGTGACCTGACTGAGATGCCTTCCTAATTCGCCGAGCTATGAACTCTCTGACCGGGGTAAAGTATACTCGTGGGTTTGCTATGACAGTAGTCTTTTCAAGGAACTCACTCCGACTCTGAAATGTGAGGAAACTCCCCGGAAAAAGGTGCCTTCGAGAATTAAACCAAGACAGAGCGTGAGTCAAGTAGATGGGACAATTCTCAAGAGAACGGACTCGTATTCTTAACTTATTCATTCTATACATAAACCGATTATGGTCATATATAAGTATAAGCATGCATCCATTATTCCCAATCAAAACACAAGGCAATCACTTCTATACAGAGACCATTTATGAGCGTATAAACATGAGCATGCATCAAGGATATTCAATTCAAAATACAAGACATAAACACTTATCAGAAACATTAGGCGTGACGCGACTGCTGAGAGAGGTGCTTGTTTCCACCCAACCGTCGGCTCAGTGACTCCAAACGGATTTACCACTAGCCACCCCCGAGCTAGACCGCGATGCTTGAGATTCAGTCTCCTACTTCTAGCTCAACGGAAGTCAAGGACGAAGGTTACTCTCCTTCTCCTTTGTTCAGAAGTCCCTGTATTTCCCGAGTTCCTCCCAGTTCTCTTCTGCTATCCCTATCGCGTGTGTTCTCTCTTCCATTCCCCACACTTCCTTTCTTGCCTTTTTCTGCAAGATTGCATGTGGCGTGAATTCCCCCGTCCGTGGTCAAGTCTGAGAGCTTCTATGGATGGGCGGTTCGCCCCCATCCCCTCATTAACTCTTAAGGAGCCTCCCCACCTACCATCCTGACGGGTAATTCATTCCAGGGTCGGAGAGTTGCTCTTGGTCTTTGAGCAAGTAAAAAACCAGTACGGTATTGGTTCGGTGGAAGTTAATGCAACCATTCCAGGTCCCTTCCACCACCTCTCATTAGCCATCGTGGTCTCTTTTAGCACATCCCCTCCCAGCAATGATGCAACTCTTATTCATAACATAGTTTGCATTCATCAACCTTTTATACAAAGGTCCGTCAAATTAAACATTCACATCTTTGAGTTTGCCATAGTTCTTGGCCAATATAATTATTTTTACAAGCTGGGGGAAACAGGGTGTTACAGAAACAAAGTCAACAACCAAGAATATTTCCTAGAGGAGATCAATTTAGTTTGCAAACAAGTGCATCTCATAATGATCATAACTTCAATAAATCAAAATGCAACATAAGATCGCAATAATGCCATAACAGCTAAGGCATATCAAAACAATCAAACCCGGAGTCTTCACTTCCAGGGAGCGTGTGTTGTTTCTCTGAATGCACTAGATCTGAGATCCTTTGGATCTACAGATTGTCACTTGGACAAAAGATCCCTTCTCCTGTAAACACCCTCATGATAATGATACAATTTTAAACATATACAAGTGCATACCTATGAAATTGTAGCACCATCCAACATGTCTTCGAATCTCAAGGTTTGTGCAACTGGCAACTGGCAACTGCAACTGTAACTAGCACGAAGCAATTGGCACTGCAACTGCAACTGCAACTAGGAAATTTCAACTTTCACCAAGTTGTAATTTGAGACCACCAGGAGGTGCACTAGGGTAGGGCAAGTTGATCTAGAGCAAAATCAATCTCAGTGTCCTCCAATAGGTTGCTCAACGAGCTTGACAAGGTTTAGGTCTTGAGCAGCGGCAAATTGCAGCAAGGTGGTAAATTTCATGATCTTCCTTCCAGTGATTAGACTATTCTGAAGGTGACCTGCTCTGATCCCATGTTGAATTTTTATAAAATTAGTTAGCATTAGATTTACCATAGCAGTTTAATCTTCTTTTAGCATTTAGTAAGCATACACTGAAACATAAAGAAGCAGGTAAACAAACACAAGAAGACACAAGATTTATCCTGAGAAACCCTTCTTCACAAGGGAGAAAAACCCAACAAACTTTTCTTAGAGAGAATATCCTTGCCAATACAATATAACCAAGAACCAGCTCTATCCACTAGAGAAAAATAACAAAAAAGAATACTTATCTCCACAAGAGATAACCCAGTAATGCAACTGCATCAAGACCTAGCCAGAGCGCTAGAGTAATTTGCCTCCACCAACGTACCACCAAGACAAAAGATAAACCAGTCAACCTGTGCCCTTCTTCATTTTGGACTGTCGCTGCTACTGCAGCTCTCCATTAGACTTGCACTATGAGTGAGTGAGTGAATGTGACAAATGAGGAAGGCACCACCTTTATTTATACTGGACTGGGCAGGTGTCTTTTCCAATAGGGTCGACCTGTCTTCCTGGAAAATATATTTTCACTTTGTCTTTTTCCTGTGGAGTCAACTTTATTTCTGGAGCATTATATTTCTTTATTATTATTTTGTGGGGCCAACTTCTCTTCTGGGATCTTCTAATTTCTTCCAAGGCTTCTTTGATCTGTCCAATGGTTATTCTCTGACTTCTTGGCATCTTCATCTCTAAGAAAAGTTGTCCCGGAGGTGAATACCTCTCGCTGCTACCAAAAACATCAACACCAAGAGAAGCAAGGTGCTCTTACACCTTGGGGTGAGAGAGATCTTGATACATTCTCATTAGTTGTTAAGTTGAAAACAATCAAATGCTCTTGGCTATGCAATAGTGAAGGACGTGGAAATGCATCTAATGGATGTGAGGACAACTTATCTCAATGGAGAGTTGGAAGAGGAATTATACATGGATTAGACAGAGTGGTTTGTAGAAGCGGGTAAGAATCAATTAGTCTTCAGGTTAAGGAGGTCCTTGTATGGACTAAAGCAATCCCTCGTGTATGGTATCAAGGAATTGATACATTTCTTCTTGTCAATGGTTTGTCGAAAGGGGAAGCAGACTCAAACACCTGTGTAAGAATTCATAATAATTTATAATCATTATTATTTTGCATGTTGATGATAGAATACTAGCTAATAATGATCATATATGTTGTTGGAATAGGTGAAATTAATTTTGTCTCCTGAATTTGACCTGGTTGACATTAGTGAAATACAATATTTTCTTGGGATTCAAATTTTAAGAGATAGCGCAAAATGATAATACATCTGAGTCAGAAGAAGCATCTTGAAGTTGTGTTAAAGAAATTAGGAATGGACAAATGTAATCCATTGAAGTAAATCTCAAACTCAACAGTGGTACGTGTGCTCAAATGGAAACAGAAAAGGAGATGACAGCACAAGTGTCGTATCGGAATGCAGTAGGGAGTCTTATGTATGTGATGGTGTACACTAGGACGGACATTGAATTTGAGACGAGTGCAGTGAGCCAGTTTATGGCGGGTGAAGGTCCACAACATTGGCAAGAAGTGAAGCGGATCCTACAAGATCTGAAGGGAATGGTGGACTATGGTGACAGTTTCACTGGGAGTGCAAACACAAAAGAACTCCTACAACATGCAAGGAACTGCAATGCAGTTTGGGCTGGCGATATTGATAGTAGGAGGTCTACCACAGGTTATTGTTTATTGTTCAGCAGCAAAGCAGTTCCATGGTGTACCGAGAGACATCCAACTGTAATTCTGTTTAGCACAAAAGCAGAGCACATGGCAGCATCACAAGCAAGTGCAACAAAGAATTGTTTGTGGAAGAAAAGATTGCTAGCAGTTATTGGAAAGGCGATATGGTGGTTTTACACTGCAATAATTAGAGCTACATAGAACTCACAAAGAATCTGAAGTTTCACAGGAGAACAAAACATATTGACATCCAGCACCACATAATGAGAGAAAGGTTGCCAGAAAAGAAGTTGATCTGCACACACTCTCTTTGAATATAATGTCAAAGCACAAAACCACCAAGCCACACAGAGAGTCAAATTTTGAGGAAGAATCCTAGAAAAGAAGCCTGTCACCGAACATGTACTGAAACCCCAAAGACTGGATTTTATCCAGTGCTTAAAAAAACAATAATCCTTTGTTTACCAATACAAGGTTGATGACAAGTCAAATATTCCTGTCATGCAAGTTTATGTTTCAGTTGTATCATCAATGATCCTTCTTGTCCTTGAAATAATAGTCATTATCAGCATCCTTGTTGACAATTTCATATGCAGAAAATTTGGAGATGAACTCAGTTGCAGCATAGCAATCATGACATGCTCACAAGTTGTTGACAACTTGAAAATTATCACAAGGGAAGCGTTCAACAAGCTGAACACAGTTGCCGACTTCTCCCTGTGATGGCAAGGAATTTATTGTTTTTGCTTCTCCAGGTTCCTGACAGAAATGCTATTTAATAACAGAAGAGCCCTATGTGAGTGGCAGGGGTGCATCCGTGGTTGTCCAAGAAGCTTTCATTCACTCATACAGGGCTCTTCTATTGGCTGAGTATTAACATCCATAACCTGCCACCTTCATTCTGCAAGACTTTTGCCAACTTTGTAAATGTGTTTTTCTGTTTGTGGATTTGATATGTCTTCTATGAGGAAGGCATGTACTTGTTTATTGACCTCGAGCCAACTGCACCCAGGTGTCTTTCTTATGCCTCTATCTTTCATCATTTTCCGTACATTTTCTGCATCACCCCAACTGCCAGCGGCAGCATACATGTTTGAGAGAAGAACATAAGGTGCAGCATTTTTAGGGTCCAATTCAAAAAGGCGCTCTGCTATACATTCTCCTAGCTCTATATTGTTATGTAGTCTACAGGCACCAAGCAAACAACTCCAGACAACAGAACTGGGTTCTATTGGCATTTTGTTGATGAACTCTTGTGCTTCATACAGATGCCCAACCCGGCCAAGAAGGTCAACCATGCATATATAGTGTTCCATTGATGGTGTGATGTAATAGTTTTCTCTCATGCTATTGAAATATTGATAGGCCTCATCCACTAAGCCTGCATGGTTGCATGCAGCCAAAACACTAACAAAGGTGACACTATTTGGATTCATGCCAGAATGTTTCAATTGTTCAAAGAGTTTGAAGGCCTCCTTGCCACAGCCATGCATGGCATATCCTGCAATCATTGCATTCCATGAGACCATGTCTCTATCATGCATTTTGTCAAATAATTCACGAGCCCTCTCTATACTCCCACACTTTGCATACATGTGTATTAGTGAATTCTCCACCACAACATCAAACAGAAATCTACTTCTAATTACTTTTCCATGGATTTCTGTACCTTGTTTCAAAGCTGCCAAGTTGGCACATACTGGAAGAATAGTGACAAAGGTTTTCGAGTCTGGCTTCACACCCACCCATTGCATCTTTTGAAATAGCTTCAGGGCCTCCTCATCATGCCCATTCTGGGAGAATCCTCCAATCATAGCATTCCATGAGACCATGTTACGTTCAGGCATCTCTGTAAAGAGTTTCAGGGCCTCACCAACAAGCCCATTCTTTGTATATCCTGTTATCATGACATTCCATGAGAACAAGTCTTGATGGTGTATTTTCTGAAATACTTCTTCTGCCTTGACTATACTCCCGCATTGTGCATACATGTTTAAGAGGGCAGTCATCACGAAGATATCCATCTGAAATCCATTCCCAATTATTTTTTGATGGACCTCCATACCATGTTCCAAAGCCACCAGGCTTGCACATGCCGTGAGAATACAGACAAAGGTAGTTGAGTCCGGCTTCATGCCTGCCAATAGCATTTGTCGAAAAAGCTTTAAGGCATCCTCAGCATACCCATTATGCACAAACCCTGAAATCATTGCATTCCATGAGACCAAATTTGGTTGAGGCATTTCAATGAAGAGTTTCATCGCTTCATCAACAAGTCCATTGTGCGCATATCCTGCAATCATCAGTGTCCACGAGATATCATCTGGTGTATGAATTTTGTCGAATAATTCTAGTGCCTTCTCTATGCTTCCACATCTCATATACATGCCTACCAAAGCATTTTTCACAATGATGTCAAATTGAAATCCAGTTCTGATTATGCCTTGATGTATCTCAATGCCTTCTTCCAAAGATGCCAAGTTGGCACATGCTGACAGAATACAAGCAAAAGTTGTTGAGTCTGGCCTCACCCCTGCCAATTGCATTTGTCTAAAAAGCTTCAGGGCTTCCTCGGCTCGCCCATTGTGAACAAATCCTGCTATCATTGCGTTCCACGAAACCAAATTTCGTTGAGGCATTTCCTCAAACAATTTCAAAGCCTCATCAACAAGCCCATTCTTCGCATAACCTGCAATCATGGTTGTCCAGGACACAACATCTCGTTGAGGCATTTTCTGAAAGAGTTTCAGGGCTTCATCGAAAACTTCACCCTGTACATATCCTGTAATAATAGTATTCCACGAGGCAATGTCTCGTTGAGGCATTTCCTCAAAGAGTCGCAAGGCTTCATCAAGAAACCCATTTTGTGCATATCCTGAAATAATGGAATTCCACGAAACCACGTCTCGTTGAGGCATTTTGTCAAACAATTGACGAGCCTTCTGCACGGTACCACATTTTGCATACATGTTTATCAGGGCATTCCCCACAACCACATCAGACTCAAATCCACCGCAAACTACTTTTTCGTGGATCTCCCTACCTTTTTCTAGAGATGCCAAGCTGGCACATGCTGGAAGAACACTGGCAAAGGTGAACTGATTGGATTGGATGCCTGTTCTTTGCATTCGGTGAAACAAATTCAATGCCTCCTCAGGAAAACCATGCCTTGCATAAGCTGAAATCACGACAGTCCATGAGAACGCATCCCGATCAGCCATTTGATCGAAAACTCTGCGAGCATCAACCAGATTTTCGCACTTGATATACATGTTGACAAGTGTGTTCTGCAAGAATCTGTCTTTTATAAATCCCGTCTGGTTGATGTGAGCGTGGATCAGTTTACCATCTGGCAAGGTTTTATTCTCAATGCAGGTCTGCAAGAGATGAAGGTATGTATAACAGTCCACGGGAATGTCCATAATTCGTAAAGGTCGTATAATCGCCATTGCTCAAGTCAGGTCGTATAATCGCCATTGCTCAAGTCTTTGTTCCGATTCGAGATGAGGGGAATGAATCCAAATTCAAATATTCAAAATTAGAGAGAAGTCTACTGCCTGTGAGAAAGTGTACAGCCATTTTAATGGCTCGCATCCTTCTTCCACATCGTCTGGAAAATCCATTAGTATAGGCTGTATCCGTCGGCTGCCCAGCGAAAGCTTTGCTTGCCATTGGCAAAATTATAAAACTGTCGTTTCACATTCAACCATAAGCATCAGCAGCAGATCGATACTTTGGATGCCATGCTTGGTCGAATATCTTTGATTTGGTTTGTAGTTGTTAGTTTTGTGATGGTTATGATAATTGTAGCATTTCAATAGCAATAGTTTAGTTTAGGTTTCATGTGTTGGCTTAATATTTTTTTTTTTTATAGAGTTAGTTTGTAATTGTTATTTATGTGGTGTTTATGATAATTGTAAATTTGTATTTAGTTTGTAATTGTTATTTATGTGATGTTTATAATAATTGTAAATTTTTGTTTAGTTTGTAATGGTTGATTTATGTAAATTTTATGAGAATTGTAAGTTTTAATTGTTATAATTATAGTTATATTTTATAACATTACACTTTTTAAATGTTGTAATTAAAATATAGTTATTTGATATTATTTTTATTATGAGTTTGAATAATGCATTTAATATTTATATCAATAATTTACATATGATATATTTCACGTTTGTGTTTGTTATATAACATTTGTGGTTATCTCAATAGTTGAGATGCATTGGATTGGTTCTTATTTTTTCATATATATTTATTTGTTTTTGGGGTTGTAACATTTTTGGCAATCCACTCATTTCTTAATGTGATTCTAAAGTACCAAAAAATATAAGAAATGTGAAAAGCATGTGCTCCTTAATGGGGTTTATGGGAAAATTAACTCTATAACTTCCTAAAACCCATAGAAAAATGGTTTCAAGCGTCTTGAAATGGTATAAAAGAGACCTAAAGGAAGGAGGAAGGTACAAGCATTGTTATTATGTCAAAGTAATCATCTAGTCCCAAGTAGGTAATTCATTATATTCCCGAGGTTTTTATGACCTGCATTTTCCTGAAAACCATTGTTTCCCGAAGTTAATTTCCCATTCATATCATTGATTCCTAAGATCCCCTAATCTTCCTCGTATTCTCAAGGAGAAGAACGTTGGAGGTGGTGTAGTCCTAAGTGGCCTGGGATTGGAGGAATCCATAGGGCGGTTATGGGCGGTGTCAATAGAAAAATCGGGTACATTTCTTTGTGTTGTTGTTCTTAATAATAAAATGAAGATGTCTCTTATTTCCCTCCCCTAAATTCTAAGTTGTTCATGTTGAATTCAATCTGCTTTCAGTATTTAGTCAAGGAACTAATTTACCTAATTTAGTTAAAGTAGTTATTTTGTATTCATTTTCATTTCTATCATAGTTTGAGGAAGATTTGTTGTTTCTATGTGTGCGGGTCTGCAATCTGAAGCAGGAATGAGGATAGTTGGATCTAGGACAATCAACAAGGATTGTCTCCAATCAATCATCTGAACCAGGTAAGACCTCTTGGAACTAATTGATAGTTATTGAAAAAATATTGTAGGCTATTTTTGGGAAAGATTAGCATTCTTCTTTGAAACTTGCTCTGTTATAGTAGACCCTAGCTATAGGAAAGTTTATTTCTGCAACAGAATTGGTGACTCCACTAGGATAACTCCTAGAGTTACTCTCAATAATTTTTGCTTAGTTGCTTTCTTGGCTTAGGTTTAGGTTTTTATGTTAGTTTTCAGTGTATATTGCTTGCTTGTAGTATCATGGGTCGTTCTACAAGAGTTTTTGGATGATTTTAGCCACTTACCAAACACACTCGCTCTTTTCCTTCAGTGACAGAGTGAGAACTTGCAGTTTCTCCTGAGGAAAGGCACGAGTACTCGCTTGTTGCCTTCACAGAAGGTGCAAGTTCCTTCTGGGAGTGAGTTTTTCTCATTTTCGGCCCTTCCTCTCCTACCTAGTTGTTGCATCTTTGCTTGTTTTTCTTCCAGTGCTTATGTGAAGTAACTTTGTAGTTGAAAAGTGCTTGCTTGATTACATTTTAGCTTTTATTATCATTGAAAAGAAAAAAACATTCTAGATCTTTTTATTTTTTTGGTGTTTGCGTGTTGGAGGTTAGTTTGTTTAGTTTCATTTTCTTTTGCTTGTTTGTCGAATAGGGTCTGATAGTTATAAGTCTTTGTGAGAAAAACAAAATTTGCATTAGGAGTTCGCATATTGCATCGGTTTTACTTTTCAAAGTTGCTCATGTTTTAACTGATTTCATTAAAGAATTAATGCAATTTAGATGCCAATGTTCTTATAGGTTATTTTTGTTTCAGTCTTCAAAATAGCATCAATTGTGTTTATGTAACCTTTGAGTAATTAATAGCCATTTAAAAACAAATGCTTAAGTAAAATTAACTAGACTCTTTTCTTTCCAGAAAAAACCAACAATAGTTTAGGATTTAAGGCCTTAGAGTAAGGTTGGAGAGTATATTCTCTAAGGTCATGAAACTTGAAACTAAATTTGATTAAAGAGTGTGATGTTGATTAATTGGGTTGGCTGTCATTGATGTCAACCCTTGAAGCAAGTCCGGTAGCAAATTTTGGTAGCTCCAACAGTATGGTTAGAGTATTAACATTTGTTTGATGTATAATGGTATGAAGGGTAGTATGTTTGTAGGTAAAACTATTCTAGATGGATAGTACATGTCATGCCATTTCCGATGATATGTGGAACGTCACGTAACTCTTCACGGTTAGAGAGTTATGGCCTTGTGAAGTTAGAGAACCTCCATGAGTTATCTAGAAGGTCAAAGAAGTCAAGTTATTCTAGAATCCCCTAGAAGAAGTTGACTAGTACAATGGGTGAAACTAAGAGTTAATCATGGGTTACGTTGTTGAAATAAGAAAATAATTAAAAATAAGTTAGTTGCAACTAGAAGTGGAGAACTTACTATTTGTAGCAAAGTGGGTTAGAAGTGGACAAGTGGTTAGAAGTGGGTTATCCCTAAAAGAAGAAAATTGGGTTAAGTTGGTTAGAAGGTAACCCCTTAAGGAAGCTACATTGAAGTATAAATAAGATAGCAAGGCTCTCCTATTAGCACCTATTGAGCCCATTGAATATCTATTATTGTGAAAGGTTTATTGCAGGTACTCATTGATACATCTAAAGTCGTGCAAGTCTGAGGCAGCACGAAGGGTTGATGGCGAAAGTTTCAGAGTTGTAGAAAATATTTAAAAAACCCTAGGTTTTGAAGTGTACGCGAGCTGCAGTGGAGGAATTCATGTACATACCCGGGTTGGCAGTAGAACAGGACGCGTACATATGCAGTCTAGGAATAGAACACGGCACGTACTTGTGGAAGGAGTTGTGAAAGGTTGAGTTGTTGAAGGTGTCAGGTCTTCAGAGTCTGAAAGCAAGCTCACAAGAAGGTCTACAATGATATCAAGTACAATGTCTTATTTCTATGAGTAGTTGTGTTTTTTTGTGTACATGAGATATGGCTATGAGGGTTTGAGGATTTTCCCTAGAGAGGTTATTGGTTGTATGACACTTATTCTATAAGTCAGATCTACAGAAGTACAATGTCGGTATACTTGATATTATTCATTGGTACATCTTGTTGGTTCAAGTATTTTAGGTATAGATAGTATTCTTGGTACATGGTTGAGGGTTTTGGTTGTGAAGAGTTTGTGGAGTTGTTTGTGAAGTTTCAGGTTGCATATCAGCAAGGGTTTGATGTCTAGTCCATGTGAGGGGTATTATACTTGCTCATGATTATACACACTTGTATGGAACATGACTATAGAGATATAGATGCACTTGATTAAGGAATATTTATGAGGATGTATGCACATGGAACAACTACAGGTTAAACACAATGACAAGTTGTTGTTTGATTTAAAAAGAAACAACAGAGTGGCTAAGTTTCAACAAAAGTGAAAATCCCTAGCTTTTAGAATGTGTACGTGGACTGCAATATAGACAGGTCACGTACATACGCGGGTTGCAGTATAGATAGGTCACATACATACATGAGTTGTAGCATAGATAGGTCGCGTACATGTTTGGATTTGTTGGTGTAGGAAGGGTACAGGTACAAGTTGGTTACATGACAGTGGTGCAGGTTCGTTACATTTTATTGGCACATAATGGTACAGGTTTACACTGGTATATCTCATAAGTGACAGTGTGACAGTGGTTTCATCATCTTACTTATATTTCAGGGTGGCAGGATGGGGCAAGGATAGGTTGTTGTAGCCACCTTCTGGTTGTAGCCAAAGAACATAGGGGGTTGTAGCCTCCTTCTAGTTGTAGCCAAAGAATTGGGGAATTGGAGCTTCCCTCAGGTTATAGCCTAAAAATATAGGGGGTTGGAGCCTCCTTCCAGTTGCAGCTAGAGAACAACGGAACTTGGTGCTTCTAGTGAATCTAATTATTAAAGACATAAAAAAAAAAACATTTTGTGGTTTTCTCATATATTTGGTTTCCACATAAAATATTGGTGTACTATGCATGTGTGTGATTGTTCATTGTTTATGGTTTATTTACTCTGCACTTATTGGATGATAATGTTATATTGATCATAAATATAAATAACACTTACATATTGTGGTTAAAAGGATTAACATTTCTCTATTACTAATTCACCCCCCCTCTCAGTAATCTGACAATTGGTATCAGAGCAGGTTCCTTCATAAATCAGTTTAACCACTGAAAGGTAGATCATGGAGAGAAACAATATGCATAAAAATGGAATACCACAGTTTGATGGACAGAACTATGCATTATGAGCAGAAGGATGAAAACATATGTATAGGCACAGGGATTTGAGGTTTGGAAATCAGTTGTAGATGGATATAAAGAACAAGTAATTCTGCTAATAAATGACAACAGAAGGAAACTCGATCTAAATAATTCAAAAGCCAAAAATGCATGTCTGAATGGTCTTTGTGATTCAGAATATGTCAAAGTTATGCATTGCATCTCCGCTAAAGAAATTTGGGGAAAATTTCAGGGTATTTATGAAGGAGATGCAAAATTCAAAGAAGCAAAGCTTCAAACATACAGAGGTTAATTTGAACAGCGAAAGATGAAGAAAGATGTGAATATTCCAACTTACTTCTTACGAGTTGATGAAACGGTGAATGAAATCATAGGATTGGGAGAAGAAGTTGAGGAATCTATAATTGTTCAAAAGGTACTAAGATCTCTTCCAATGAGATTTGATCATAATATCTCATCACTAGAAGAAAGAGCAGATATAGACTCAATAAGCATGGATGAACTACATGGAATCTTAATAGCCTATGAAATGAGAACTGAACGGGAGAATATAGGTATAAAAGAAGCAGCATTCAAAGAATCCAAGAAGTCAAAGAAAAAGGGAAAGAAAAAGGCAAAAGATGATAGAAGCGGTAGTGACATCTCATAGGACGATGAAGAAGTAGCCAACTTCGTCAAAAGACTGAAAAAGGGAACCGATGGCAAATATAAAGGTAAGCTTCCATTGATTTGTTTTAATTGTGATGGTATTGGTCATTTTTCTAACAAATGTCCTCATAAGAAAAATAAAAGAAATGATGAAGATGATTCAAATAGAAAACAAACATATAAAGGCAAAAGAACCAAAAAGAAAGTCTTCAAGAAAAAAAATTGCACCAAACTCCTCATCAGATGAAGATGAAGTCAGTGAAAGTGAGAAAGAAAGAGTTATATTCATGGTAGTAGAATATTCTGATAAAGAAGGCACCAAAGAGGAATATGAAGAGACAAAAGTTGACTATAGAGAAAAATTGTCGAGTGTTATAGAAGTTATAAAAAGAGAAAACAAGAAAAACAAGAAGCTCCAAGAAGAACTAGAAAAGACAGAAGACACTCAAGAACTAGAGCAAATGATCACAGAGTTGAAGGTTCAAATAGAAGAATACAAAAGAATCGAAGAAGCACTTAAAGAAAAGTTGGAAGAAAAGGATAGAATCATTGGAAATTTGGAAGCAGAGATTGTTACATTGAGAAAATACCTTAAACAGAAAAACATGTAGAACAACTCAAAGGTTTTGGATAATATTATCAACAGTCAGAGGCCACATCATGACAAGTTTGTGCTAGGATACAATCAGACATAAATAGGCTCAAGCTCCAAAAATACATATCAAGAAACACAACCAAGAAGATATGTAGAGACAGTTAGAGTAGACAAGAATTTTACAGAGAAGATCACAGGGACACTCCTCCACCTAGAAGATTTAGATTTCATAATCAGCAACAGTCAAAGATAAGCAGGCCTCGGGAATAAGAAGGATTCATAAGAGTAACTCCTTCCAGAAGATCCTCAACTCCCAGGTATCAAACCATCTTCTTTGGTTTATGTTATGCATGTAATAACTTTGGACATAAATTTGTAAATTGTAAAGATAATAGCAGGAACAAAAATGACTTTGAAATTCATGCACAAAATGGTTATTCAAAAAGGCTTAGTGAAACACAGAGAAGAAGCTACAATAGGTTTGAATCATTGAGCACTGAAATGGAATGCTACAATTGCAACAACTTTGGACACATGGCCAAAGATTGTAGAATGACAGTACCTCCTAGAGAACCACTATAGAATAACAACAGTCACAAATAGGAACCTCACCAGAGAATATGGATAAGAAAGAAGAATCAGTTTAACAATGAAGAATGCACACTCGCTCTACAAGCTAAGCAAAAGAAACGTGGTTGGTATGTTGATAGTGGTTGCTCAAACACATGACAGGTGATGAGGATAGATTTCTAACTTTGAAAAAGGAAAGAGATGGATCCGTGTCCTTTGGAAACAATGACTCGACTAGAATCATTGGAAAGGGGACAGTCATAATTGGAAGCAATAATACCAAGGCAGAAAATGTTCTACTGGTAGAAGATATGAAACATAATCTTCTAAGTGTAATTCAAATGTGTGACCAAGGTCACAAACTTATGTTCGATTCATAGAAGTGTGAGATAAGAAAAGCAGGTTCAGGTAAATTGGTCGCAACAACTGCAAGAACTTCAAGCAACATATATGTATTAAGGGAAATTGGAAATGAAAAGTGTTGTCTATGAAAGGAATATGAAGTTCGGCTATGGAACAGAAGAATGAGTCACATAAACCTTGATAACCTTGTCAAATTCAGTAAAAAGGAAGCAGTCAGAGAAATTCCCCAGATCACAAAGCCAACCAACACATTATGCAAGCATTGTCAACGAGGAAAAAAAAAAAAAAACAGGTTCAAATCAAAGGAATACTCAACGACAAGACCACTGGAAATCGTGCATACTTATATAGTTGGACCAACTAGAACAAAGGGTTTAAAAGGTGAGCAATACTTTATGTTATTGGTTGATGATTATACAAGAATGACTACAGTTTGTTTACTAAGGAATAAGTCAGAAGCAATTGAAAACTTCAAGGTATACAAGGAAATGGTTGAAAATGAAATGGATTCAAAAATCAAATGTTTGAGATCGGATAATGGAGGAGAGTTTACTTCAAAATAATTTATGGACTTTTGCATCAAGCATGGAATAAAAAGACAATTATTCGTTGCTAGGACACCTCAACAAAATGGGGTCGTCGAAAGAAAGAACAGGACAATATAGGAAATGGCTCGAACAATGCTAATGGATTCCAAGTTGGAAGATGTTTTTTGGACACATGCAATGCATACATAAGTTCATATTCAAAACAAAGTAATTCTCAGAAACAACAGTGACAAAACTCCCTACGAGCTATGGAAAGGCAGACCAACAAATGTAAAGCACTCCAGATTTTTTGGAATCATATGCTACATCAAAAGAGAAGATGACAGAATGGGAAAGTTTGATTCTCGTGTGGACAAGGCATACTTGTTTCTTACTCAAGTACAAGGAAATCATACAAATTTTACAATCTAAGGCTCAACAAAGTTGTGGAAAGCATCAATGTAACAAATGATGAAATATGTGGACGAAAACTAAAGGAAGAAGAGAAAGAATCAGTGGAAATTTTTTACAAAGAAGAAGCAAAGGATGAAGAAGCAATAGAAGGGGAAGATGAAGAATATCAGATAGAAGTAGAAGAGAAAGTCCAGCAAGTACCTCCAAATACACCTAGCAAACAAATATAGAAGAATCATCCTTCAAATCAGATTATCAGGAACAAAGATGCAGGAATTGAGACTAGAAGAAGAATTCGTTCACCAAAACAACTACACCTAGCACTCTTATCTTCGATTGAACCAAAAAGTTCTGAAGAAGCCAACAAGAATGAATTATGGAAAAAGTCCATGAATGAAGATTTGGATCAAATAGAGAAGAATGACACTTGGGAATTGGTTCTGAAACCAAGGTACAAGAATGTGATCAGCACAAAGTGGGTCTTCAGAAATAAATTGAATGAAGATGGACAAGTTACGAGGAACAAAGCTAGATTGGTATGTAAAGGATACACACAGGTTGAAGGTATCGACTTTGAAGAGACATTTTCCCCAGTTTCCATAATGGAAGAAATCATATTGATCCTAACTTATGCTTGCTCCAAGAATATTAAAGTGTATTAGATGGACGTGAAATCAACCTTTCTGAATGGGGAACTTGAAGAAGAAGTCTACATTGAGAAACCAGAAGGATTTCAGTTGTCAGAGAATGAAGATTATGTGTGTAGGTTGAAGAAGGCCTTATATGGTCTAAAACATGCCCCTAGAGAATGGTATTCCATATTGGACAAATATCTACGACAGCAAGGGTTCAGAAAAGGAAATGTAAACAACAACCTCTACATCAAGGTAACTCAAGATAGTATTTTATTAATTGAAGTTTATGTTGATGATATTATTTTTGGAAGTGATGATGACAGGTTAAGCCAGAAATTTGCAAAAGATATGAAGAATGAATTTGAAATGTCATTACTTGGAGAACTATCCTTCTTTCTGGGTCTTCAAATATGTCAAAGAAACCAAGGCATTTTTATTTCTCAAACAAAGTATATCAAAGAAATGTTAAATAGGTTTGGAATGGAATATTGAAAACCAGTCAAGACACCTATGTAAACCAATTGCAAGCTAAGAAAAGATGATGATTCAAAGTCTACAAATCAAAGGCAATGCAGGTCAATGATTGGAAACTTACTTTATGTGAAAGCATCCAGACCAGATGTAATGCAGGCAGTTGGACATGTGGCACGATTTCAAGAAGCACCAAAAGAATCACATGTTCTAGCAGTAAAGAGGATATTCAGATATTTAAAGGGAACATAAGAGTTTGGATTATGGTATCCAAGAGGAAAGGATCGATTACTTATTGCCTACACAGATGTTGTTGGTTGTGGAGCCTGATTATCTTCCTGATTTAGAGGCCTTTGTTTTTCAGTCGTGCTTATACCCCATGAAGACTTTACATCCCAGAAGAATGTACACTCCTCCACATGGGGGAGTGCAGGGGGGGATTTCCATCCCCCCGGCTAGGGGCTCCAGGGGCAAGCGGTCCCTCAGCGTGGGTTCGGGGGCGAAGCCCCGGAAGAAAAAATTACGTTTTAAATGTGTATTGTAATTTCATAGTAAAACTAGATCGTTCATTATAAGGTTGCAGATCTGACAGTAGAAGTTATGTTAAGGTTTTTTTCCCTAGAAGGAAACCCTATTTTATGAGGGAAATGTATTGTGGCTATGTATCATGGCGAATATTGTATTCTGAGAGACGAGACTGTGAGAGAAAGAAGAGGAAGTTATGACGGGTGTGCTGTAGGTTGTATCCCTTCATTTGTTGGATAATAATAAAGGAAGGACCTGCAAATTTCTCTGGTGGACGTAACCCACACTGGGTGACCCACATATATTTGTGTCTCTATTGTATTATGTATCTTATGTGTTTTATTTCCACTTTTGTTTTATTTTATTGCTCTGTGATCCTGTTTTTCTAACAATTGGTATCAAAACAAAAGATAACTCGTAGGAAAAGAGGGTTCCTGGTTCGAGTGGGAGAAATGGCGGGAGATGGATAGTTTAAGGTCGAGAAATTTAACAGCCAAAACTACCAGTAATGGAAGATGCAGATGTAATATTATTTATATCAGAAGGATCTATTCCTACCATTGGGTAGAATATAAAAAAAGTCGACAGCCATGAAGGACAAAGAATGGGAGGTTCTTGACATAAAGGCACTATGAATGATAAGGCTGAGCTTGGCAGCGTCGATGGATTTCAATATTTCGAAAGAAAAGACAACAAAGGAGTTG
The DNA here is from genome assembly GCA_009831015.1 of Picea engelmannii. NCBI lineage: Eukaryota > Viridiplantae > Streptophyta > Pinopsida > Pinales > Pinaceae > Picea > Picea engelmannii. The sequence goes on along the minus strand of ML784155.1, from coordinate 264,516 downwards.
ATGGACGCATTGGATAAACTGTATGAAAAACCCTCGGCATCCAATAAGGTATTTCTAATGAATATATTATTTAATATGAATATGTCAGAAGGTGGGTCTGTTGTAGATCATTTAAATGAATTTAATACGGTTACTAATCACCTAAGTTCTGTAAAAGTGGACTTTGATGATGAGGTCGGGGATCTTCTAATATTGTGCTCATTGCCAGAAAGATGGAACAACTTGGTCATGGATGTAAGTAACTCTGTCTCTGTCTCAAACACTTTAAAATTTGATGATGTTGTTGGTGTTATCCTTAGCGAGAAAATGCGATGGAAAAGCACAGGTGAGACATTAGGTAATGCGTTAAACATGGATAACAAGGGAAGAAAAAAGGATGGAGGAAAGGACACATGGAACCATGTAAATTCTAGGAAGGGAATATCCAAATCCATATTGGGAAAGATAGAGTGCTCAAGTTGTGGGAAGAAAGGAAATCTAAAGAAAGACTGCAAAACTCCAAAGAAACAAAGAGATGGACAATAGGAGAAAAATCAGGAAGCAAATGTAACAGGTGATGTGTTACAAGATGATTTGATTCCTTCTGTAGATAATATTTCTGAGTCTTGGGTAGTAGATTAAGGGGATTCATTTCATGCCACACCCCATAGGAAACATTTCCTAGATTATATTCAAGGTGATTTTGGACAATTTCATTTGGGTGATGATGCACCATGCAAAATTGTTGGAATGGAAAAGGTAAAAATAAATCAAAGGAATGGAAGCCAATGGTTTTTGAAAGAGGTAAGACATGTTCTAGGTCTAAGGAAAAATCTGATTTCAACAAGGTAGTTGGAAAGTGAAGGTTGTATATCCATATTTACAGATAAGATGTGGAAGGTCACCAAAGGATCATTGGTGATAACAAAAGGAGAGAAGGTAGGTACAATGTATTTATGTACTGGTAATATTGACTCTTATATCTCTTTAGCTTCTACAAGAGTGGATACAACACTGTGGCATAATAGGCTTGGACACATGAGTGAGAAGGGGACGGAGATACTTCACAAAAGAAATTTGTTGCTAGATCTTAAACAAATTGATTTGGATTTCTGTGAGCATTGTATTTATGGAAAACAAAAGAGAGTCAGATTTCTCAGAGTCGGAAAAGAAAATAAGAGTGAAAGGTTATAGCTTGTGCACACAAATGTATGGGGACCAAATCAGGTATCATCTCTTGGTGGCTCTTGTTATTATGTTACTTTTATTGATGATGCAAATAGAAAAACTTAGGTTTATTGCATTCGACAAAAAAATGATTTTTTGATACTTTTAATAAATGAAAATCTTTAGTTGAGAATGAGACAGGAAAAAGGTTGAAGTGTCTCAGATCAAACAATGGAGGTGAATATTGAAGCAAGGAGTTTGATGATTACTGCTCATACCATGGAATTGTTGATATTATGGTAGCTGTGGGAGGTATTTACCTCCACGTGTGAACCTGACGAGAATAGAATACTTCGGGAAGAAAGAAGAAACCCTAATGAGTTGGCTAATAATCCTAGAAGACTTGTCAGCTCAAGAAGATAATTTATATTAGGTTATTAGCCTCCAAGAGAAGAAATCGGCCAGAAATAATAATAATATACTGAACAGACAAGTACCTAGAAGGAGAAGTCGACCCCAGTAAGTATGCCAGAACCACTATAAATACAGGGCGCCAGTCTCTCATTTGACACATCTCAGCAGTTGCAGAGAGCTAGTTCTGTGCAGTGCAGTTGCAGTCTTGTGCGTAGGTTTGAGGAGAGCTGCCAGTGCAGTTGCTGAATCTATCAGTTATGTTTTGGCTTGGACTATCTCTTGGCTAGGGTTTGGAACATCTGATCAGTATTTGTTGATGTGTTATCCTTGGGGAAAGGTGTACTACCCTTTGTTTGGCTATCTAGCCTAGGGTTTGCTTCCAGAGTAATTCTCTGTCAAGGTTAAGGTGCTCGGAGGGTGGCTTCGGCCTATGGTTGGGTGACAAGGGTATTGTCAATGGTAAAATGAGCACACATATTTCATATTCTAATAGGTTATGGGCCCACACCTCCTTCATTCAGTCTAAATGCTGGAAGGAAACATAGCTGCTAGGATATTGAGCTCGCTGAGGAACTGCCGCTAGGGTTACTAGTAGAAGCATCTTCTAAGACACTGCAGCTAGGGTTACTAGCAGGTGCAATTGCAAAAACCCTAATCCTCTTGTTGAGGCACCTTAATTGAAAGGATTGACCTAATCTCTGGATAGATCAATGCTCTCTAGCCTAGTGCATCTCCTGATACTCTCAGCAAGCCAAGACGTGAAGTTTGAGTTTGTGGTCAAATCTAGGGTTTGACCAAGCCAAAGCAGCCATGACTTATTCTATGAAGTCAAAGAACAAGTTATATGGAGCCTCTAACTTTAGAGCATGGAAGACAAGGATTGACCTCATCCTTGCCAAGAATAAAGTGTTGGATATCGTGAAAGGAAAGATCGTGAAGCCAGAGTTTGAAGAAGGAAAAGAGAAGGAACCGCAGAACATTACAGTTGTGGAGAAGTTCAAAGACAGTGATATCAATGCTATGAGTATCATAGTGGAATCTATAAAAGACCACTTGATACCCTACATCTCCCATCTTGACTCATCGAAGAAGATGTACGATGCTCTAACAAATCTATTCTCGGTCAGAAACATTAGACAAGTTATGAGTCTGAAGAATGAGCTCCGTGACATGAAGATGAATGATGAGAATAGCATAACATATTATTTTGTGAGAATCTCTCAGTTAAGAGATCAACTACAAGCTATTGAAGAGATCATCTCAGAGAAGGAGTTGGTAAACATAGTACTCAATGGTCTTCCCAAGACGTGGGATGCATTTGTCGCAAGCATGAACACAAGAAAGGAGTATCCAACATTTGAATAACTTTGGACTTGTTGTGCTCAAGAAGAATCAAGGATCAATGCAAAAGAGAAACCCCAAAAGAAGTACGATGATCAAGCCTTCACAGCAAGATTCAATAACTTCAGGAACAAAAGGAAGTATGGTCACTACAAGAATCATTGTCCCGAGCTAAAGAAAAGGAAGGAGAAACACAAAGCATCAATTACCGAAGAAAAGGAACCCACAAAGAAGGCTAAGCAGGATGGAGGAGACTTCTTCTTCTAAAGGTAACAAAATTCTTCTTATTTCTTGTACATATCTTGTCTGTATCGTCTCTGTACATATCTTGTATATCTATCTCTTGGAAGATAATGTATTCCAAGAAGAAATATACCTATGGAAGAACAAGAAGATAAGAATGGATATCATTAGATAATACACATGAAAGGATGAAATACAAATCATGTGGAAGCTATTGCAAGATAAGCCGAATCAATCATGAAGAGACTTAGAAGAAGCAAAGACAGAAAGAAGTCAACAATCAAGAGGAAATTGAAAAAAGACTTATGACGTTTTGTAGAAGACAACAAGACGAAAGCATGGACTCTGTTAGACAAGAGAGTGAATTATATATTGCATAAGACAATCAACATGCAGATGGAAGCGTGGACTYTGTTAGACAAAGGGAGCCGATTATATGCACTCTTACATGAAGCAAGGATTAGGAGGGAGTTAATCCTATGATCCATTGAAGATGATGAAGTACATATCCATGGTAGTAACCATGAAAGACAGTATGTGTTCAGTTCAATCTCAAAAGAAGTCTTCTTCGAAGAGAAGCCTTAAAGTATCATTGGTTGTCCATCCATATCCGTGATCCTATGATGAAAGGAAGAAGTGGAATCTCTAGGGCATGGAATCTATAAGAAACTCCATGGAGCCGAGAACTAAAGAAACACACAAGAAAGAAAGAGAAGCCAGAATAACCAGTCATTGTATCAAGAATCACAAGAATGTTAGCCTGATGTAAACTCAATAAAAGCAATCAAGCAGAGGAACTGAAAGTCGTGATGAAGAACAGTGTATGGAAGACTTATGAATGAAAGCATTGCGAGATCCAAAATTAGAGGTTCTCCCAGATGGAGGGAGAAGACTATGATGATTGCTTGTTCCAGCAAACCAGACTTATCTCTACATGAGTTATTATATCATCCGCAACATCCATGAGTTGGAGTTCTACATCAGATGAATGCAAATAATGTTCTCCAGAGAAATTGAATAAAGAGCAATCTCAAGACTTTGAGGCATACTAGAAAGAGACCCTTGAATGCAGATAGAAGAAGATAACTTGGTGGAGAACCTCCAGTGCACAGCAAAAGCGTGGTGAAGATTTCCTATAACATCAAGATGATTACTCAGTAGATTAGATCTCATGATGACATAAGAAGTGACACATGGATATGTTCCAGTTTTTCAACAATGATATACTCTATTGTTCAGAGATACATAAAGCCTTCACAGAAAATCAGTGTTCTAGACTAAAGTACATTTGAAATCAAGCATTACATTATCCATGATGAAGTCCAGAAAGGAGAAAGTGGTTCTCCAATACATATCTCCACAGATGAGGAGATAAGCAGACATTTTGATAAAGCCTCTATCTAAGATGAAAGATTTTGCGTACTCAAGTTGGAGCTCATGGAAACGAATTCATTATTGAAAAAGGAAGGATGAATCCCAGGTTGGGAGGGAGAACTGAAAATATTATTGAAGACATTCATTTTCAAGATTGAAAAATAGTCCATCTTGGACAGATGCTTTCCTGTTCGGAAAGTGGATTGGGATTTCTGATGGACAACAATTTTCCCATTGTGGTTAACATGGGAAATGGTCCAGATTGTTGATGTATCATAGACATTGACTTCTCATTGTGGTTAACATGGGGAGTGGTCTAGGGAAGTCTCTCTTCTTGAGGGTTACTTAAGAAGACTGGCCCGCCTCGCCGGAAAATGATTTCTCATTGTGGTTAACATGAGGAATGCTCTGTTTTGGAGGTTGATGCAAGAAAGTCTTTTCCTCTTGTGGTTAACAGAGGAAATCGTCTGGAAAGTCATTCCTTAGGGTTTATACATTATCTCCATGGTGCACTTTGATTAGTGTAGGAGGAATGGCCCAGGGTGGGGAATGGTCCAGGCTCAGCATTCCTTAGGGTTTATACATTCTCTCTAGGGTGCACTTTGATTAGTGTAGGAGGAATGGCCCAGGGTGGGGAATGGTTCAGGCTCAGCATTCCTTAGGGTTTATACATTCTCTCCAGAGTGCACTTTGATTAGTGTAGGAGGAATGGCCCAGGGTGGGGAATGGTCCAGGCTCAACATTGCTTAGGGTTTATACATTCTCTCCAAGGTGCACTTTGATTAGTGCAGGAAGAATGGCCCAGGGTGGGGAATTGTCCAGGTTCAGAAGAAATGACAGTTATTCTTCCTTGCTTGAGAAGAATAGTCCAGATATCTCATTGTTCTACTCTGAGGGCGGATATTCTTTCAAATCTCACAGATGTGAGTGAAAGATTAGCCCAGATGATTCAGTTTATATCATAACATTGTTTCTATGCAGGTTTCTATCAGATGTTTGTTATGAAGACTGCATGACAGTAGATGTATACTACTGTGGTGGATATGTTCCACTGTTCGTGACTATATGTTACTGATCAAGTACTTGTGTGTTACTTGGTGTGGTAGTGTACCACTAGATTGTATTTATGTACTACTATGGATAGACACAGTTGTGTTCTATTTTTGTTTTGATTTCCTTGAAGACTATTAGTAGTTTATTGAAGATAATCATCAGCCAGAAGAATGATGAACATAGATTTTCCAGACGAAAAATGGTTCAGAGCATTTACCCTTCTAGATTAGAAGAATGGATCTTGTATCACTCTGTGGAGTGAGCATCATGTCTGATTACTCAAATAGAGTATGGTTTCAAGAGATGATGTAGCTGATGACACTGATGATGATGATGGTGTTCATGATCTAGTCCATACAACTATGTTGATGCTACCGGGTGAATGGTATGTTTTTCTGCTCAAGACCATTACCTATAATACCTCCCTAGCTAGGAGGGAGTGTTGATATTATGGTAGATGTGGGAGGTATTTACCTCCACGTGTGAACCTGACGAGAATAGAATACTCTGGGAAGAAAGAAGAAACCCTAATGAGTTGGCTAATAACCCTAGAAGACTTGTCAACTCAAGAAGATAATTTATATTAGTTTATTAGCCTCCAAGAGAAGAAGTCGGCCAGAAATAATAATAATATACTGAACAGACAGGTACCCAGAAGGAGAAGTCGGCCCCAGTAAGTCTGCTAGAACCACTATAAATACAGGGTGCCAGTCTCTCATTTGACACATCTCAACAGTTGCAGAGAACCAGTTCTACGCAGTGCAGTTGCAGTCTTGTGCGCAGGTTTGAGGAGAGATGTCGGTGCAGCTACTACAGCTATCAGTTATGTTTTGGCTTGGACTATCTCTTGGTTAGGGTTTGGAACATCTAATCAGTATTTTTTGATGCATTATCCTTGGGGAAAGGTGTGTTTCCTTTTGTTTGACTATCTAGCCTAGGGTTTGCTTCCGGAGTGATTCTCTGTCAAGGTTAAGGTGCTCAGAGGGTGGCTTCGTCCTATGGTTGTGTGACAAGGGTATTGTTAATGGTAAAACAAGCACACATATTTCATATTCTAACAGGAATTCGTAGAGAGAATAAAGTTCATGGAACACCACAAGAAAATGGTGTGCCATAAAGGATGAACATAACAATCATGGAGCGTGCAAGGAGTATGAGATTGCATTTTGGTTTTCCCTTACAGTTCTGGGAAGATGATGTAGATACGGTTGTTTACTTAATAAATAGAGGACCTTCAAGATCTTTGGATGGTGGAATTCCAGAGGAGACATGGACAGGTAAAAAGGTAAACTATTCTTTTTTGAAGGCTTTCGGTTGTGAAGCAGATAAAGAAAATAGAACAAAGCTTGAGGCAAAATCCAAGAAGTGTACTTTTGTTGGATACAATGTTAATGATTTTGGTTATCATTTATGGGATTATGAAAAACACAAAATCATTAGGATTAGAGATGTCATATTCAATGAGAAGGTCATGTACAAAGATCAGTTGCAGGGAAAGATACAAGAAAAAGAAAAACCATAATACACAGTGCTTGATGAGATCACTGAAAAAGAAATTCCAAAGGTACCAGAAAATCAAAATGTACAACAATAGGATCAACATGTACCTCAAAATCCTGCAAGTGTTGTTATAAGATCTACCAGGTTAATTAAACCCCCTGAATGATACTCTCCTTCATTGTATTATTTATTGTTGATTGATTCTGGTGAACCAGAATGTTATGAAGAGGTAATGCAGGTAGACACTAAAAAGAAGTCGGAGCAAGGAATGAAAGAGGAAATGGGTTCCCTAATAAATAACCATACTTAAGATTTGATTCAGTTGCCTACAAGAAAAAGAGCATTACAAAATAAATGGGTTTACAAGTTGAAGGAAGAAGATGGAGGCAAAAAGTGGTACAAGGCTAGACTTGTTGTAAAGGGGTTTGCATAAAAGAAAGGTATAGATTTTGATGAAATATTTTATCATGTTGTTAAAATGACTTCAATTAGGACTATTTTAAGTCTCGTGGAAGTAGAAAATTTACATCTTGAACAATTATATGTAAAAACAAATTTTCTCCATGCGGATTTGGAGGAAGATATTTATATGCAGCAACCACAGGGGTATGAGGTCAAAGGGAAGGAAAATTTGGTATGTAGGTTGAAGAAGAGCTTGTATGGCCTAAAGCAAGCTCCAAGGCAGTGGAATTTGAAGTTTGATAAGTTTATGACAAAACAAGGTTATAGTAGATGTCATTTTGTTCACTATGTTTATTTTAAAAAGCTAGAAAATGGAAGCTATATTATCTTGCTATTGTATGTAGATGGCATGCTTGTTGCAAGGTCTAATATGCAGGATATAAATGTGGTCAAGAAGAAATTAGCTAATTCATTTGCGATGAAGGATTTGGATGTTGCAAAGAAAATCCTTGGTATGAGAATAACAAGAGACAAGAAAAAACACAAATTGACATTGTCTCAGGGTGAGTACATAGAGAAGGTGTTGGAGAGGTTTAGAATGAAGAATGCAAAACCAATTAGTACACCTTTGGCCAACCATTTCAAATTAATTAAGGAAATGTGTCCCAAGACACAAGAGGAGATAGAATGCATGTCCAGAGTCCCTTATTCATCAATAGTTTGCATCTTGATGTATGTGATGGTTTGCACAAGACCATATATTGCACATGCAGTGGGAGTTGTGAGTAGGTATATGAACAATCCAGGTAAAGAACATTGGGAGGTAGTAAAGTGGATTCTCAGGTATTTGAGAGGTACTGCTACTCATGCATTATTTTTTGGAGGTTCAAACACTTTTCTACAGGGATATGTTGATTCAGATATGGTAGGTGATAAATATAGCAACAGGAGCACCACATGGTATGTTTTTACTATAGGTGGAACAACAGTAAGTTGGATTTTGAAACTACAAAAGGTTGTTTCACTTTCAACAATAGAAGCGGAGTATGTTGATGCTACAGAGGCTAGTAAAGAAATGATTTGGTTACAGAGGTTTATGGAGGAATTGGGAAAGAAGTAGGACAATAGCAGGTTGTACCATGTCAATGAGAGTGCCATTCATCTTGCAAAGAACTTAGCCTTCCATTCGAATACTAAGCATATACAACTCAGGTACCATTTCATATGATCTATTTTGGAAGATGGACATTTGAAATTGGAAAAGATACACACTAGCCAGAATCCTACATACATGTTAATAAAGGGAGTAACGAGGGAGAAACTGAGTTCCTGCTTAGTTTTAGTTGGTATTCAAGAATGAGGTGAATATGAGAAATTTTACAGGTCCAAGAAGGATCATATTTCATCAGACTAAACATCGATGGAGTTGTTGAGATCAATTTCCAAGTGGGAGATTGTTTGTTGTGGAGCCTGATTATCTTCTTGATTAAGAGGCCTTATTTTTTCAGCCATGTTTATACCCCATACAGAATTTACACCCCAGAAGAATGTACACTCCTCCACACGGGGGAATGGAAGGGGGGCTTGCCCCTCCTACGGGGTCCTGGGGAAAGCAGGGATTCGGGGGCGAAGCCCCCGAAGGAAAACTTACCTTGTAAATGTATACTATAATTTCATAGTAAATATGGACCGTTCATTATAAGGTCACAAATATGACGGTAGAAGTTATGTTAGGGTTCTTTTCCCTAGAAGGAAACCCTCTTTTATGAGGGAAATGTATTGTGGTTATGTATAAGGGCGAATATTGTATTCTGAGAGAGGAGACTGTGAGAGAAAGAAGAGGAAGTTACAACGGGTGTGTTGTAGGTTGTATCCCTTCATTTGTTGGATAATAATAAAGGAAGGACCTGGAAATTTCTCTGGTGGACGTAGCCCACACTGGGTGAACAACATATATATGTGTCTCTATTGTATTGTGTATCTTTTGTGTTTTATTTCCGCATTTGTTTTATTTTATTGCTCTGCGATCTTGTTTATCTAATAGATGCATATTGGGCAGGTTGTATTGATGACCGAATAAGTACAAGTGGAGCAGCGTTCTACTTGGGTTAATATTTGGTATCTTGGATCAACAAGAAACAACCATCAGTATCATTGTCTACAACCGAAGCAGAGTATATTGTAGCAGCAACATGTGTTGTACATAGGTAATGTGGATGAAACAAACTCTGAAAGATATACAGTTTGATTATGATGAGCCCATTATGATATATTGCAATAATACAAGTGCCATCAGTATCTCAAAGAATCAAGTGATGCACTCCAAGACAAATCATATTCCAATCAAGTATCTATTTCTTCGGGAACAGGTTGCAGAGAAGAAAATCAGAGTTGAATATGTGGGAAAAAAGGAACAAGTTGCATATATCTTTACAAAACCGCTTCCAAGGGAACCTTTTGAGTATCTTCAAGAGAGACTCAGAGTAATTTATAATCCAAAATGAATTCTTTTGAATTTTTATCTTATATTTATTAGATTTACACGAGGAATCACCATAAAGAGGACAATTCAGTTTGAGGGAGCAGTTTCAGGAAGAGTTCATTCAACAATCAAGGGGAGAAACCCCAAGGACAGATCAGTTAAGGGGAGCAGCCCCAACGGGAAGTTTCATTTTCCATTGATGTCAAAGGGGGAGAAATTCATCAGATGCATGATAGAGAGTTAGATGCTTGGAGAGAGAGAACAAAGGCATGTTCCCAGGGGGAGCGTTGGTCACATTGGGAGCATGAGTGATATGATTTTAGTTTTGCATCAAAGTATTTCCATCAATGCCAAAGGGGGAGATTATTGATTAATTGGGTTGGTTTTCATTGATGTCAACCCTTGAAGCAAGTCTGGTAGAAAATTCTAGGAGCTCCAATAGTATGGTTAGAGGATTAAAGTTTGTTTGATGTATAATGGTATGAAGGGTAGTATATTTGTAGGTAAAACTATTCTATATGGATATTACATGTCATGCGATTTCTGGTGATATGTGGAATGTCGCGTAACTCCTCACGGTTAAAGAGTTATGGCCTTGTGAAGTTAGAGAACCCCCATGAGTTATCTAGAAGGTCAAAGAAGTCAATTTATTCTAGAAGCCCCTAGAAGGAGTTGACTAGTCAAGTGGGTGAAACTAGGAGTTAATCATGGGTTAAGTTGTTGAAATAAGAAAATAATTAAAAAATAAGTTAGTTGCAACTAGAAGTGGAGAACTTACTATTTGTAGCAAAGTGGGTTATCCCTAAAAGAAGGAAATTGGGTTAAGTTGGTTAGAAGGTAACCCCTTGAGGAAGCTACATGGAAGTATAAATAAGAGAGAAAGGCTCTCCTATTAACACCTATTCAACACATTGAATATCTATTATTTTGAAAGGTTTATTGCAGGTACTCATTGATACATCTGAAGATGCGCAAGTCTAAGGAAACATGAAGGGTTGACGACGAAATTTTTGGAGTTGTAGAAAATACTGAAAAAAAAACCTGGGTTTTGAAGTGTACGTGGGATGGTAGTAGAACATGGTGCGTACATACACGGTCTGGGAGTAGATCAAGGTGCATACTTGTGGAAGAAGTCATGAAAGGTGGAGTTGTTTAAGGTGTCAAGTCTTCATAGTATGAAAGCAAGCTCACAAGAAGTCTACAGTGATAAGGTACAATAGATCTATCTACTGGTTCAAAAGGTATGTCTTATTTCTATGAGTAGTTGGATTTTGTTGTGTACATGAGATATGTCTATGAGGGTTTGAGGATTTTCCCTATATAGGTTATTGGTTGTATGGAACTTATTGTATAATTCAGATCTACATAATTACAGTGTTGGTATACTTAATATTATTCATTGGCACATCTTTTTGGTTCAAGTATTTGAGGTATAGCTAGTATTCTTGGTACATGGTTGAGGGTTTTGGTTGTGAAGAGTTTGTGAAGTTGTTTGTGAAGCTCTAGGCTGCATATCAGCAAGGGTTTTATGTCTAGTCCATGTGAGGGGTATTATACTTGCTCATGATTATACACACTTGTATGGCACATGACTAGAGAGATATAGATGCACTTGATTAAGGAATATGTATGAGGATGTATGTATGAGGAATAACTACAGGTTAAACACACTGACATGTTGCAGGTTGATTTGACAAGAGACAACAAAGTGTCTGATTTTTAGCAAAAGTGAAAAACTGTATCTTTCAAAAGGTGTACACAAGCTGCAATATAGACAGGTCGCGTACATACGCGGGCTGCAGTACATATTGGTCGCATACATATGCAAGTTGTAGCATAGACATGTCGTGTACCTATTTGTATTTTCTAGTGCAATAAGGGTACATGTACAGATTGGTTATAGGATAGTGGCATAGGCTGATTACAGGTTATTGGCACATATAGGTACAAGTTTACAGTGGTATATCTTACAAGTGACAGGGTGGCAATAGTTTCATCATCTTACTTATATTTCAAGGCGGTAGGACAGGGAAAGGATAGGTGGTTGTAGCCACCTTCCAGTTTTAGCTGGAGAACATAAGGGGTTGTAGCCTCCTTTTGGTTGTATCCAGACAATTGGGGAGTTGGAGCTTCCCTAGGTTGTAGCCTGAAAATATAGGGGGTCAGAGCCTCCTTCCAGTTGCAGCTAGAGACCAAAGGAAGTTGGTGCTTCCAATGAATGCAATTCTTAAATACATATAAGAAAAATCATTTTGTGGTTTTCTCCCGCATTCGGTTTCCACGTAAAAGAATCGGTATATTGTGCATGTGTATCATTGGTCATTGTTTATGGTTTATTTACTCTACACTTATTGGATTATAATGTTATATTGATCATAAAGATAAATAACACTTACATACTAGGGTTAAAAGGATTAATATTTCTCTATTACTGATTCACCCCCCCTCAGTAATCCAACATATGAAACCTAGTAGTAACAAGAAGCGCTTGCCAGGAAAGTACCTCTAACACATGTGTTAAGTTGAATTACTATGTTTACATGGATTTCCAAAGTGTCAATTCCTCTAGGTGACATCACTTTTGGAAGCTTTGTGCTTTGTTCCCTTGTCCATATGTGTGATCCCGACCCACAACTATTCTTCTCGATCGCCAATTTGAATTGGTAACCTTAGTGGATTTTCCTAGGATTTTCACACAAGCAGACACCTAATCATCGTTTCATCTACTTTATAAGGTGCTTTTCTTCTCAAGGGTACTTGCACCTTAAGTGAACGTTGCAAGCGAGTTACTATAATTATCTCTTGTTCCTTCATTGATCGATCTTGGGACTTAATCAACCCATATTGATCTCTATAAGGTCCTTTGATCATCTCTTCATCGTCTCAAACTCAAGACCTAACTAACCTGGGTCGGGCTTTGGAAGAGTAGTTTGTTTGTTGATTCCTCTCAGGAATTTTGTAGTTGTGTGCTCTTTGGTTGTTTGTTAGTTGGCCTTAGGTTATCTGTGTCTTTCCTCTTTTGAATCTCTAATCCAAAGTAGTTGACCAACTTCTTTGTTGGTCTAGAAGGACCCGTAGTCTTTCTCTTGAAAGTGTGGATTACCTCCTCAAAGGTGTAGGATGAATAATGTTGGTTTTCAAGAGTTATTTGAAGAGACAAACATTGCATCGAATAGTCCCACAAGGGAAGACCCTATGCAATAAGACTGTTATGGATAAATTTCTCAAGGATACCAACCAAGGTACCCCTTTCCAAAAGGATTCTTTTCCTTTTCCTTTCTTTGGAAACATTGGTGCCCCCTTGATGGCCACTTTGAACATTCCTAGATTGATTGTAGGACTAACTATTGGTGTGATTAATTGTCTAATTAATTCATCCAATACATTTAATTTTCAACCCGGGGTAAGTATTTTTATTACAAGGTTATCGTACAACGTTTATGCGGACAAAGAATTCTCCTAACACTTTATGATAAATGAAATACACTAATCAGACATTTTTTGCACAACTACAGTAAACATATTGAATCCTTATATCAAGTTAAGCTACAACCAAGTAAGAAGCCCAAAGGAAATTCAATCAATTTTCTTAAACCAATTGTTAATCGCTTCACTACTCATGAAATCATAAACACACCACTGAAAAGCAAAAGCACATATGAAAACTATCTTTCTTCTGTAAAGGAAACACACCTTTGTTGCATTTAATCAGAACACACTTGATAGAATTGAAATTGAAACCACTACAACAATTAACTAAAAGCTCACAAAATTAGAATTGGAATAAAGCAATTGTTCAAATCGAATTGAGAACACAAGTATAGAAAATCGAAATGAACACTCACTGCAATAAAATAGAACATTTTTTTGGAATGAATTAAAGCACGCTCTCACAAACATAAATGAACTCTTGTTTGAACAACATAGAAATGCACTCGTACTGAATTGAAATGAACACACCAGTAACAAACCAACTGTGATAGCTATAGCTGAAATAATTCACTCACATCAACTATATGAAACATGAATTAAACTAAGAAACAAAATAACAAGACGATCTAGTTATGCTAATCTAACTAATAATACAGGAACAACAACCCTTCTAAAGAGGCGGGCCCTTCCTCCTTAGCAGGGGTAAAATACTATAGAAAATACAACTTTAAGCACTCATAAATTCATGCCACAACTTTCTAGATATTTATTATTCAATTAAGAGGTGCAGATACAATTATTGTTACAAATGAATTCCATCGACTATATTCTATTCTCCAAAAACCAGCCTAACCTAGAGCAAGAATGCTCTCTCCTTTTGAACTTTCCCTTTCCTCTTCTAATCTCGAAAATATTAAAATTATGAACAGACTTGAGAATCTTTCGATTCTCAAGTTGTTCGATGTCATCTTAATTAAGAAGATACAAAGGATAAAAAATATTCATGTAACCGATTACAACTTATACAAATTCTTTTAATAGAAATAGTTGGTCGAACTGTCCTTTATCTGGGCGAACATCCCATGTTCAAAACATACAAATTTGTGACTTTAAGGTAAGCCACATCATCAGATACATCAATCCTTAACATGCGGGTCAATGGGCCAATGGTTTAGTCATCATCATGTGGTGATCCTTTGACGGTAACAACATTCCATAATCGTGGTGTTTTCGTACCAAGTCTCAGAGTAGCACCACCTCGGAGTAGAAACACATTGGAGTAGCAACACCTCAAAGTAGCAACACCTCAAAGTAGCAACATATGATCATTCTGCAAGGTTCTTTAACAATGAATCAGTAGCTACCCAACACAGAAAACATCCTCCCCTAAATGAAAGCAAATATTAAAGAATCAATGCGTCAAATGGCTTAACATACTAGTGGAAAAAGGGTTATTCTTGGACCATGGAAAGTATGGGAAAAGGTGTGAATAGAAAGGAAAAAGGTATGGGATAAGTAAAAAAATGAAGGAAAAAATGTGTCATTCCCATGACTCAACACTAACCTTTTGGTGATATATATACTGACCATGTTGTCTCGCAACCTATTCAACTAGTGGTTGATGAAGTGGTCGAGTCAATGAAATATTCAATTGATCCCACTCTTCTTTTGGGGAGTGATGTGTCTATTGACCATGTCTTCAACATTTCTAGTTCATAATATTCTAAACAAGGGTGCATTCCACTCACTTTGAGTATGTTCCCTCCAAGTTCGAGGATGGTTTCCTTTGATTAGAATAATCTTGTTGAGTCTTTCATTCCTTCTTCTCCACCCTTCCAAATAAGGGTTGAATTTAATTCAACAAAAATTTACCTATGTATAGTAGAGGAAGGAGCCTCCGCAATCATTTTATCCTCCTCAGCTTGGAAAGCTCTGGGTTCTCCCAAGCTTGTGTCAGTTACCGACTAGTTGTTGGATTTTGATAAAAGACCTAGTGAATATTTGGGGAGTTTTCCTCAATTTCCTATCACATTAGGTGGGAATACTATTCTATTTGATATGATAATGGTGCAAGGCCCATTGGACTTCAATATGTTTATTGGGAATGATTGTGTATATGTTATGAATGATGTGATGTCTATGCTCTTTTGGGTGATGCATTTTCCTCACAATGAAATCATTGTTGCTATCGATCAACTTGCATCTGATAATCACTATCCTAATTTGACTTTAGCTCGGGCTACCCCTTTATACACTCATAGTGTTCGAGTGGACTCTACCCTGCCATGAGTGAATTATGTGGCATCATATCCTTAGCGTTCAATTGTTTTTTAGAAAGATCCTTTACACTCATGTTTTTCTTCTTAGGACATGGTCTCGACCATTGATCAAGAGATTTATCCAATTGGGGCATGGGATCCCTTACTTCCCCCTATTGGATCAAGGGATTATGATTTTCCTTTTGAGTATGATATCACTATTTGTAGGTCTTCAAGCCTCGATATTTGTGAGTCTTTGTTGATGGAATTTTCCATCTATTATCACAATCTCCATCATCATATGAAATATGATCAGTTCACTTCACCCATATGGGTCGAAAATCCTCCCAATTCACATGATTTCTTGGATGTTGAATTGCCTTCAAATGAGGCTATCCTTGAAGCCATGATTACATATGGTATACCATGGGAAGACATGCATCATCCATCATTCTTTCTTCTTGAAATAAAGACTTTAAAGGTTGATTGCAAAAGAAATCATTGGCCTGATCCTAGCAATGGGATCTTCCTAAAGAAGTACTATGCATAAGTCGCAAGGCTATGCAGTTATTTGTACCATCTTGTACTTTTAAGGTTTTGTTTTTAAGTTTTGTATTCTAAAGCACAAGTTGTTATTAGAGGTTTATATATTGGATTTATTAACTTCTAAATGAGTATTTTTGGTCATATATACAAGAATTTGGAGACATTTTCTTTGGCATTATTTCATCACATTGGTCCACATCGATCCATTCTGATAGGTAATGATCTCAAAACTAGCATATGGGTTAGGTTCTCACACCTTGCATTTTGCATTATCAGTTTCTTGTTCCATTTTTTCTTAGGATTGACCCCACTGAGTTGTGACATTGATCCTTCTTTTCCATATAAAAAGTGTTATAATTTACGTGGTAGAGCCTACCAATCATGGGTGCCCTAGTTAGAGACTTGTTTTCCATTTTTTAGTTCCCATGTTGAAATTTTTCATATGATTGAGAGCCCTTTTATCCTCACCATGACTTTGCGTTGAAGTCGCATGAATTATTCTCAATCTATTGATGGCCATTACCCACGAGGATCCCATTTTTTGTTTTGAGTTGTATTGTTGCATTGCATACCGCTACTTATTCTTTTGAGCATAACGCTTTCCTCAATTCACCACTGGTCGCTTACTTCATACGTATTATCTCCAGTCACTTTCCTTTGTATTTGTTGTCTCTGCAGCTTGGAACCTTATCCTTGGAGGAATCACCCTGATGAGTGTCCATATCCTGCACATCCTCCCTGCATTCTGCATAGGTATGTTCCATGTGCTTGGAACTAGTTTTATTTCCCCGCGACACTTGTTTCCTCCACTATATTTTAGCATTATTTTATTCTTTTTCAAGCTTTAATAATATTAAAAGACACAAAAATGAAATATGATAAAAAAAGAGAGAGGAGGGGAAGAATAAAGATATTTCTTTTGTTGGAAAATGTCCTGAGTGATGTCTCCCTTGAAAAAAGCACCAAGTTTTGAGTTTTCTTGTCAACAAGTTAGGTTTTAGTATGATTTTTGGACAGGTAGTGTGGAAATAGTATTCATGAAAATCCTAAGTATGGAATATGTACGCAAAAGAAGAAAAAATAAGATGAGGCAGGAGTGGAGTGCGCAGTTGAGGCACATCCAGGATCGGAAGTGCACAGTTGAGGCATAGTCAGGAGTACAGTGCGCAACAAGAACATACAAAGCAGAGGAATAAAGAAAAGGGATAAAGAAGAGGAATAAAGTAGATTAATAAAGAAAATAAGAAAGCAAGAGAAGAAAGCGGGTGAAAAGAAAGGATGGCATCCCGACATGCTAAAGATATAAGGACGTGCAAAAACAGGAAGAACAGTAGTAAGAGTGCAAAATCAACATGCAAAAGGAAAAGTAGGAAAATCAAGCATGATCAACGAGTTAACTTGAGTTATCATGAGTTGTAATAGGGTTTTGGGGTGAGTAAAGTAGGGTTTTAAGCCCTAAAATTCATGTATAAATATGTAATGGGTTGGGAGAATAGGGGTTTGTCTCACTAGTTCCTCTCTTCTAGTTCACTTCTGTGCTATTCAAAAAGAGAATGATAGAGAAGACTGGGAGGGAAGGATTCTATGTCTGAATGTTAAGGAGATGTTTCAGAGAGAGAGAGGCTTGCACCGCAAAGTGACTAGGCTAGGCAAAGGAAAAGACAGGATGATGTATATTTGTAAGCACAATGCGCAAGCCTGAGACTATTAGTGAAAGTGTAATAAAGAAGCTAGACGTTGTGGATGTAGCCCGAAATTGGGTGAACCACGTTAACTATTGTGTTGCTTGTCTTTTATGTGATGAATATTCTCTTTATGCATGTTAGATTAACTATGTTCCTTACATGATAGTTGCGCAATAGTGATGGATGTTACAGTACTTGGTTTATGTTTCAATCTGAAATGTAATGGTAATACATAATTGAATTCACTAAGTAACCTAAGAAGAGAAAATATTGAATAACATGCACATAAAAGATATATAAGAATAAACAGAATGATCACCTCCTAGTCCCTCACTATTGCAGAAAATCGGTTCCTGCAACCCAAATAGATTCTTTGGGTGAGACTTCACTTGCATGCAGGTGATGTTGAAAGGGACAGTGTCTAAAGGGTTTTGTTGGTCAAGATAACTCAAACCTAGGGTCTTACAACCACACGAACGCCAACAAATGGTTTCATTACCAGGACCCAGAATCTGTGATTGAGGAAATGTTTTGGAGGCCAACTAAGAAAGAAATATTAGAATGGTTAGAAGGGAAGGAATGAGAGTTTGCTAGAAAAAAGAATAGAAACCCTTGGATAAGTGACGAACAATGGATGAAAAGGTATGTGAACACAGAGATGCATGAAATTTTCTTTGGCAAATTTATGATTATTCTGACTGAGTGGTTAGAAACATTAGTGGAGAATACTAGAAGGTATCGAACTACAACGTCGAGGAATTAGACTCATGATTTGGTAAGACAATTGAAATCTGTAAGTAATAAAACTTCTTGTGAAGTGGATTTATTGTTGGATAGTATATTAGGAGGATATATTACAAAATTTGCAGTAGATTGTACCTAGTCATACAATATTGCAGAAAGGGACTTCTTCACAGGCCTACGTAGAAGGTTCATGCAATTGTTGGGTACATGGATAAATATGTTGTTGTATGAAAAGTGTGTGATTAAAATTGAGTCTGAATGCTAAGGGGATTCACACACATAGGGGAACCGAGGGATGACAAGAGGATATTCTGAGGATGTGAGAGAATGAAGGAAGAAATGAAGAAGGAAGGGAGGGACTGAGGATGTAGAGAATTAAATAAGTTGTATCAGAGGAAGAAGATGAGTTTGGAGTATTGTGCAATGGAAGGAGGTACAAGAGGAGAAATTTTGGGGTTGAGAAAGGAGAGCCACACAGTGAGCAAGAGTGGAGAGGACCTTCCACAATAGTCCAAATCATGGAAATACCGCACATGAAAGGAGAGGAAGAAGATTTCCAGTATAGTCCTATAATAGAAGATCCATCAAGTCCTACTTAGACTATACTATGTTGAATCTGTGACCCCATGTGTGTCACCTAAATCAGAAATAAAAGTTGAAGACTTATCAAAAGAAATCATAGTTAGCAATGGAGGACATAGTAGTAGCAATCATATCAGTGGAAGTAGTGCACAGAATCAGACTCAACCAACATTACCAAGAGGAGGGACTACACAAAGAAACATGGAAAGGGCAGACAACACCCTCAGACTGCCTGATTTCCAGGGAGTTGGGTTAGAGGACCCAGAACAACATATATTTTTATGCGAGACAATTTGGGCTGCAAATAATGTCCAGGATGAGGCCGTGAAGATTGCACAATTGGAAACAACATTTATAGGTTGTGAGTTAGTTTGGTACACGAAGTTTAAAAGTACTACACCTACAGGACAAGCCAGGACTTTGGTGGAGATAATACAAGAATTGTTGAAAGAGTTCAAGAAGCCAAAGTCTGAGTCACAGTACATTACAGAGATGAAGGAAATTAAATAGGTGTAAACTAAGTCAGTATGGGATTTCAATCAAAGATTCAAGGATTTGATGGGTAGACTAACTTTATATATCCCTAATAAAAAACATCAAGAATGGTTCATTGTAGGAATTCTACCACACATTCACAGGTCATTGATTCAACAGAAGGTTGTGTTGCAGCCTAAAGCTTTGGAGATTGCAATGAAGTTGGAAGCATCCCCTATAGGAGATAGTGGAGGGATGGCACAACTCTAGATGCAGTTGGCTTCCCTGAAAATTCAGTTGGCAGAAATCACAAAAGGGAAGGAGAAACATGAACAAGTATGGTGTACCAAGTGTAGGATTGAAGGCCACCATAAGGACGAATGTCCAGCATTCGCGCATTATTTGGTGATTATAGTACCGAATCCATTACCAGGAGGGGGATATTGTGAAATATTCAAGAAATGGGGACACCATCCGACTGAATTTCCATTACTATAGAAGTATCATAGTACACCAAGGAATTTATTTTGCAATTTTTGTAAGTCCATCAAACATGAAGAGAAGGATTGACACATGTTCAATTTGATGAGGGAGCGCACTTCAAATATGTACATGATTCAGGAGGAGAATGTTGCGACATAAGGAAGTGGTCCATAATATAATAATCATAGAGGCTTTAACCTATGGAACAAAGGAAATTTTGGTAGAGGCTTAGGTAGAGGAAATTTTGGCAGAGGAGGAAGACGACCAATAATATGTTACAATTGTAATCAACTGGGACACTTAGCCCGCAACTGCCCGAATCTGTGTACAATGTGCACATACTGTAGAGCACTGGACCATGCAACAAAATATTTTCCTCAACTAGTTGTGAAATGGAAGGCAAGAGGATATCAGAACCAGAATCCAAATCAGAATGTACATAAAATATTAGCCGAAAAACGCAACGAAGGACCTAGAATAGCAGTTGTTACACACAAAGGAGATAGAATAGGAGTTGATGTGATGAATGGAGGGAAGTGGGTTGGAAAATGGATAAGGAATTCAACATGGTATGTGCCAACATTCAATCCTCAACAAGAAAAGGAGACATATCAGTGGGCAATAAAATAGGTACTTGGACAAGATTAGGGAGCATCAACGTCATCTGTTCCACATGTCAATGATTGCTTTGTTCCATAGAATCCAACTGGGAAGGTAAGTACTCTAAGAGAATTCCTGATAAGTTGCGTAGAGCTGATGAAAAATGAAACCACGTTGAATACACCATATAAAATGATTGATCATTGCATGCAAGGAAGGAAAACTCCCATCGCACAGAGCGTGCTAAATCAGGTACTGCACAGAAAGAGGACCAACGAAGAATTCAGATTCAGTGCACAAATTGGGGAATATGATGTGGATAATGTTATCTTAGACTTGGGGTCCAATGTGAAGCAGGCCTGGGAGATTATGGGAAAACCCAAGCTGGTTTGGTCTCTTGTTTAGTTAAGGCTTGCAAATCAACACAAGATAGTACCAATTGGTTAATTGACAGGAGTACATGTGAACATAGATAGGGTGCGCAGTGTGGCATATTTTGAAGTTATTGAGATCGTGGATGATAATCAACCATATCCAACACTGATGGGACTTGAATAGGAATTTGATAATCATGAAATTATTAATCTGAAGCGGAGGGAAATGATATTTGAAGTCAGAGACTTGAAAGTGACTGCACCATTAGAACCAATAGAAAAAAAGAGATACATAGAGCCAGTAAGAGGAAATGAAATTGACAACTTTTATAACATGATTGTGTGGATGGATGATTATGTGAACCCCACTACATATGGTGTGCTAATTTGGAGAAGTATCAATTCGTGTGCATCAAATTCAGAAGAAGTTCTAGAGCATTGGCAATAGAGGATGCATGAATTATCAACTAGAAGATGTGCATGCATAACCCAATCCTTGTGTTGGATTGGAATAGAGTTATGTGATCCACCCAAGTATGATGGATTGATCGATATAAGCTTGTTTGTAAAGGTGTTTGAGTTACAAGTAGATGTTGTCCTAAAAGTGACTTCAGCCAGATAGTGGGTTGCATATAGAGAGGGGATGGAAGACTGGTCATAGTGTAGAAGGCTAATGCAAGTAAGGTTTGGTACTAAAGTAGAAAATATTGTGCAAACATATACAGGGGAAAGTGATCCAGCAGGTCATATTGAGTAGTGCAAAACCTTATGGAATTCAATACCAGAGACAGAATGGATGCACAGGTTTATACACACACTAGATACAATTATAAAGAACTAGTATCCAGAGATGGAAATGCACAGATAAAAAACCAACTAGGATGAGTTGAATCAGAGGTTCAAGGTAACATTTACATTTGAACATGAATCTCCATTAAGAGATGCATCGTTACAGACTATTTGAGCCAAGATACTCTCAAAAGAAGGGTCGATGGAGGTGGTACCAGTCTGCAATGCACATAGAGATTATATGACCGTCCATGAGTATTGGAGTGTTACAATGTTTCTAAGGAAGAACAAGATGAAGAATATTCCAGGAATGTGCAAGTACCTGAAACTAACTTCCAAGAATATTCTAGGAATGTGCAAGAACCTAAAACTAACTTCCAAGAATATTCCAGGAATGTGCAAGAATATTCCAGGAATGTAGAAGCAGAACCAGTCACAGACTGCACCGTGGAGACTGATGTGCGATTTTTGTTTGATAATGTGGTAACACGATTTGGATGTCCACATATATTACTCAATGATCAAGGAACACACTTCCTAAATAAAACAATTGCAACATTGACTGAGCAATTTCAAATTCATCATCAAAAGAGTACCTTATATCATCCTCGGGCCAAAGGGATAGTGGAAGATTTCAATAAAATCCTGAAGAATGATTTGAAAAATATATGCAATGTAGGGAGAGATAATTGGGACTTAAGAGTTCCTGCATTTTTATGGGCCTACAAGATTATCAGTAAAAAATTGATAGGGCATACACCTTTCAGGTTGGTCTATGGGCATGAAACAATGATGCCAATTGAATTTATTCTACCTATCCTGTGCGTTGCAACGATCAATGATATTTCAGACTCATGCACAATAGAGGATATATTGTCGTAGTTGGTACAACTTGAGGAATATAGGTTTGTCATAGATTTCCATCAGCAAGTTCAGAAGTAAAGAGAGAAGGAATGACATGATAGACACATTAAACATAAAAAGTTCTAAGTGGGAGAGTTAGTATTACTCTATGAAAGTAAGTTTATGCAACATCCAGGGAAGTTTCAAATTCATTGGTTAGGACCCTATGTTATTCAACATGTGACAAAGGCAGGTGTTTCGCAGTTGGAAACCTTGGATGGAGAAGTCCTTGGAGGAATGATGAAATGGGAGTCGGTTGAAACTCTATAGAGACAACCAAAAGATTGCGCACTAATCCGGGTTGTGCTAGAACACATGTGATCTAGATGGATTTCGGTGGCCTCCCACCTATTCCAACTCACTCATTTTGGTAGTTGTCCAATTTGGCAGTTTTTTTCCTAGTTTTCAGGTCCCTGACTTCGAGGGTCATTTTGAGGCCCTAAACAACGTTTTTAGGGCTCGCCATATTCAAACTATTAATGGAGTCAAATTATGACGACAACATGTGTATCCCTCATATAGACCTTTCCAATGGGCTATCGTGCGCCTAAAACGAAGATCGTATGCAAAAGTTGTGATCCCGAGAAGTTGATGTACTAGCTTACCCCAACAGGGCCCACATGACTTTTGGCACTTCATCTCCTAGGGTTAGGTTTTTGGATGTCTAGGGTTTTGTAATTCCTATTTATTGTAAAAAGTCTTGGAGAGCCTCATTGTAACCATGTTCATGCAAATGAGCGCAACCGTCACATCTCTTCTCAAAGATAAGCTGCCACCATTCTAGCAAGCTTGTTTTCCGCTGCATTTTACAGTTTTAGCACATTTTATTATTGAATAGAAACCAGTTTTAATGTATCTATTTTATTTTATCTCTGCTATTCTTGTGTCTCTGTGTTAATAATAATAATTTGTATTCATTTTTGTTCTGCTCATAAAATCCGAATCAGTGGTATCAGAGCGGTCTGTTCCTTATCGTTCTTAATGCAAGTCCCCAACGAGGTCATGGTACAAAGAATTGGGTCTCGTGCTTGTGTCTCTTAAGGACAAAATATCTCGCACACCCAAGTGACCTCTCATGGTGAGAGAAAATAAATACGATGGGACAAGAGATTCTTTCAAAATGTTGCTCGAGGAAGCCCTCACACAATAGAGGAATGAAATGATGGATATTTTTGCGCAAATCCTTCAGCGGATATCAACAGGCGATGCATATTCCTCGAACAGAGGCGACGCCCCCTTCAATTTACAAATAAATTTTGATATTCTCATATTTGAAAGTCAGATAGATGCAAATGTTGTAGAAAAATGGTTGAATCTAATAGAAGGGTATTTTTTTGTCCATGACTTTTTGAATAGATCGAAGATTACGTTTTCACTCCTCAAATTCGTTCTCCATTTCAAATATTGGTGGGAGACTTTATATGAGAAAAAAGAAATAGAGGAACCCTCATTATTTATAGTTGCGGTCACCTGGGAGTCCTTCAGGGATTATATCAAGGAACAATACTACCCTGTCAGAAGCTATGACGACCTATATACAAAATGGACCACACTGCAGCATGAAAGAGACCAAGAAGTGCCAGAGTTCACAAATAACTTCCACACCTTGTGCACCAAGATAGGTATCAAATATTCTGAGAGACATCTGGTGCTCAAGTATTGCGGTGGTATGCATAGATAATTCCAGGCCGAAATGGATTTTTTGGAAATCTCGTCCTTGGGCACGACCTATCATTATGCCACCAAAATCGAGCAAAAGCTTAAACAAAAGATGTGGCAATTTGGGCCTGGGAACCCCTCAGATCAGAAGCAAGTAAAGGGAAGCCCCAACCCACAGAACAAAGGATAGAGAAAATATGGATAGCCTCGGGACAACCAGTCTAGGCCGCAAGCAAAGAAGGATACCTGAAAGACAAATAAATATACTGGGAAATGGTGTGACTTCCATAAGAGCCCCTGGCATAACACTGTTGATTTTCGCTCCAAGCAATCGTTGGTGGCTAAGGTGAAATCCTCTGAATCAGATGCGGGTTTTGACTCTGAGTCAGAACCAGAAGGGGGGAGGTAGATCATTGAGACAGAACCTAGTGCCACCATTTCTACCACCAAGGTCCATCTTGGTAAACCAAATGAGCCATAAGAAGGTGAGCGCCTCTTTCATTCACATATGTGGGTAAAAGGCACCCTGATGCACTTTATTGTTGATAGCGGTAACCAAGAGAACCTCATTTCATAAGAGTTTGTCAAGTGGCTAGACCTGTCGACAATGTTGCACCCACATCCCTACACCATTGGATGTCTCCACCAAGGAAGCGATCTCCGCGTCAGCCAACAGTGTCGCCTATCATACGACATCAAGCCCTTAAAAGATGAGGTATTGTGTGATGTTTCTCCTCACAAAGTTTGTAATGTTCTTTTCGGAAAACCTTATTTATGGAAACGCCATGTTGTATATGAGTCTAGGCCTCGCAGTGTTATTATTACTTTGAACAAGAAATTATATAGGATACATGAGGCATTCCCACCTAGTGCTATTTACTTGATCTCTGCCAAGCAATTCAGGAAGGTCATCTCTAAGACCAGGAAGTTTGTCTTCTTCATGATTCACTCTCAAAGTGAGTGAAAGATTGCAACCATATCCAGGGCCTCCGCGACCAACCTCTCCACACAGCAGAAGCGAGTGGACAAGGTCGTGACAGAATACAAAGATATCTTCTCCTCACCTATTGGGGTACATCTGTAGTGTTAGGTCAAGCATCCCATCGATCTAACCCTCGACACACTGCTTCCCAATGGGCCAGTCTATGACCTCTCTCTGTTATAGAATGAGGAGATAAAGCGACAGATCCAAGAACTTCTCCACAAGGGGCACATACATCCCAACTCATCTCCTTGTGGGAGCCCAATCATGCTGGTGCAGAAGAAATATGGGACCTAGTGACTATGCATTGATTACCGGGCCCTAAATAAAATCACAGTCAGGAACCAATACATGATCCCCAGAATCGACGATCTCCTTGATCAACTCAAGGGGGCCAAATGCTTCAGTAAGATTGATCTGAAGTATGACTACCACCAGGTACCCATAGAACAGACAGATGTATGGAATATCGTCTTCGAGTCAAAAGAAGGTCTTTTTGAATGGTTGGCCATTCCCTTTGGTTTGAGAAATGCTCCAAAAAATTTCATGAGGACAATGGATGATATACTGCGACATTTCACCAATAATTTTGTAGTGGTGTATCTGGATGGCATCCTCATCTACAACAAGACTTGGGCAGAACACTTGCAGCATATTCAACAGGTTCTGCACACCCTGCAATAGCACAAGATATATGCCAACTTGGAAAAATGATCCTTCAGCATGGACAGGGTCCAGTACCTAGGCTACATCATGAATCATCATGGTGTGCATGTGGATCCAACCAAGATCTAGGTCATTCATGACTGGCCAACCCCAACCACTCTCACTGAGATTCAAAGCTTCTTAGGCCTTTCCAATTTCTATCATAAGTTCATGTTGGGATTCTCCCATATTGCATGGGCCCTCAACCAAGAAACCATAGGTGGTGGTAAGGAAAAATTAGTGTGGGGCCTATCCCAACATCAAGTGTTTGATTATTTAAAGCAACGCTTGTGCTCATCCCCAGTACTTTCATTATCAGACCTACAATAGCCCATTGAGATCGAGACAGATGCTTCTAACTATGCTCTCAGTGCAGTCCTCACTTAGAAAAGCCACCCCGTGGCCTATCGTAGTGAGACACTATCAGATGTTGTCCATAAGTACCCTACTTACGACAAAGAAATGTACTCCATTGTGAAATCCTTTCGCCAGTGGAGACATTACATTCTTAGGAAGAAGACAGTCATCCACATGGATCATAATCCATTGTAGTTCATGCAGACAAAAGAAAAATTATAGAATGACCGCCATCAGAAGTGGTCCACATACTTGCAGCTATTCCACCTCAACATCAAGTATAAAACATGAAGTACCAACTAAGTCGTTGATTGCCTCAGATGACCTCGAGTCGCGACACTCACCACGGCGCTAGACTCTTGCGGCCATGAGACCTTTGGATGGCCCAACCTCTATGAGACAGACCCTGACTTTTCCACCACATACCAAATGATTGGCGCAAACTCAGTTGTCACTAATTTCCATCTTCAGGACAAGCTACTGTGACGACTAGGCCATCTTTGCGTTCCATCAAGTGAGAAAGCGAAGATGATTTGGGAATACCACTACAATTGGGTGGCAGGACACTTCGGTGTCGAAAAGAAAGTGACAGTGTTGTAGAGACATTTATACTAGCCGAAACTCGACAAGATGTCAGCAAGTATATCAGGTCATGCACGACCTATGCTATTTCCAAACGACCACTAAGAAACAGAGCCTATACACCTCCCTACCTACTCCTGAGCAGCCATGGGAATCCATATCAATGGACTACATGTCGGGACTTCCATCCACCAAGAGGGGAAATTACTGTGTCTTTTTGGTTTTTGATCGCTTTTCCAAGATGGTGATCTTGGCCGCCTACAAGAAGAGAATCACTGTAGAGGCCACTGCCAAGATCTTCTTTGAACGAGTTTGGGTACATTTTGGAATCCCACATACCATTGTCTCAAATCGGGATAGTCAGTTCCTCATCACATTCTAGTCGATCCTCTAGTCACTACTGGACACCAAGCTCACCAAGTCCACTACCTTCTACCCTCAAACAGATGGCCAAACTGAGGTCGTCAATCAGATGATCATGCATATCCTGCGCATGTACAATTCCAAGCACCCCCGCACATGGGATGAGAGTCTTCCCTATGTTCAACACAGCTACAACAAATCCCTACATAGCTCAACTGACCACAACCCCTTTCAGGTCGAGTTGGGATTCCAACCATTGGGTCCCATGAATGTTACACTACTGCAACCACCCCGACTGATTCAACACCTGCTCCAACTAAAGTTAACAAAGCCTCTTGGTTCACTGATAAGATCCATCACATCTGCCAACAAGTTCATGATATTTTACAAAATTCTAATGCCAAGTACAAGAATCTCCATGATCAACACCGGGTGCCACATAAGTTTCAGGTGGGATACGAAGTGTGGTTACACTTGCAGAAAGAACACCTTACAAGGCCCCATCGGAAGCTTCACCCACTCCATTACATACCTTACACCATCACTAAGTATTTGGGTGACAATTATTTTGAGCTCAACATTCACCCTTTCCTTGGCCTGCACCCAGTGTTCAACGTGGATCTCCTTCGACCATATTTCCCACCATTATTGGACACCTCAGAGATAGAAAAATAGTTGACACCAACAGATCTCAACCATGACTGCATGCAACAGGAATCCAATAATTATATTTTTGACACATAGGTCAAGATCACTCGCCAGCAAAGGATCCATCTTTATCGAGTTGTCAAAGTAGGTCAGCTCCTGCACCAAGGCAAGTGGCTCACCTGAGGCCAAATTCAGCATAAATTTCATCATCTGATGGGGGAAATCAATAAAATGGATACCATTGCTTCCTAAGGGGGGAGGATTGATCCATATGTATTTCTATGGCCTCCCACCTATTCTAACTGGCTCGTTTTGGCAGTTTTCTAGTTTGGCATTTTTTTCCTAGATTTCGGGTCCCTGACTTCTAAGGTTGTTTTGAGGCCCTAACCAACGTTTTTAGGGATCGCCGCAATCAAATTTTAGATGCAGCTATATTTTGATGGAAATATGTATATTCCTCGGATAGACCTTTCCAACGGGCTATCATGCGCCTAAAATGGAGATCGTATGCAAAAGTTACGACCCTGGGAAGTTGATGTACTAGCTTACCCCAACGGGGCCAACATGGCTTTTGGCGCTTCATCTCCTAGGGTTAGGTTTTTGGATGTCTAGGATTTTTTCATTCCTGTTTATTGTAAAAATTCTTAGAGAGCCTCATTGTAACCATCCTCTTGTGAATGAGCGCATCCATCACATCTCTTCTCAGAGATAAGCCGCCACCATTCTAGCAAGCTTGTTTTCCACTGCATTTTACAGTTTCAACACATTTTCTTATTGTAGAAACCATTTTTACTGTATCTATGCTATTCTTGTTTCTCTGTCTTAATAATAATAATAATAATCTATATTCATTTTCATTCTTCTCATAAAATCCGGATCAACATGTATCATAGTAACTATATTATAGTAGGGAGGAAAAACACAAAAAACATATAAAAAGTAGAAAAAGGAAGAAAAGTAAATAAAAAGTAGAAAAAGAAAAAGAAAAAGATTACAAAGTACAAAGGCATAATAAATTTTGAATAAGGAATGATTGTCGCTCCATCGGGATGAAACTGACCCAATTAAGAAAATAATGCACATAAGTAAAAGACCGCAAAGCAAACAAACGTGGAAGCAAGAGCAATTGCACAATATAATACTGACAAGAACGTTAAAGGAATTAAAGCAAGGAAACGACAACTACAAAGTGGTAATGACAGGTCATAAAGACACCTTATAATATTAAATGGTAAAGTCTTTTGGAAATCACGACAGATTGGCAGTACGAGCAAAAAATTACACGACGGATTTGGTAATAAAGTTGCATTTATTTAGCCACTCATCAACCCTGGTGGTGGATTGGACAAGTTAGTTAAGGTGCGAAGAAACATGAATAGTTAGAAAGGAGGAACCAAAGAAGTTGAGGGTTGATAAGAATGAATTATTGGTTTTACGAGATGCATGCAAGTGAGAGCAAACCAGAGTGACTCGGAGATGAACTACAGCCACACCAGAACAACCACAAAGCAAGTAAAGAAACCTATCACATGAAACAATGGCCCCACCAAAATTTGGAGCACCATTAGCAGCAGCACGAAAAAAAATTGAAACGACCAACCATGGTCGAGGAAACACCTGGAGCTTTGACTTCACAAGAAAGATTCCACAAGGACTATATCCCACCGAGGAAAGACGATGCACCTCAAGTTAAAGTATCAACAAATGGAAATACCCACTAGTAACACCACCAATCCCACCCGGTGTAAGTGTTGACGTAGACATTCTAGGAAAGGTTTCCACCCTCAAGTTTGTATATCACAAACAAGCATAATTTTCCTAAGCTGTCCATGGAAAAGTACTTGTGCGCTAAGAGCATACCGAGCACAGGAGCTATACTGTTGGAAACACAGATGTGGGCAACAAGACCTGGGAAGTCATGGATATTGAACCTACTGGAGGTTCCACACTTTGGACATAGACTGGAAATAAATGCATGTGTTAAGTTAATACCCAGTTGCGTCTCTTAAATCCTAGGTCTGCACCTATCCCTCAATTCCTCCAATCATCCCATCCATCTGTCAAACTAGTTTCTACTTAGTTTTTCTGCAATGGTGTGTTGAGTCATTTCAATTTATTTTCATCTTCCTATTTGCTTTTTATCATTTATTTCCTCTTTATAAGGTTAGGACAAGTTATGATTTGAATTGAATAAGTCACATCACCATGGTTATTTCACTTTCTCGGTTGCAAACATGTTAACTTAGGCCTTTTAATGCAAAAAGACATCGATTGCAAGAATGCCCATATTCTTGCAAACAACAGAAAATGTGTTGTTTTATGAGTTTTAACATTCATAAAATATTTAAAAGTTTGAATAGGGTGTTTTGGCGCCTCACATGTGTTTGCATCTCTTTGTGTACTCGAGATCATTTTTGTTTCCACCAGTTTAGCCATCATTACAAATTCCATGCTAAGGATCATGTATGTTTGTGCCTTGAGTTGTTATTATTGCAAGGTTGTGTACAGTTTTCATTGCAGATTTGGAGTGAACCTTAAGAAATGCATACCCTCAACCACCATTGTCAAAAAATGCATCTAGGGCACAATGGTATCACCCCGAGGGCGTTGGAGGTTAAACAGAGAAAAAAGAGGAAGGGGAAACCTCAAGAGTTAAATATGTTGTTGTAAAAACATAGTACCCTACAGATCCAAAATCATAACAAAATGTGATGAACTTTGGTCCAGATCCTGATTAGGACTCCAATGACATAACCCCATATGTAGAGCTGGCCCCTTAGCAGGTTCCCCATGATGTCAAACCAAATATCAAAGGAAAAACATTGATGATGCAGGAACTTGTAAGAGAAACTATTCATAAAAAACTTGAGAAAGAACCTATATATGAAAAGAGGCCAAGGAAATACAAGTTTTCCATTGACCTCAATAAACCTATTGCAGAGGAATAACATGGTGTCAATAATGGAAGCAAGGTAAAGACATTGATCAAGCCAAAATTTGAAGCCAACAGGGGTATAGATGACAACCACCAAGTGCAAGCTATGAAACAACAAAATGATGGCATGAAGAATAAAATTCAGATTCTACAACAACAAAAACAAGATCTTGAAATGAAAAACAATAAGCTACAGAGAAATTATCAAAAATTGTAGAAGAAACATCAAAAGGCGCTGCCCAAATTTTCTGAAATACTTTGTTTTTCCCTGTTTTAGTCATCGTATTTCGGCACGCCTTTTGAACATATGGAGGTGAATTTTTGAAAACCAAAAGAGGTTTTTGTTGAAAACCATCCCATTCACAGAAACCTCTCTCATTTTTACACAAGTATCACGGTTTGGGAGAATTTAAGAGATATTTGAGGCCGTTTTCCCCATAAATTCGCTAAATGCTATGTTTTTCCATGTTTTAGTCATTGTCTTTGGGCATGCTTTCCGAACAGATGGAGGTGAATATTTGGAAACTGAAAGAAATTTTTTGGGGAATGATACCATTCACAAAAGCCTCTCTCATGTTTTACATAGGTATCATGGTTTGGAAGAATTGAAGAGATATTTGAGGTCATTTTTCCCAGAAATTCACCAAATTCTGGGTGAGTTTTGCTCTAGCGTTAATGTTTGTCTACATTTATTGGCATATATGGGCATCAATGAAAATTCGAATTCCAGCTAAAAAATTTGAAGAATTTTGTTTTGCATCTTTTACTTTAGTTACCAACAAAAATACCCAGTTGCACTGATATAATTTTGTTTTAGTTTAGTTATAGGTATTTCTCCCACTTGTAATAAGTTGATATTATTTGATAAAAACAATGTTTTTTTGTTGTGTTTGAATTGATGGGGATTTATGGACTGATACATCAACCCACTCCTCTCAGTTTGAAGAAATACTTACATATTGTAATTAGGGAGTGACAGTCAAGTTGTATCTACATGATTTGATTGAAATCTAAATATTGAACTTCAAAGTTGAGATCCTATATAGGTAATCGAAACTCCTCTTGATGAGGATAAATAGATAGGTCTATGAATGTAAAAAGGGTTCAATTTTTTGGGAGATCAAGCATCGGGATTTTTTCTAGGCCTTGAAGCATAACATTGTGAAGTTTCCCACCTGGTGAATATAATTTTTTGGTGAACAGACTATGTTTTCTTCTCAAATCTTGCGTGTCTTCATATCTTATCTAGATGCAAATTGAAATGAATGCAAATTGTTCTTTATTTTACTTTCATCTATTGTCTTAATAAACTGTTTATTGTCATGTGACCTCATCTCAACTATTGTTTCAGTGAATAGTTTATTGTATTACAACCTGTTTGGATGATTTATGTCCAAGTACATGTTTTGGATCTGAAATATTATTTCAAGTATGGAATTTCATACAAAAAGTAACATTGTATGCTTGTTTGTATTTCATTTGTTTTATTCTTCATATATGTATCTACTCACTAAAAATGCATGCCATCAGCTAAGGGAAACCTTATAGTGGTATTATTGAACACTCCAACTAGATCCATGTCTTTGGAAACCCATCTATCAACTGACCAACAAACTTAATTCATTAAAACTAATCATTCCAACACTTAAGGTGGTCTAGCTCTACCCTTTAGTAGTCATGTGCAGACCTCAGGACCAACATCATCTGGCGTCGTTTCCGAGGAACAGAGTAATGAAACAATCTTTCCCTGGGAGAACGACAACGACTAGATCTGTTTTTTTATGGTGAACAAAATCCAGACACACATAGTGACTGCAATCTTTCACCTGAGGACTCCACAATCAAGGACTCCACTTGAAGAAGAATCTGGTTGATAGAAAGATGAAAGAATTGAAGGGAAAAACCAGGTATCAGGTCATAAGTTTCCTCCAAGAGCTTATATACTTTTTCATCAGTTCTTTCATATCCTTTCCTTTGCATGTTAAAAGAGTCATCCTTTGTTTTGTCTATTTGGATGACCATAAGCCCGATGTTGTATATCCTTCCTTGAAAGAAGATGATCTTCCCTCTTCCTATATTGTTGATTCTGATCTGATTCCTTCACCTCAGCCTATTGAGAATAATGTTGTTCATATCCAAATTTCTCCAGATCATGACCAGTCATGTGAGTTTGCGAATAATAAATTCCATTTACCACCTCTTCAGATCATTGCTCCTTCTTGTAACCAACTTACTAAAATTCAGTCCAGGATTAGGAAAGATTATAAACCTCTGAAGTTGCCATTTATGCTCCATGATTTTCCTCCTAATTTTCTAGATTACCTTCCTAAATGCAATGGAGAAGACCATGTGACATCCAAGAAACATATGGTTTCTTTCGAGTAGTTCACTGACCTCTTATAAATTATCCATGAGGATGTGTTCGTGAGGACATTCTTTCAGTCATTACAAGGAGATGTTGGACAATGTTTTAGAAATTTGAAAGTTGATTCAATAGATTCGTGGACAGATTTTGATGATACTTTCCTGGGGTATTGGGGAGAGAAGAAATCCTTTGATAGATACCTAATTGATTTTGTGCCTTGAAAAGGGAATAGGATGAAGCTGTTATTGTATCCAATAGAAGGTTTCATAATTTTTATCTTTATATGCAAATGGAAATTCATCCTACTGAAGTTGCTTCCATGGTACAATATATAGTAGCACAAAACCTTGATCTAGTTCTTTTTCTCAGAGAAAGGAAGTCATTGTCCTTGTAGAAGATGTTTGTTGATGCAGAGGAGGTTGAGGACAATCTTTTGTCTTGTGGAAAACTTCAAAATCAGAGTTGGAATG
Source organism: Picea engelmannii (assembly GCA_009831015.1). Lineage (NCBI taxonomy): Eukaryota > Viridiplantae > Streptophyta > Pinopsida > Pinales > Pinaceae > Picea > Picea engelmannii. The sequence goes on along the minus strand of ML784155.1, from coordinate 230,625 downwards.
AACATGAAAATGGTTATGAGAAACAAATATCATACCTTGGTTTTCACTTATTTCAAAATGTTGATGCACCCTCTTCAGATTCTTGTTTTTATTATGATCTTATTGAAACTAATTTTTCCACTGTCAGAGTTGTAGAAAAGTTATATTAGCAAGATGATTCCCCATATACAATAAGAAAATTTTCTATTTATGTGCAGAAGGATGATTATGCTTTAAATTTTCTTGGAGATTTTCATCAAGATGATTTTACAGAGGCTAGTGATCAATTATTGGAAGAGGAAACTGATGTTCTGGGATACCTTACTACTGATATGACCGATCAGATATATAAAGAGATAGTTACTCAAAATGATGACCTCGTTGCACATGTTGTTCCAATTCCTGAAATAAATGAAAGTAAGTAGTTGCTCTCTGATTTTTATGATACCTTTTCTTTGAAATTTGTTGAAGACATTTCTGTACAAGACAATAATCAACAGTTGCAAGGTAAATTTGTTGCTCAAAATTTTTATGAAGACCAGGATGCTTGTGATAGAAAAACTGTAGATGTTGGCAAAAATACACTAGTTTCATTTGTCATTAACTCAAAAGCTTCTAGTTGTGATGAAATCACTACACTCAACTTAAAGGAAGGATATGGACAACAGAAATCTGATCCGGGTTTTCATTTTCTTCAACATACTAAGCATCACTTTCATATTTTTATTCTTCCCCGGATCCTGAAACTAATAAATCAGTTTTTTCTATTCTTGAAGCTAATTATATTTATGAATATCATAAGGATGAATTAGCAAAGGATGATGATCAACTTGTTAAGCAACAAATCATTGGTTCAAAATGTCTTGATGTTTGTATTCAAGATCAACAACCCTTAGTTGTTTATGATGATATTCATAATTTTATGATTTCAGACTCCTATCAGAGTTTTTCATTACAAAAAAAACATCAACAATCTAAAGAAATATTTTTCGGTTGTCCATTAAATCTTGAAAATTTTCAAAAATATCATGAAGATCAGATTTCTGAAGTTCAATCTATAAAGATTTATGACTTTCAAGAGTTATTTCAGGGAGAACAAAAATATAATTGTTATAACATTGTTGTTGATGACGTAGATGCTTTGGATAAGGAGTATATTTTGGTTGATCTGCAGAAGAATGAAATGCTACATTTTATTCTCAAAGGTGGGAAATGCTTTGATTCTAGCCATAAATTGGAAATCACATCACAACTAAAATCATGTGTTTTCATCAATAGAATAGAGAACACGCAGGAACAAATTAGCCATAAAAACCAGATTGAGGAATTCATTGTTGTTCCAAGTCATCTTGCTGCTAATATAATAACTCGGAAAATTATGTTTTTAAATAATGATATTGAAATACAAGAGCAACAAATTCAAGAAATCGGTGAGCCTGGATGTGACATCATTGAGTCAAAAATTGAAGAAATCATTAATGGAGAAAAGAAGCTCATTCATTTTGAACACCAAGACGAGAAGTTTGATATCATCCATGGGACATAAAATGTATAGAGTCATCCTTCTCTCTTGGGTCAGTCGAGGGTTTTTCATGAGTTTCTAGATCCAGTGGCCATTTATATGGAGTTGAATTGGAGCAATAAATTTTATGTCTTTCATTTTGTAAAGCCAGAATTTTACTATAAGTATGGGCTTCTAAATTGTAGATTGATGTTATATTTTTTTATCTTTTTCTTTCCCATTCGTTCTTAAACATATAGGTCAATTTCAGTTAGTTAATCAGTTTCTCGAGTGGCTGCATTAGAAGTTTCACTTCACATGATCAATTGGTTTTCAGTTGGTTAGGAGTAGGTGCATGTATATAAATAAGCTTGTTTATGAGCATGAATATTTCAATTTGATATGGTATGTGATCAAAATAATAATGAATCCATAGCCCAATAAAGGCACTGGGGTATAGTTGCATTTTTTAGTTCCAGTAGAAATAAGATAGGTAACAAGGTTGGTAAATAGAGTAAAGTGGTCTGTGACAGGGTGGTAGAAATGAAAGAACTAAGGCACACAATCTATTGTTCCTAGCACCTCACAAGGAGGTACTACCCCCAGTTGGAGTCGATGTTAAATCCTAGGTATGCACATATACCTCTATTCCTCCAATCATCCCATCCATCTGTCAACCTAGTTTCTACTTAGTTTTTCTTCAATGGTGTGTTGAGTCATTTCAATTTGTTTTCATATTCCTATTTGATTTTTATCATTTCTTTTCTCTTTATAAGGTGTGGATAAGTTATTATTTGAATTGAATAAGTCACATCACCATGGTTATGTCGCTTGTTGGGTTGCAAACATGTTAACTTAGGCCTTTTGATGAAAAAAGAAATTGATTGCAAGAATACCCCTATTCTTGCAAACAGATTAAAACATGATGTTTTATGAGTTTTAACGTTCATAAAATATTTAAAATTTTGAATAAGGTGTGTTGGCGCCTCGCATGTGTTTTCATCTCTTTGTGCACTCGAGATCATGTGCATTTCCACCAATTTAGCCATCATTACAAATTTCGTGCTAAGGATCATGCATGTTTGTGCCTTGAGTTGTTATTATTGCAGGGTTGTGTGCAATTTTCAATGCATATTTGAAGTGAACCTTCAACAATGCATACCCTCAACCACCATTGTCAATAGAGGCAGCTAGGGAACGATGGTATCACCCCGAGGGCGCTGGCAATTAAAAAAAGAAAAAAGGGGAAGGGGAGACCTCATGATCCAGGTGGATATCGGTAGCCACCCACCTATTCCAACTAGATCAAAACAATTTGTTGGCAATTTACTACTTTTAGCAGTTTTTTGGGTCCTAAATTTCTGGGGGAATTTTGAGAGCCTAAACAACATTTTTTCTCCATCGAGCACCTCAAAAACGTCCAAAGACAAAATTGAGCCCCAAAAATGAATTTCCTCATCGATACCTTTCCAACGAGCTATCGTGCACCCCAAACGGAGATCGTATGCCAAAGTTACGCCCCCGGAAAGTTGATACACCAAACTACCCAAAACGGGGTCCACAAAACTGTTGGATTTTCATCTTTCGGGGATAGAGTTTTGGATTTTATTTATGTTAAAAAGGACTTTCAAGCCTCATTGTAATTATCATCTTCTTGCGAATGAGCATATCCATCACATCTCTTCTCGGAGATAAGATGCCACCATTCTAGTGAGTCTTTCACTCTGTATTTCTACAGTGTTGTACATTTCGGTCATTAATAGAAATTATGTATTACTGTATATCTGTGCCTCTTGTTATATATATGATATATCTATGTTATATTATTGTCTCTCTTGCAATATCTCTATAAATTTATTTGTTATATCTCTGCTCTCATTTCGTGCTGAAAATAATCTGGATCAGTGGTATCAGAACAAGCTACTCTTGATCGTTTTTTAGTGCATGTCCCCGATGAGGTTCAAGTATAGCAAGTTGGGTCTCGAGCTTGTCTCTCTTGAGGAAAATCTCTCTCACACACCCAAGAAACCCTCCACAAAGAAAGAAAATAAAAACAAAAAAGAAGAAGATCCTATTAATTTGTTGCTTGAGCAAGCTCTCATACGACAAAGGGATGAAATGATGGAGAATTTTTTCCACATCCTTCAATGCTTGCTAATAACACCAGGCATGTCTTCATCAAGTGGCCACTTTGGAGGAACCTCTCCATTCAAGGTACAAGTTAATTTTTATATTATCATATTTGAAGGATAGATAGATGCAGATGCCCTAGAAAAATGGTTAAATCTGCTAGAAGGTTACTTCTTTGTTCACATTTTTTTTGACAGGGAAAAGATCACCTTCACACTCCTTAAGGCTCTCCAGCATGTCAAACATTGGTGGAAAAATTACTAGGAGAAAATTTCCATAGAGGAGTCTGGAATATATGGGGCTGATCCCACTTGGGATTTTTTTGTGTATGCGATCAAGGAACAATATTACCCTGTTGGTAGCTGTGATGACTAGTACATGAGATAGACCACACTATGGCAAGAGAAGGGCCAAACAGTGTCGGATTTCACCAATACTTTCCATACCTTTCACACCAAGCTAGGTATCAAAGACTCCGAGAGGTATTTGCTTCTGAAATATCATGGGGCTCTGCATAGGTACATCCAAACTAAAATGGATTATCTGGACATCTCATCATTGGGAGTTGCCTATTGATATGTTATCAAAATCGAGCAGAAATTTAGGCACCAGAAAAAATGGTATTTTGGGTCTGCAAATATGAAACAACCAAAGTATGATAAATACGACCCTAAAAAGCAGCCTCCTGAAAACCAGTCCAAGCCACAAGAAAAGAAGGGTAAGGGAAAGACGAAGAATGACACTGGAAAGTGGTGAAGTTTCCACAAAATCCCCTGGCACAACACCAATGAATGTCACTCAAAATAGTCATTAGTGGCCGAGATCAAATACAAAGAGGCGAACCCATATTCAAAATCTGATTCAGAAAATACTGGTAGAAGACAGATCATCGGCACAAACCCCACTGCTATTGTCGCGACCGCAACAATTCAACCAGAAGATCCAACAGATCCTAAAGAGGGGGAGTGCCTCTTCCATTCGAAAATGTGGGTGAAGGGGACCCCACTACATTTTATTGTGGATAGCGAAAGCCAGAATAACTTCATCTCAACAAAGGTCATTAAACAATTGGGATTTTCAACAACACCACACCCGCAACCATACAACATCAAGTGGATTTTCCATGGATGAGATACTTGTATCAGCCAGTAGTGCCACTTTTCATACATCATCGAGCCCTTAAAGGATGAGGTATTATGTGATGTTTCCCCACTGGATGTATGTGATGTTATTTTGGGCCAACCATATATGTGGAAACGTCATGTTGTTTATGAGTCTTGACCTCGTAGTGTCGTTGTTACTCTGGGGGGTCAGCTCTGCAAGATACCAAAGGTAGTTCTAGCTACTTTCCCACCAAAATAATGGTGCAAGATAATCTCTCATATTGCAAAATTCATCCTCTTTACAATCTGTTCGAAAGGTGAACAAAAGGACACTGCAACCACTGCAGCCTTGGCCCAAGACCTTTCTATCCAGCATAAGTAGATTGCAGAAGAGAAAGAAGATATTGTTTCTTCACCTACAAGGGTTCCTACACAGTTCCCAGTCAATCCAAGATACAACATGTTGGTTGAACATATTCAACCCTGCCAACAACAGGTCCGTAATAGCCTTCAACAAACCAAGCAACGCAACTTCTCTGGCAAGGAAAGCAACTCACCAAGGTTCAGATTCAGCAAAGGCTTCCCCCTCTCCCCCGGGAACTCAACACAATGGACACCATTGCTTCCGAAGGAGGGAGGATTGATATAGGTGGACTTTGGTAGCCACCCACCTATTCCAACTGACTCAAAATAGTTTTTTGGCAATTTACTATTTTTAGCATTTTTTTCAAGTCCTAAAATTCTGGGGCCATTTTGAGGGCTTAAACGATGTTTTTTCGTGATTGGGCACCTCAATGATCATCAAAGGCATGATTGAGCCCCCAAAATGAAGCTCCTTGTCGGTACCTTTCCAACAATCTATCGTGCACCCCAAACAGAGATCATATGCCAAAGTTATGACCCTGGGAAGTTGATACACCAAACTACCAAAAACGAGGTCCACAAAATTATTGGCTTTTCATATTTCGAGGCTATGGTTTTGGATTTTATTTATGTTAAAAATGTCTTTGGAGCCTCATTGTAACGACCATCTTCTTGTGAATGATCGTAGCCATCACATCTATTCTCAAAGATAAGCTGCCACCATTCTAGCGAGTCTTTCACTCTGTATTTCTGCCATCTTCAATAAATAACTTGAAATTGACTCCTAAATCATTGCTTATATTTTTATTTTTTATTTTTTATTTTAAATTCACATTAAAAAAAAAAAAAATTGAAAAAAAAAACTTCGCAAGTTAGATTTTAAAAAAATTATAACAAAACACTCGTTTTAAAAATAAAAACTCTAACCCAAATTTAAAATTTTTTTCTAAAAATCAAAACTAAAAAAACCAAAGAAAAATAAAAGAATTGAAATTTAAAAATAAAAATAAAAAACAAAAAGCAACATTTTATTAAAAAAAACTTAAATAAAAACTAAAAAGGAAAACAAACACCAAAAAATTAAAATATATATAAAAAGTAGGAGAAAATGAGTAAAAAATAAAAAAAAAGGTAAAAGAACAAATTTATAACCCAACAAACTTAAAAAAAAAAATTAAAAATATATATAAAAAAAATTAAAAATATTTAAAAAAAAAAAAATACTAAACTAAAAAAAACTAAAATATAAAAAATTATTTTAAAAAATTAAAAAATTATTCTTAAAAAATTAACTAAAAATAAATAAATAAATAAGATTTCATTAAAAAATATATACAAAACTATATATATACTATCATACCCCTAAGTGGGCGAATGGGAATGTCAAAGTATTGTAAGTGAAGTTTTCATATTAATATTGTTAATTGGAATTGTAAAATTCTATAATTAAATGTATGATCTTAAAGTTATGAATTTTATTAATCAATTATTTATAGTTTTCATTCAAACACTTAGAATAAGTCTTATTTGGACATTTCATCTTTGTTTATTGTTATGACTTATATATTTAATAAAATACAAAACACCCTAAATTGAATATTATCTCAAACTGCCATGTAAGCACTTATAGTGCACCTTACATTATGTTGTGTAGTATCTATATGGCTAGGTCAGTGATTTCCAAGGTTTTCAGGTCATTCAAAGATTTATTTTCCCAAAAAGTTAAATGCCTTGATGATGTGCACACCACTTGATTTTCATTGCTTTTTATTTTTTCTCATTAATTACTATTTTTTACATTGGACCAAATAGTGTTTGAATCATGCAACAATATTGTATGATAACAAGAAACATATGGAATTAGAATGTATCAAACTAAGTTATGATGAGTGTGATTTATAATGCATCATACTTCCTATCTGTGCATTTGTTAGACATGTTATAGTTTTGCTATTGATGAAGATTTTTAAAGAAATTTTATGTCTTTAATATCACTTATCTTACCTTCAATGAGTCTTTGTAGCATTGAGAATCACAGCACTAGCTCCTCCACCTCTAAAACTACCGCTAACACTGCCAATCTTGGATAAAGTTCATGGATGGATAGGATAAGATGTACATGTATCCATCTTATCTTCCATGCAAAATGACCCACTCATCTCAAAGCAGTTCATACCCAAACACAAACACATTTGTACCTAAGCATTTAGCTAATTCCACCCTACATCCATCTTTTCTTCTCAATTTCCTTTGTTTGTTATTTTTTTCACAAACACATCCGTAAGTGAGTATTTGGCTAGTTCCACCCTACATCCATCTTTTCTTCTTCTCACTTGCCTTTTCTTGTTCTTTCTTTCTTCTCACTTTCCTTAGCTTGTTCTAGAACATACTTGTTTTTTTTTCTTCTCACTTCCCTGAGCTCGTTCTAGAACATCTTTCTTCTTTTTCTCTAGCAGATCAATTGTCCTCTTTTGTGACATATTCAAATAGTTCCATTTCTTTCTTTCTGGCCCACCCTCACTTTCTGAGTCTCTATTTTTTGCCCACCCTCACTTTCTGAGTCTCTATTTTTTGCCCAACCTCACTTTCTGAGCCTCTCTTTTCAAATCCTTTCTGATCTGCAATGTGATTCGATGGAATTTGTTTAAGTGGAACAGTTGCCTCCAAGTGCCGAAGGATTAATAATGGTACCTTAATCATCATAAAATCCCATTATGCAGGAGATAAATTAAATTCTTAAATCTATTTGTCCTTAAATATTCACCATTGATTAAAAAAATTAATATCTTAGTTCAACAACAATTTTATACATGGGCCCTCCTACCTCCATAGATTCATTGGTCTAACAATTCGATGACCTACTATATACCATTCATCACATACCGATCAACTAATCATGGATTATCATAATAATTAATATAATTATTTAATATTTGCTAGGTCGTTTTATTAATTAGCATATTTCAACTATCCAATATGTAGAGAGGTTAGTTTGCTCCAATGTTTTTTTTATGGGTGACTGAATCATTTTACAATTTAACATATCTAATTATATGACTTATTCATCACACCTAACCTAACCTCTTTATATTGCAATTAAAATATTATATTTGAATTTCGAGAAAAGTTTCATCTTAATATTGTTAATTGGGATTATAAAGATATTGCAATTAAAATTATTGTATTTGAAATTGATTTTATATTAAAATGGTTAAAAAAATAAATTTTAAAATATTTTTATATTATTTTTTTAAATATTAAAATAATAAAAAAAATAAATTGTACAATATTATTTTATTAATTTTTTTTAAGGGTAAAGTAATTTTTTAAATTAGTGTATTCTTGAATTTATATATGTTATTAGAATTTTTTTAAGATTTTTTTTTTTATCTAAATTGTATATTTTATTTGGTCTTTTATCATAAAGTAATTTTTTTACTTAATGTATTCTTGAATTTATATATGCTATGGGAATTTGTGAAAGGATTTTTTTATCTACGTTGTATATTTTATTTGGCTTTCATAGGTTTTTTAAGGTTTTTTTATCTAGGTTGCATATTGTATATGGTCATCAAAGTTGGAATTTGGTTTTCATTGCATAACTAACCATTTTTAAGGAATTAAATTGTTTTACTTTTAATCATAAATATTAAATATATTTTTGTTAATCAAATTCTAACACTTACCACCATTTATTCTACTTGAATTATATTTAGTTTTATTTAAATTATATTTTTTTAAATCATCACCTACCAAAAAATAAAAAACAGTTGCATTCCCACTTTAACTTCATTATAACATCAATTACAATGATTAACAATATTTAGACATAAAAAACTCATTATTATAGAACCATAAGAAACTCATGAAGAACAAAATAAAAGACTCATTATTAGTGAACCATTACCTTGATTGGATTGATGTTGCAAGTTAAAATTATATAGTTTATTATATTTATATTTTTTTTAATTTTCATATATTAAAAAAAAATTATAGATTATCTTTACCACACATATAAAATAATTCCAAATATGAGAACTAAAAACGTGATCAACTCCTCAACAAAATTAGCAAATTATAATCTTAATAAAAAGATCAAAGTGGTGACTTCTTTTTAACAACAAAGTCAACCTATGCTAAGAGTAAAACTTGAGGTACTCTTTTGTCTCACCATACATTTCTCTTTCCAAATAATGCATTACCTGCTCGTATATTTCTTTAATTTTAAATGTTTATTTGCAAAGTCATATAGGTAATATATACTCATATCAATATGAATGATGTCGCCTCATTCTAGTTATATTTGTTAAGTTTAAAATCATGTAATCTTTATATTAGTTAGATTAATATAAATTTATATATCAACATGAATAATGTTGCCTCATTTTATAATCGTTTTATAATTATATTTGTTAAGTTGAAAATCATGTAATCTTTATATTCATGTAATTTTTTATTTTTATTTTACTTATATTCATGTAATCTTAATTTTAGTTATATTAGTTAGGTTAATATAAAATAGATGTATTATTAATTTAATTTTCTTTTAATTATATTCATGACATGTATTTTTTATTTTTATTTTTATTTTAGTTATATTTATATATCAATATGAATAATGTTGCCTCATTTTAGTTATATTTGTTAAGTTGAAAATTATGTAATATTTATTTTTATTTTAATTATATTAGTTTTAGTTATATTCATGATATGTAATCTTTATTTTTATTTTAGTTATATTTATATATGAATATGAATAATGTTGCCTCATTTTAGTTATATTTGTTAAGTTGAAAATTATGTAATATTTATTTTTATTTTTATTATATTAGTTAGGTTAATATAAAATAGATGTATTATTAATTTGTTTTTTTTTTAAAACAATTAATATATTAAAAAAAATTGATAAAAACTAATTATATTTAAAAAATAGAGTTTGATATGTACCGATTACTATAATGCAGGTAGGCACTTACAAAACAAAATTGATAGGGTTTGATTCATAATATCTGTCTATGTGCTAAATATAAATATACTTTAACTTTTTTAATGTGTGATATCTGCTTTTTTTACCAATTCTTAAACAGAGTTTTTCGTCTTTTATTGGGAATGGAGAACCTGAACGAAAAGAGCTATCTTATCACTCCAGATGTCGAGATGGAATCCAAATGTCGTGAACACGGGAAATATTTTTGCAGGGGCGTGACTCTAACTCATGATCCTTTCGGGAAAATGAGGAGAAATTAAGGAGAACGGCGATTGTTTATGTGTTTTGGATCATCAGTCGGATTGATCGGCTCTAAAGGGCTTCCTAGTAGTGAAAGGGGAGGAATCGGATACTTTCGTGGCGAGACCAGGGTTTTAAGGTGTACCTTTCATCAATTTCAGATAGGTTGGGGGTTTAGAACTTCCGACCAGGTTTCAGCGGCTCAGCATAGAGAATGGATAACTGATCAACATCAACAATATTTTCCTTGGTTGCCAGTGTAGCATTTTGGTGTTCAACGAAGCTCTCGACTCTTGAGAATGCTCTACCACAATCGCAGGCATGACCTCTGGTGTTGTACGTTTTTTTGATGTGCCTTGTAATCAGATTGTACCACCCAGGTTTTGGAGTATTTTCTCGTATCCATTGTTTGCAGGTGTTGTTTCTAATATTGGCTAGGTTTCCCAGAGCATAGTGGATTTGCCAGAAGCCAAGGACTGTTCATAAGATGATGGATGACTATTCGAACACAGAAGTCTATCCATAAAGGAACAAAGTCCCAAAGCTTAAATTCCAAAGGGTTTCGGAAAACGGAGGAATTAGAGATGAAGCAATGTAATATACCAGATATAAAATGTATGCAGAATTGAAATAAAATGCTAGTAATGGCAGAATAATAGTAATATAACCAGAACATTCACCACAATAACACTGAAATGATATAAGAATAACAACATAAATAGCACTTTGAATCTGAAAGCAATGTTCATGGGCCTCTTCGAGGGGGCAACCTCCAGTTGAGCAGAGCTCTATTACAATAATATCCAAGCTAGGG
>ML784155.1:181315-219458 GCA_009831015.1 Picea engelmannii | reverse complement strand
GATCCTTCTAGAAGCAGAAGCTTCTATTAGGTCTTCTTACATCCACCTTATTCTATTTTATTGAAAGGCCTTATTAATATTGACCTTTATTACATCCGAATATATTGTTCTACCTATGTGCGGGTTAGGACCCTAACATGTCTACCCCCTTAAAAACAGTCTTTTCCTCAAGGCTTGAGATGAGAAAATTGTTGCAGAATGGTAGTTGGTTCCCAAGTGGTGTCTGCTGGAGTTGTATCTTTCCACTGTACTAGCACTTCCTTGATGGTTCTCTGACATAGGCGACGCTCACGCTAGTCCAAAACTGCTTCTGTCTATAGCCAAATGGATCCTTCTTCAGCTAAATCTGGAAGGTTGGTTTGAATTTGGCACTTAGCTCCAATCACCTTGTTTAAGCATGAAACCTGAAAAACAGGATGTAGCTTCGAATTGCTGGGAAAAGCTAACTGATAGGTGACTTGTCCCACATGCTTGAGTACAGTATAAGGACCATAAAATTTGGGCGCTAGCTTCTGACAATGCTTGGCCTTGAGGGAAGTTTGCTTGTAAGGTTGCAGTCGAAGAAACACCTGATCCCCTTATGCAAATTGACGCTCAGAGTGACCTTGATATGCTTGTTGCTTCACGCGATTCTGTGCCATGACCAAATTCTCTTTGAGGGTACAGAGAATAGCCTCTCGAGCTGTAAGTGTTAGGTCAATCACCTGGACCTTTGAGGCACCTGATAAGTATGAGAGAACTGAAGGTGGCTTCTGGCCATATACCGCTTCAAAAGGAGTCATGCATGTAGTTGTATGGTATGAAGTGTTGTACCACCATTCAGCTAGGGGTAACCATTGAGCCCACTGATTTTTCTTTTCTGAGGCAAAACACCTCAAATATGTTCCCAAACACTTGTTGACAACTTCCATTTGGCCATCAGTCTAGGGATGATAAGTTGTGCTAAGATGCAATTCGGTGCCTTGTATCTTAAACAGTTCTTGCCAAAAATTGCTTGTGAAAGTTGGGTCGCGATCAGAAACAATAGAGTGTGGCATGCCATGAAGCTTGAAGACCTGATCCATGAAGATTTTAGCCACCGTGGATGTTGTAAACGAGTGTTGAAGGGTGCAGAAATGAGCATACTTGGAAAGGCAATCAACAACCACCATGATGACAGATTTATTTACCGATTTGGGTAAGTCGGTAATAAAATCCATAGAGATATCCTTCCAAATAGCAGGTGGAATCAGGAGTGGTTGTAGTGTGCTCAGCGATTTGATTGTTTCTCCCTTGTTGCGTTGACACGCATCACATTCAGCTACAAAATTATGAATGTCTTATTTCATACCATCCTAGAAAAAGGAATGTTTGACCCTGTCATAGGTTTTGGTGAACCCGGAGTGCCTTGCTGTGGGTGTAGCATGAAGCTTAGAAAGTATCGTGGATTTAAGCTTTGATTGTTTACTTAAATACAAACGGCCTTTGTATCGAAGTTCCTCATGGAGCCAAGAGTACCCTGGGGAAGTTGGAGCCTTGGATTGCAATTAGTGGATCAACTGCGAACTTTTTGGATCTTGTAGCCATTCCTGGCGAACAGCTTGGAGCCAATCTGGTACAATGAATGAAAGAGAAAAAATGGATCCTTCATCTTCATATTTTGAGGAAAGTGCATCCGCAACCACATTGTCTTTTCCTTTCTTATAAATGATTTCATAATCATATCCAAAGAGTTTAGTCACCCATTTTTGTTGTTCTGGGGAGGAAATGCATTGTTCCAGAAAATACTTGAGGCTTTGATGGTCTGTCTTAATTTGGAAACGTTGCCCCAATAGATTAGGATGCCATAGATCCACGGCATGCAGAATAGCCAAAATTTCCTTTTCATTGATGGATTTGCCCAGATTTCTTTCAGATAGTTGCTTGTTGGTAAAGGCCAAAGGTTGACCCTCTTGCATAAGGAAAGCACCAATTCCTTTCCCTGAGGCATCACATTCCAACACAAAGGTATTTGTGAAATCGGGAAGGGCGAGGACTAGAGTGGTGCACATGGCCATCTTCAAGGTCTGAAAATCTTGAGCAGCGGATGGAGTCCAAGTGAAAGAGTTCTTTTTTAGGAGAGCAATGAGAGGTGTTGCAATCTTCCCATAATTCTTAACAAACTTGCGATAATACCTTGTTAAGCCTAGAAATCCACACAAGCTCTTAAGAGTCTTTGGGTGAGGCTAGTCTTGCATAGCTTCAATCTTTTTAGGATCCACCCTGACGCCATCTTTTCCAACGAGATGACCCAAGTATTCTACTTCTGAGGTGCCAAAATCACATTTAGACTGTTTCAAGAAAAGTTGGTGCTGAGAGAGTAGATGGAGAACTCGATCCACATGAGTAAGATGGTCTGACCAGGTTTTTCTATAGATGAGGATATCATCAAAGAAAACTAAGACAAAATGGCGGAGAAAAGGACGAAAGACATGATTCATGAGGCTTTGGAAGGTGGAAGGGGCATTACACAAGCCAAAGGGAATGACCAAAAACTCATAGTGGCCCTCATGAGTTCTAAAGGCAGTCTTGGGAATGTTTGCCTCTTTCATACGTATCTGGTGGTAGCCCGAACGGAGATCCAATTTAGTGAAGAATTAGGTGCCACTCAATTCATCCAGGAGGTCATTAATGACAGGAATGGGGAATTTGTCTTTTATGGTAAGTTTGTTGAGGGCACAGAAGTCAGGACACATTCCCCAAGAACCTTCTTTCTTCAAAACCATGACCACAGGAGACGAATAGGGGCACGTACTAGGGCGGATAACGCCTGCATTAAGGAGTTCCTAGACCATTTTCTCAATTTCATTTTTTTGGGAAAAGGGGTGACGATACGGACGGATATTGGGAGGAAGGCTTCCGGGTACAAGGGGAATGGAATGATCATGAACACCACAGGAAGGAGGGAGGCCTTGGGGAGTGGAAAAGACCAATTGATGTTTAGAAAGGATGGCTTGGAGGTCTTGCGGTACCGAGGGTGTCTTTGTTGCGTGTATGGCATGGAGTTGGGTGATAACACCAGAATGACCCTTTTTGAGCAGCTTTTCCATTCGATGGGAACTAATGATCTCAGGTGAACTAGTGGTGATGCCTTGGAACTTATATTGGTGGCCCTCCTGGTCGAATTGCATGGTTAATTCTTTAAAATCCATGAGAATGGGACCCAAAGTCCTTAACTAGTCTGCACCCAACACAATGTCACAACCTCCCATGTCGATAGAAAACATATGGGATTTCAAGTGGTAGTCACCAATTTGGAGACGCACATTTTCACAACGCGCCCCACATTTCATGGAACCACCATTGGAAATCATGATTTGGAAATTATTGATGGCATGGATGTAGCATTGAGTTTCTTGGGCAATGCAGCGATGAATAAAATTATGGGTGTTTCCACTATCAACCAGAATGATGACCTTCCGATGCTTGATGTAACCAATTAGCTTGAGGGTTTGGGGAGCGGAGAAGCCAGTGAGAGCATTGAGGGAAATGACCGGTTCTACTTCGGGAGGGTCTAAGGGAGGGGTTATGTCAGTGGATTCAGGTGACTCAGACGCAAAGGGAGTTTCTTCATCTTCTTCCGAAATCTCCTCGGAGATGACCATAAAAAGATTTTGTTCTTTACACTTGTGGCCCGGGAAATATTTGTCATCATAGTTATAACAAAGGCCTTTGAGTTGGCATTCAGCCATTTTAGCCCTGGTCAATTTTTTTATCTTTAGTGGAGTAGAGTGAATAGTGGGATTTACTGGTTTAGGGCGAGGGATAAAGGGGGGTTTGCGGTTTTGAGCAGATACAACCTGTTGTGATTCTTTATCTATTTTGGTAGCCTCCACCCAACTCTCGGGCCGAGCCATGAGGACATGGGCCCGGATTTCCTCCTTGAGGCCGCTGATAAAACACTCTTGGAAAAAGGCATCAGACATGCCCTATGTTCTAAAAGCCAGGCGCTCGAAGGCATCTATAAAGTCTTCCACTGTTCCTAATTGTTTTATCTTTTTCAAATGGCCCAAATGGTTGGTGTCAATGTCAAAGCGTTCATAAATATCTACCACAAAGTGTGTCCAAGGAATATACCCTTGACGATAAGTTTTTCTCCATTGCCACCATTGCCAACATTCTTGATATAGATGGAGAACACCATACCGGAGTTTGGCCAAGTCATCTGTAATGCCGTATAAAGAGAAGTAATGTTCTATTTGGGTTACCCAACCTGTGGGGTCTGAGCCATCAAATTTGGTCACATCCACCCGCGGAAGGCGTAGGTCACGTTGAAAGTGATGGTTCTGCAAGGTATGGGAATGAGAGGAATGGTCACATTTAGTATGTGGAGGTGAGGAAGAGGAAGGTTTATTTGTAGGGATATGCAGTTTGGTGCAGAGTGCCAAAAAGACTGATTCAAGCTGGGTGGTGAGGTCTTGTTTGATTTCCCCCATTGAGGACTGCATGGTTGTATTGATGGCGGCAACATTGGCACTGAGTTGTTTCACTTCTTTTTGGGTCTCGATGAGACCATATTGCAAGGTGTTGAAGCGAGCTTCCAAGTCTTGGCTACGAGTATGGGCCATGAGGATGAGGAAACTGAAAAGGGGCGGGCAGGGTAAAAAATTTTGGCCGAAAAAATGATATGGATGAATGTGATAAGGGCGAAGAGATGAATCCAATGGAATAGGTCTCAAATAATGGTGAGAAAATTTCCAGACTTATCCAATGTTATACTCCGGTCTGAAGAATACTGTAGAGAGGAAATGCCCAAATGCTTAACCAGAAAGAAATGTGTATTTACTTGGCAACCCGAATACAGTTGCGCAGAAATAGATCTTGTCTATTTTAATTTGTTTATGTTTCTGTCCCCCAAGGGTTAGGTATTCAAGGGTTCTACAAACAAGGGTTTTCCCTGTGCTATAGCTCTCTGATATACATGCGGGGTCCAACAGTAGTACTTGGCCCAATATCTCAGGGCACTAACTAAGGAGGATAGACCATACCCTTAGCCTTACTACCCAACTACCCAAGTACTAGAGAGTATATTCCTAAGTGATGTTCTCGGTGACACTATAGTAGTCAAGCGGCCGATCGGTTTATCTAAAGAGGGCTTCAGGTAATCTAGGTCGATCCATGCACAGGTGTTGTCTGATGCGCTACCACTCGAAGGGGTACCAACAGGGGTTACAAAGGTGGCCAACATATGTGCGCTTAAGTACCACTTGTATTTCTTGTGTGTATGAATCCCTAAACCGCGGATTTATGCACATAATGACATATCTCTATGGCTTAAAGATGTTAGAATACGTCTCTACCCTGGAAAAAATTAACCCACACTTTCTGCCGAGGAAAGTGCTCTAATACCACTTGTAATATACCAGATATAAAATGTATGCAGAACTGAAATAAAATGCTAGTAATGGCAGAATAACAACAATATAACTAGAACATTCACCACAATTACACTGAAATGATATAAGAATAACAACAGAAATAACACTTTGAATCTGAAAGGAATTTTCACAGGTCTCTTCGAGGGGGAAACCTCCAGTTGAGCAGAGCTCTATTACAATAATATCCAAGCTAGGGTTCTCATACCCTCGACTCCTATTTATACTAAAAAGAAGCATCTAGAGGAAGATCCTTCTAGAAGCTGAAGCTTCTATTAGGTCTTCTTACATCCATCTTATTCTATTTTATTGAAAGGCCTTATTAATATTGACCTTTATTACATCTGAATATATTTTTCTACCTATGTGCGGGTTAGGACCCTAACAAGCAACAACAATATCGAAGAATACCAAAGGTCAAATGGGCAAAAAGCTAGTGATTGCTTGCCCATGGTTGTCAAGACAGTCCCAAGGCGATGTAAATTGTTTGAAGAAATGCAAAAGGAGAGTAAGAACTCTCAGGAATTAGTGTAAGCCCTTGCATGTAAAGTTAAGTAGGAATTATTTGAAGGTTTTCTCAAGATCCTTTTACTTATAGATGCTTGACTCCAGCGACTCCACGATTTCACGAAATTGAGCAGAGGGATTTTTAGAGGGGATCTTTGGGTGTCAGAGGATCAAAAAAGGAACCCTGCCCCATGAGGGATCTTTGCACATGAGGGTGAACAAGGAATCGACAGAGGGCATGGACAAATTCACCAGAGTCATGGCGGGTGTTGGATGGAGCGTCTTCAAGATTAAATCCATAGAAGAGATGTATGTCTACAGGAAGGTCGATTTCAAGCTTCAACTTCAGTGGCACGGTTTGAACCCTGGACCTTCTCCTACTTTCAAAGCCCGGGAGCTGCTACTACTTGAATTAGACCTGACGAGTGCCCCTATTGAAGAAGTGGCAACAATTGTGACAGTAGGAGAGGAAAAGATAGGAGATAAGATATATCCTAACATGAAAGGAGATAGGATTAACCACGAGAGGAGACCCTGTGAATATGCCATTGGAGGCGGTAGCAACCACCTCAAAAATATGAGTTGAGCTTATCACAATACATAAAACAAACAACAAAAATGACATTTTAACAAGTTTTTGAAGGATGACAGGTGGAAAAGGATTGTTGTTTACCACAACCTATCAACTGACATGGATGGTTGTTTACCAAAAAGTTTAAGGTAACATCTGTAGAGTTTTATGAGTATGGAAACGTATGGAAACGTGGATAGTAAGCTAAACTGCAATAAACCTACTAGGACGTCCACCGGAAACCGGCTTCCAATGAAGGTAAACTCTCACCCACCAAACATGTGCTCCCCATGGAATATCTAGAAGTCATATACATCTCCATGTAGCACCAAATCTAGCGGCAATTTCTGTATTGTGTTTCGTTATTTTCTTTTAGTGTTTATGCATAGGATACGTTGTTGCAAAAAAGGACGTTGGATTTAACGGATTCTGAAGGAATCTAGTAGCAATTATTTTCCTTTTACTTGGTTTCCTTGCTCTGAAAAGTTACAAAGATAGTTTTATTGTGAAAATACTTACAAATATGGTTTTAGAAAACCTGTCAACCAGTTGACATGTTTTCTACAAAACTTGACCTTAAGGATGCCTTCGGCATAATAAACTATTATATATATAAATATATTTATATGCAATGGGGAGGGTTGTGGGGGTGATGTCAAGCATCGCCCCATTCCCTCTTGTGCCAGGTCGAGGACACGTGGTGTCATGGGACTTCGTCCTAGTCTGTGGGGGGCTAGGGCAATGCCAAGCATCGTCCCTGTAACCATATATATATATATATATATATATATATATATATATATATATATATATATATATATATATATATATATATATATATATATATATATATATATATATATATATATATATATAGTTTTGTATATAGCTTTTAAATTTTTTTATGAAATCTTATATTTCATTTTTATTTTTTTTCAAATTTTTTAATATAAAGTTTTAGCTTAGGGATTTGTAATATTTTTTGAATTTTTTTTATTTTAGATATTTTTTTAAAATATTTTTTTGAATTTTGTTTATTTTTTAGTTTTTTTAAGTATTTTTTTGGTTTTTTTTCTCTGTTTTTTTTTTCTTTTTTTTTGTTTTACGTTTCAAGGGTATTTTGAAATTATATCTCTGGGGTTTTTAACAGGAATAATACTTCTCTGCGGTTTTGAAATTATATCTCTGCGGTTTTGGATGGGAATAATACTTCTTTGCTATTTTGAAGGAGATATTTTATTATATCTGCAGTTTTGAACGGCAATAATACTTCTCTTTGGTTTATACATTTTTTTCCCAGAATAATCTATGTAGTTTCTCTCTGTCTCTCCGGAATTTTTGTGCGGTTTTCGGAAATTATTTTTGGCTTCTTCAATCGGTTGAGCAATTGGACATGTGAAATGAGGTGAGTCACTTTTTACTTTGGTTCAATTTTAATTTAAATATATTTTATTTATTTATTATTTTTAATTTCATAAGTAAAAGTTGATTTGAGAGATAATAATTAATATCATTATTATCAATTAAAAAAAAAAAAAATCATTTTTAAAGTCAATCCAAAATAGTAATTGTTACATTTTTTTTCTCTTCTCTTCAATATGAGCACTCCACCACCTATTCCAAAAACTCAACCTAATAGGGGAAGGCCCCCCAAAATCACCCTAGAGATCATTTACGATTATATGGAATCATTAGAAAAAAGGAGAGAAGAGAGAGATACCAAAATCCAAATAGAGCTAGAATCATTAGAAAAAAGGAGTGAAGAAAGAGACGTAAAACTCCAAATAGAGCTAGAGGCAATGATTGATAAAAAAAATTAAAGATACCATTCAAACTCAAATAGAGGATAGATTCTTAGGGTTCAAGAGTGAATTGCAGACAATGAAGGATAGRATTCAAGAAATGGAAAAACATAAACAATCAACCCAAGAAGGAGGGGTTGAAGAAAATCACAACTTGAGAGATAGGATTAAAGAGCTAGAAGAAAAACTAACCAACAATTTGACCCTCAGTAATATGGAAAATAAATTGGATATCAAACCCATCAAAAAGGAAATGAATAAGATAATCGAATTGGACCATGAGCATAACAAAAGAGCCTTGAACCTCATAATTTTTGGTATAAAAGAACAACAAGAGGAGGATATGCTAGCAATAGTAAAAGAAGAATTAAATAATAAATCACAAATTGATACAAGTTACCTCATAGAAGCAAAGAGGCTAGGAAAAATAATTGATCACAAAGATAGGTTGATCTGTTTCAAAGTAAGTTGTAATGACCATAAATATAGCATACTTAGTAAATATCTGAGCTTAAAAGGGTCAGTAATATTTATAAATGAAGACCTCATTCCTGAAGACCAAGTTGAAATGAGGAAGGAAGTTCAAAAGGTAAAAGAATCCAGGAAAGAAGGAAAATGGGAAATAATTAGAAATCGAAAAGCTATTGTTAGGGGTAGAGACGAGAAGGATAATAATAAATAGGAATTTGGGACACTCGGGATCCTTTTTTGGAACTGTCATGGATTTCCATGGCGCAAAGGTCCTATGATAAGTTGGATCCTGAGTGATATTGATATTATTTGTCTAATTGAAACTTGGGAGCATGAGGAGTCTAAGGTCCCTAACATAGAAGGATTTGTCTTGTGGTTGGCATGGAACAAAAAATCCCACCTTAGAGGGATAGGAGGCATAGATTGTTATATTAGAAAGAGCATTTCTCCTCGCATTCAACTTCATAAGATTGACCCTCTCAATCAGTACATTTGGATAGAAATTTCAAACACCAATGCTAAGAATATGTATATAGCAATTTGATATTTTGCACCTATTAATTCTACATTTTATAAGAAAAACAATCTAGATAACAATTGTCACTATAATAATTTAGAACAAGATATTTATAGTTTAAAAAATGAAGGTAATATCCTCCTGCTAGGAGACGTTAATGTTAGGACTGCAACTAAACAAGCTACTATTTTAAGTACTGATTCGAACCATAATTCTTTATGACTAGATGAGGACCTTGTTTTATCTAATAGCTACAAAAGAAGCTATGAATACCTAATTGAGAATTTGTTTGGTACTGAGTTGGTCAAGCTTTGCATCTCTCAAGACCTAATAATTTGCAATGGAGTAATGAAGTGGACAAACTCCAACTAGATGATTTGTATTCATGGGCTAGGTAGTAGTGTTGTAGATTATGTGATATTTGGTATCTTTGTTTCCAACCAAATAACAACTTTTGACCTTTTAAATGACCATGATCCTGACGCTGATCATAAACCTTTGACCCTAACTCTAAATTTTTCCATGCATAGGAGCGTCATTGAAGAGAATTCTGATAATCAAAGGAATATGCGCTTTGACAAAAGTAAAGTTGACATTTTCTTAAAGGATTTAAATAGTAAATTAAATCTCCTAACTTATAAGGACAACATTGTAGAACTCTATCATAATTTTACAACTACCCTTTCCACTTATATTAACAAGTTCTCTTTCGAGGTGTCCTATAAAAAGAATAATAGAACGACCAACCCTTGGTATGATAAAGAATGTAAAACTGCTAGGAAATCCATTAGGGATGCTTCTAATGAGTCCTTAAAACTCGATAAGATCAATACGTACAAAGCCCTAATTAAAAGGGAAAAAAGGTACTATATCAATAAAAGGAAAGAGCAACTTTCACAACTATATAAGTTGGATCCTAAGAAGTTTTGGAGCCAAATTCTAAACCGCAATACTAAAGAAAATAATAGGATTCCCTTAAGGGACTGGAATTCCTGCCTTAAAAGTATTTACAAGTTCCCTAATTCCAAGGACACCATTCCTATTGTCCCTACAAAGGAAGAAATTTTTTCTTTAGATCACATATAGTTTGAGGTTAAGCGGCTTGCAAATGGGAAAGCTAAGGACATTGAAGGCTACCAAGCTGGAATTTTTAAAATTGGAGGGCCTATCCTTATCCCTCACATACACAAGCTCTTCAATTTAGTAGTCAAGCAAGGCTTCCCTAAACCCTAGACGCAAAGCATCATTGTTCCTATTTTTAAAAATGGGGATAGAAACATTCCCTCTAATTATAGGACCATTATGATTAGCCCGATTTTAGCCAAGTTTTATGGAATTATTTTGGAAAAGAAGATTAGCCTTTGGCTAGAACATAATGGTAAAAGAGATAAAGGCCAGGCCAGGTTTAGGAGATATCATTCAAATGTGGACCATCTTGTTACCTTTAGGATCATTGTAGAGGAGATATGAAATACTAAAACCAATCTTTTTTGTTGTTTTGTTGACTTTAGAAAAGTTTTTGACATGGTTCCTAGGAAAAACCTTTGGAATAGGTTGGAAGAGATAAAAGTGCCTCTCGAGTTGAGGGTTTTTGCAATAAAGATGTATGAGAACGTTATTGCTAAGTTTAAAAACACTGAGGTCTGGTCAAAAGAGATTAACTGCAATATCAGAGTCAAACAAGGTTGTCCCTTGTCCCCTACCATTTTTGGCATATACATTGACAAGTTAGAAGATTGCTTGGAAAAAGAAGGTTGTGTTGGCCCTACTCTCACTGGTATAGTCATCAATCTTCTTCTTTATGCCGATGATATCGTTCTTATGGCAAGGAGTCCCCATGATCTTGAAAACCAATTAAGAATCCTCGAGGATTTTTACTCCAATATGTGTATGACTGTTAATACTAATAAGACTAAGGTCATGATTATTAAATCCAATAAGATCCCTTATGATACCTTTGTATATGACAACAACAACTTGTAGGAAGTGACTCCATACAAATATATTGGAATTGATATTCACCACAAGCTCAATTGGAATTATAGCATTGAGAAAAGGATTATTAGGCGATGGAAAGATTATTATGGGCTTCAAAATAATTGTAAATCGGTTGATCTTTGGAGTTGGGATAAGAAGAAACTCCTCTTTGAGACTCTTTTTACACCTGTTATCTTTATGGATGTGAATTTTGGGGTTGTAGTATCTCTCATGAATCCTGGAGAAAGATAGAGCTAATACAAAAGAATTTTATAACCTATAATCTCAAAATTAAAGAAAATATGCCCTATCTCATCCTCCTCTTAGAAACAAGCCTCTCCCCCATTGAGAGCATGGCTATGCCTAGATACCTAATGTATAAGAACAAGTTAAACAACATGGAAGACAAGAGGCTTCCTAAAATTTCTTCAAAATCGAGTCATAACCACCATCGACTCAAGCGAGGATGGCATAAAGATGCCCGGTCTTGGCTAAACTATTGGGGAATCATGGAAGACACCATTTTGCAGAATAAATATACTATTAAAAAAAACATCGAATCAAAATTTAAGGAGAAAATGTGGTGTGATAAAGAGTTAGAGGAAAAAAGAAAATTAAGGTATTATAAGGATGTAATCAACCCTAATCTAGAAGATCAAGTTTATCTATCTGTTTTTCCAAGTGTAAAGAAAAAAAATAAGCATTGCTAAGATAAGAACAAATTCTCACGAGCTCCATAGTGAAACTAGGCGTTGGTCAATTCCTAAAACATCATGAGATGAAAGAGTGTGTCACCTTTGTGACATTAAGAAGGTTGAAGATGAAAATAACTTTCTCTTAGATTGTCTAGCCTATACCCATATTAGATCTCATTTTCAAAATATTTGTCACACTACCAACCTTCCTAACCTCTTAACTCGACAAAAGTATGGTGATCTTGGAAAGCTTCTCTTAATGCTTTTCGATCACAGAAACAAAATTCTAAAGAATCGCAAGTAATCACTTACCCTCTTAAGGTCTGATAGACCAATTTGGTCTTAGTGGACATTAATCATCATCATCATTTTATTATTCTTTTTTACAAAAAAAAAAAAAGTATTTTTTTTTAAATTATCGTTTTCCGGGGAAATTTTAAATTCTTTTCATTTCTTTTTAGTTTTTTTTTCCCACCATTTTTTAATGTTAATTTTTTTTTTAATTTGAGTTTTGAATATATTTTTTAAAATGTGTTTTTTCTTCATTTAAAAAAAAATTGCGAAGATTTTATTTTCTCTCTTTATTTATTTTTTAATGTAAATTAAGAAAAAAAAAGAGTTTGTAAATTAATTTTCAAGTGACCATTTAGAATCCAATTTTGGGTTTTTTATTTGCATAGGGATATGTTGTCAAGGTCGCAGTTTCAAATAGGTCGTAATTAACTATAATTTTAACGTTTAGAAAAAAACATTTTGTTTTAGGTAACATCATTTTTTATTTAGGTGTTGATTTTAAGGTTTTTCTAAGTTATTATATGAGTTGTGAAGGTCGTGCTTGAAAAATATTGTAATTTTGACCCCGTGAGAAAAATGGTGCTACTAGTAGCACCACTTTTTGATTTGGGTGTTGATTTTAAGGTTTTTCTGAGCTATTGTATGAGTTTTGAAGGCCATGCTTGAAAAATGTTGTAATTTTGACTCCGTTAGAAAAAATGGTACTACCAATAGCGCCACTTTTTTATTTGGGGGTTGATTTTTCATGTTTTTTTATGCAAAAATATGGGTTTTAAGGGATAAAGTTTTCGTTTTGAGGTCATAGTTCTCGTTAAGTCGATAACTTTGTTAATTTAGAATGTTATAAAATAATCTAAGAAGCATGAGCTATTAAAATGTATGTTAAAGATATAAAAAGGAAAACATTAATTATAGGTTTGGTATACTGGTATTACATGTTTACGCCCATAATAGCAGTATTGCTTCCATTAATTTGATTCAAATTGTAATTGATCATCAACTCTTCCCATGTAGTTATTGTTTTCACTACACATACGAATATTCAATTTCCTTCACGACCCTCAAATATACAATTGGGTTGTTTTCTTGTTATCCTGGGTCTTGTATTGTTAATAAGCCCTGCAATATTTCTCGATGCCTTTGGCCTTCCATCAATATACACTATCGCTCATTTATTTTGATCATTATATTTTAGTTGTATGTAATTTGCAGTGACTACATATCTCCTCATATTTGGCATATATCGGACCAACCTCAACCAATATCCAAAGGTGTAGCATGGTTCGAAATACTCCATCAACTCAACAAGTCCTCCATCTTTCACCTTTATGTCATCCATGGAGAATAGACCCAGACCATGTATGGATGATGGAGCAATGCAATAAATCCTCTCATTGACACAGAAGTCAGTGTTCAACTAAGGAATTTCATTAGGTACCCATGGTCTCAGTAGATATGTGTACCTCAAAGGAACCTCAACGTCACCTATTCTCTCATTGTCATGTGAACATGAACCTCCTTCAGAAAAAACAATTCCATGCGCCTACGGAATTTTCTTCTGACATTTTCACCTCTAGTTGATCTCTCCATGTTAGATATGTTTGACGTCGTAAAACTTTCCCCCCTCCCTCCAGAAATTTCCTCGCTTGAGGATGATAAGTCTAATAGGTACATGTTCAGTTGTACCTACACTCCATCCTATGAGAAAAAGTAGTTAGCGACGATATGATTGAATTTATCCACATCTTTCACATGAATAGACATCGTCAAAATGCATGTGCCAAGCATGATCATAATAATCACATGTGAACATTGGGCTTGACATGATTCACACTTTTTTCTTTGGTGAAAATGGAATAAGTGTCAAAATAGGACTTAGATGGAATAAGGTTTCATATTAAATGTGGGGCTTGTAAGTTGCACCTGTAAGTAAGGTACATTCAAGGCACAAATATGTTCAATGAATAAGTGCCTAGGAATAATGTCAAATGCCTTCCAAAATTCACAGAAGTAACAATAGACCTTTGAGGATCTTTGTCTAGCCTTCTATATAATAGCATGTAGGGTAGATAATTCAAAGGGATAGTGTTATATGGAAATTTTCATTACTCAAAGTAAGTATGCCTAAATTGAAACAATTTTGCAAGTTGTCTGAGTCACCCCATTCCAGGGCATATGATTTGAATTTGTCCAATGAAATAAGTAATGGGTCCTTCATAAGCCATTTGTCCAACCTCTTGGAAATCGCATTTGTTTGTTGGTTGTGATTATACCTAGTTGTCTCTAATTCAAACAACTCAATATCAATAAGAGTGGTGTTCATTGAAGAATTTGAAATATTCGGCAAGTGAATTTGATCTAGCAGATGGACCCCAAATTTCTATAGAAGAAGTTGTGTAGTTTAGGTCTCCTCCAATGATGGAATGGTTGGAGGAAAAAATCTTTGAGATAGAAATAACTTTAAATTTATTTCTCTTGCTTGATATCTCAATTAATTCAAGAACCATAATTAACATTGACAATTTTACATTGTATACTATTTATTATATATTTTGCAAGAAGTTTTCCTTCCATTAAAAGATACCAATTTTAAAAGTTTTTTTACATTCTCCAAATTGTAATTCCAATGTTAGTCTTTATTTAGATGAGATGCAAAAGTCATAATAGTGAAATAATTTAACTATCGTACTACTAAATATTTAAGACAATAAGAAATAGATTAACCTCTCTCCAAAGATCGAGCGGTAGGTGTTATTATAGTACGAGTGGGTGACTCATCATCTTTTCATGTTATGGGTTTGCTTAGATATTTGGAGGATTGATTTATCAATGAGGTATCTCTCATTTTCATGTGGCTCTATTGTGGTTGCTCATATCCAAGAATTCACTAGTGGAAAGAAAGGGAACATGTCATTATTTAGAAATCATTGGAACCAGTTTATGTATTCATATGGATAGTCGTGTTTTCATTCTTTTTAGGAAAAACTTTCTAAATAACAACATAGAGATTCTGAATTATACAAGCCAAAGAGGGGTTTCACTAAACACTACACTACTTATGATACATGGTGCTTCACCTAAATTACCACATTTGGCAATTGTTTTGGTGTTCATCTCCCCCTTATCAACTTATGCTTGAATTTACAAGGACAAGTTGGCAATCACAACCAAGTGAAGTTTGAGACAAAACATGCCATTCATAGGTACATTTTACACCATGTTCTTATATCTTTCATTTCTTTGCTTTTTATAGATCGTGTGGTTCTAATGGCCTCCTCTCTTAAGGATATTTAGTGACAACTCAACTCATTTCATCATTTTTGTGATCTTCATTAGTGGGACCTTTATATTGATCTTACTAAGACTAAGGTTATGTTTTTAAGGAAACCATAGATATCATGTATTAGTTGAATTTCTCATTCAAATGAGAACTAATTGAGATATGATATGAGCACAATACTAGCATTGTAAGAAGATACTCATACACAACAAATCACAAGAGAGAAACTAAGCAAGTATGAGAGGAGATTTATGTAACTATACACATATGTTACTCTCACTTGTATTAACTATATAAGAAGTACAAAATTGGGGGAGAGTAATCAAAGTTGACCAAGACCCCAATAAAACTTAATAAATCAAGTGAGATACCAATGGACTTTGTTATTCAAAGGAGAAAATATATTTAAGATACATGTTCACATATGTTCTACACTCATTCTCATCAACATCAACCCACCCTATACTTCTTTGAGTGCCTAGATTATAGGGCCTTCTTTCAATTTGAGACTCACTTGGTTCTTTTTCGTGGGTGTGACAAGGAGAAAATTGTGGTGAACCATAATCAACCAATGAAAACTTAAAGATTTTAAAAATAAGTGTGGAAGAAACTTAGGCGTATATGAGGACCTAACCAATGGAATCTAAAATGAATACAAATCACAAAGGGCATTGATGAACATAAGATATTAAGTGTGCTATAAGGTTGAAGGAATATTTAAACAAAGTTAATTGTATGTAGTTAAGGTTGTTAAGAAGGGAATTTTATCCCCTTCTTCCACTTTCAAATTCTCCCTTATGACATATTTACCCTTCATGGACCTCAATTAGATCAAGTAAGGTACCAACAATCTCACTCTTGCTTAAGTGCTCGAGGGTGGGATGAGATGATTCCAAAATTTTATGTCAATTCAATGTAGCTTCGGTGGTTAAGAGTAGAATTTATTTTTTCACAATAACAGATATATTTTGTACTCTTGTCTTCTTGTGGTTCAACTTATTCCATGAGGTTCAACTTCTTCCACTCCTCAATCTTGACTGGTAGAATATTGAAGTTCAAATTTTCATCGCTTTCTAAGTATATATTTAATCCTAAATTGGTGTGCACTTCAATCCTTCCTATGCAGCAGATAAAAAGGACTAATTTGAATACAAGACTTGAAGTATTTCACAAATTCCAACTAGAATAAGCAAATCTAGCTCAAATCATCTTAGGCTTTATCCCTGGATCAGTTCATGATGACCTAATTTATCCCTGGATCATCTCAAGCCTACCATTTTGAGTCATTTTGTACATGTGTGAAGTACAATAGGAGTGGATTTAGTGTGAAAATAAAATGAAACTTTGGTTTATGCAAGGGTATCATCACTTTTGTCAAAAAAAATAATGCTTCTCAACGAGAGGCAATGCAATCATGTTGATAATGATTCTTGATATTTCCCATAATCTCTTTCATCCAATTATGGTTTACTATAAAATATCAAATGGAAGAGGATGGTATTCACTACTATCCTTATGAAGAATTTTATTTCTCATATTTGTGGTAAAAGATGGTCTTAGTGATATCTTTTTCTCAGTGGGATTTCAAACGTCCCAAACAATGTCGAGAGAGAACATCCCAAACAATTATTTAAAAACATTACAAGGAAGCAACTCCAAAATCTACAATACAGGTCCTGGATTTGAGATCTATAGTCATTTGTGCTCTTTTTTTGTATCGGAGTGGTCATATACAACTGATGCAGGGCCATTGAGCAAATCTTCGACTCGGATTTCTAAAAAGTCCAAAACACATGTTTTGTTTTGGAACCAAATCTTTGATTTTAAATTATTGTTGTAATAGATTACTGAGAATAAAGAAAACCAGGGTTCTCCTAGCCACAACCTGAACTATTGCATCCGTTAGAGCCCACTTCTGCAACATCCTAGCCACAACCCGAAGAACTCGGCTCTCTTTGTCGCAGCCAAATCTTGTTTCTCCCAGCATCCTCGTATTTGTTTATCTCCTGGATCGTGTTGTGGTAGAGGCGGCTATGTATTTCTGATGCTTTTTTTATGGTGTTGCAGTCATTTCGGGCTTGTTCTTGGAAGTTTCTTCTTTGTTTTTGCAGTTTGATGGGAGGTGGATCCATTTATGTGGTTTTTGCTTCGTCTTCGATGACCGAATATCCTTATTTTCCATCCTATGGGGGTTCCCTTGTTTTCTGGCTCTGTGTGGTTTGATGGGCACGGATCTGGTTGATCCATATTTCTTCTTACCACCCTCTCTAGGGTTGGGTTCTGGATTTTTCTCTCGTCGGATATTTGCAATCAGTCGTTCTTGCGTGACTTGGTTTGTTGCTTCGGTCATTTGGGGTTTTTTCTCAGGTTTTGTTGGATGTTCAAGGTTTGATGTATGCTCAAGTCAAGTTTTTCAGTGGGTGTTGGTGTCCTTTCTCTTCCTCATCTTAGAAGAGGTTTTGAATCATAGCTTTGAAGTCCTCGCTCAAGGCATGCGGTGTTTGTTGAGTCACACTTTGAGGTCCTTATCGGGGGCATGCAGCTTTCTGGTTTTCTCTTCCACTGGTGCTTGATGGGGTTTTCGTTGGATCTGACGCTTTCTATTTATCTTGATGTGGGAGCCTCATACTACTCTAACTTGGTCCTTCCGTTGTCCGGGGATATTATCTGGAGTCTGCTTCTCTGGCATGTTTTTGTTGGCGGGATTTTCGCTTTCCTTGCATGTTTTTAGTGGCAGGGGTCATGTGCTTCAAGGGTCTTTTCCTTACTTATATCGGGTTATTCCCAATTCATATTTTTGTACATTTATCAGTGGTTTATTAGCTAGCTTATGGTCCCTCTCGGGCTTCTATTTTCTACTTACTTTACCCATGATTGGGTCATGCTTCAAGCACCTAAAAAATGTAATTTGGTTCTCTTCAGATAAATAGAATTACATTTTTTTCCGTGGAAAAAAAAAGATTAGTGAGAATAAAAAAAAAAGGATTCGATCTCTTTTTATGTGATAGATCGAATCATGTTTTAGTTAGTAGATCAGTGAAAATGGGGTCAAACAAATTCTTACTCCAAACAGAATGTATGATCCTATTTTTTTTTTATCTAAGATTGACAATAAATGTATAAAGATCTGAACTCGATACTGTTCGAGGGGGGGATTGAAAGGGTGTGAATATATTTTAGCATATATCATAAAATTTGAATGATCTTTGTGTGTTCAGTCCCACGCTTTGAGTGTTGTGTAAATTGGTTGTAGAGTGTAATATGTTTGTGCTCATTTTTCTTAATGATGGTCAAACTATTGTATGCCTTATGTAACATCTCTCAACCACCCTCGTCGGGGGCACTGCCACTACTCAAAACCAAACTGTTCTGAAACCAATTATAACACACCCCAGTCTTAAGACATTGGGCTATGCATGCTCTGTTTGAGCTCATAAACATATATATATATATATATATATATATATAATGCAATTTAATCAGACATAAACATTATGCTCATACACATATTCATGCAGAAGCGAAAATAAACACATACATGCAATATATACAGGCAATTCTGATAACATTATAGCACATGTACAATATACACAGCATACAATTAAAACAAAATTGGTATTTATATTTTTATGAGAAGACCATTGACTGCATGCAGACCTTCCACAAACCTCCCAGCCTTAGACCACGTTGCTCCAAGATATCAACAGTGGGTCACCCCCAAGCTAGGACTAAACTCCACCTAGGGAAAAGGAAATCCTAGGCTAGGCTAATACTATGGAAAGTTGCACAATGCAACAGGAAGGATTCCCTCCAAGGATCCTACTTATGCCCACTTCTCACAAAATCTCATTCCCCGTATGCATGTCCCACCCCGGGAATATACACCTTCGTTGTTCCACAGTTCATCGTTTTCTCCACTTCCCTTCCAGGGCTTCAGCAACAGGTCAAAAAAGGAATTCTCAGACCTCTGTAGTTGTTGTTGGATTCACTCCAGTAGAAATCACTTCCCCATCAACCTCTCTCACCTAGAGAGAGTTTCTCACGGGCATGACAACCTGCTTCTTCAACCCACGGGCCTGAAAACCTGCCTCTTCAATCAACCAGGTAACCGCAGTAGTAAAAATCAGGTAAGGCAAGGGATGGCTCATCAAAATACAGAGGTTCACAATGACAAAGGGTTCAACAATGGAGGAATTGGTTGACCGCATCCTGCTCAGTGCGTGAGTGAATGGAACAAAGGATGGACAGAATCGTGAGTGAACTCGTGAGGAGAGATGGCAAGATTGGTCAGAATGGCGAGAATGAACTCATGAGCAAGCGAGAATGGTGAGTTCAAACCCCCACATAAATATTCATGCATCCTGGATGACACTTGGCTCTCTAGGAGCTCGTTCCTCTCCACTTGGATTTCGTTCCTCCCCCCAAAGGAACTTAGGGTAACAGGGTATATTTCCCAAACTTTAGTGTTTTAGGAATATATTATAATATTCCCTTGGGTTAAGCCCTCAATCTTAGCCTCTCAACCCCCCTTTCCCTTTCCCTTTCTAATGGAGCTTAGTCCCCCATAACTCTTCTTGCGTGGTTGGTCTACACGCAGCGATGTATTTTTATTAATAATCTGCATAATTACATATACAAAAATAGGCTCTCCGGCCTAATACACACATAAGCCTTCCATCTTATAAGTACTTGGCTCACCAACCTATAAAAATCATTAAACATCATTACAATTCAACAAGGGCTCAGCCTTGGGGTATTACACCTTATGTGAAGTCACATTAGTGTATAAATGTGTGGATAACATGTGAGAGCATTGGAAGAGTACATCGTTGGTTTCTTTTTAGGTTCCAAGACGTGTGGTTGTATGAACACCATTATATTTTCCTTATGAACTAACTAGTGGTTCGATTGGGATTAAATCAATAATTTGAAGCCTAGCAAGATGGTGGTTCACTATTACCTTTAATTTATCTTCTCCAAGACACATGGTTTGATATAGAAATAGTACGCTACAACCAAGTGATTACTCTATTTTCTTTTAACATGTCAACGCCAATTGGAATTGGTCAGATCGGTGATGGATGCTTTTGTCAATGTTTGATAGATTGAAGGTGCTTGTTCTTTTCATAATCGAATTATGTGGAAAAGAAATATTTCAAATCCATTTCTAAATCGATTTTTGTAGCTTATGTTGGAAGTTATGAAGGGGTTAAACCCAGTCTTTTTGAAAGCACGAATTTGTTGAAGGAATTTAGTTATGAGAGACTAGAGTGATTAAAATTCCAGTTAGAATTCTAAATATGGAACAAAGTATTTTAATTTTACATGAAATGCAGAATTTATTTTTCTCCTGCATGAACAACCTTGCAAACATCAATATTTAATCACAATCATATGTCTTAGGCTAGAAATTGAAGTATCAAGTGAAGATAGAAATGTAAAAAATTTAGAGGGGTATTGTTCATTCTCTTAGGTATCATGAAGGTGGATTAAAAGAATTGCAATCTCAGGCCTTAGTGGGTTAGGGTTTTAAGAATTTGCAGGCTTCAGAATATTGAAAACTTATCGATTGTGGCGGCATTGCTTGAGCTAGGTCTCCTCTATTTCTTGAGATATGGCTCCTATGTCTCAAACGTCACTTGAGCTAGGTGTTGACGTATGAATCCGTCAGGACTGAAACGGAAACCTCATGAGGACATTAGTCCCCCTTCATTTTTAGAGAGGTGGTTCTCCTCTTTGGCTAAAATATGTATCTTGAAGTAGGGAGAGTGCTAGACAACAAACCCCAAATATTTATTTCTTGGATTTAAATGAAAATGGTTCTTCAATAACCCAATATGATCTTTATGTGCAGCAAGAAGTTCTTTATAAATAAAATAATGAAGAGGAGCTTGAACATCATAATTAAATTGTGATCATCATCACACACAATATTCTTAATCATTTATAATCATATCCATATCTTCTTCATAAGAAATAAGAGAGAATAATTTGATCATCTCAAAGAATTTTAAAAGAGTACTGCTATCAATATCAAAAGATAATTTGATAGGTAAACCTCAAATATCTCATACTTAAAGTTCAAAGTTACAAGATACAATCAAGATCAACCCCGAAGCAATTTTTTGTGGAGTTTATTCATGAAAAATGTTCTTCATTACAAAATATTTGATTGTAAATACTCCATGATCATATAATAAAAGTGTTTAGAAGAACACTCAAGAACTCAGCATGCCCAACTCTGAGATTCAAGAATAAAGCTATGAGAAATGGTGTAAAAGAAATAGAAATAATGGAGAAGATGGAGATTTATTTCTTTTGATCAGAAGATTGATTGTGTATCCATGGTTGCACCTTATTCTTCCTCTGATATTCTTCCTTGCCCCTCTGAAAATATTGATCATTGGACCTTTTGATGAAGCCTCTCTTCTCTTTTTAAGATGAGATTTTCTAACTACTTGAGTAGTTAGGGTTTCTTCCTTCTAGAAATTCATGTACAAGTTTATTATTGAAACATTCCCTTTAATTAATGAATAATTAACTCATCATTAATGAACTCACATCATTAATATAATAATAATCCAAATGGGTCTTTTCCCTTTTTTATAAAAAAATTTAAAATAAACTTTTATTTCAAAATTTTAATTAATTGTTTTTTTAAAAGAGTAGGACTGTAATTTACTTTTTTGGATAGGATATAAAACCTTTCAACAATTTAAACCAATTTATATGTTATCTTCATTGTCTTATCTTTCCAACAATATAATTTTTTTCCAAATCCGACTCCCAGATCTCAAGATATGACCTTGTGAAGTGGAGGTGTTGAGCAAATTTATAAGCTAGGCATAAAAATGTTACTGATTGATATTTTAATTTTTCAGAAAATTTTGGAAACTTTCATCTCTCAATACTTGTCCCATCATCTTCTACATCAAAATACCTTTCCAACGGTATAAAGTTTGTTGAAAACGGAGGTCGGGAGCTCAATATATATCATTTGCAAAATCGTGACTCAGCCACCGGCGGTCAAGTTTGATGGGTAAATGTGGGCCCTTGATTTGATTTCGACCTCCTTTGTTGAATTTCGACTTTTCTTCAATATTATTATCCCACATCTATGAGAATAAAATATTCTTAGTGGTATATAATTTTAAGTGTAACATACACTTGACAAGAAATAAAGAAGAGAGGAGATTATGGAGCTTGGAGGATTTGACCCTTGGAAAATTGTTGAATATAATAATAATTTTTGCATGCCTAGTCAACCACCAATCTGCCCAGTTAGCAATGATGAGTCGCCCAACAAAAATTTTCCACATGTCATCACTCAATAGGCCAATAATCTGCCAATAAGAATCTGCCATATGTCATCCAATAAAATCACACCATGTGTCACTTCTTATATGCTACCACGTGTCTCCATTAATTAGTTGTCATGTGGCACCATCTATTTAACTGCCATGTGGATATATCTCATTGGTTAATAAAGTTTCATGTGTCACTTGGATATGTTCCTCATAGAACTTAGGATAGGAAAAATATTATTAAAATAATATGATAGGTTCACGAGTTTACGTGAATGCGAAGGTAGGTGAGGAAACCAACGAGGACCCGCGATAATACATAGTAAGGAATGAGTGTGAAAAAATCTAAGTGTAGGTGAAGTGGAGAGGAGAAGTAAATAGTTGTAAAATATTCTAAGTCTTGAGAATCGGTCGGACGGACTTGCATGTAACTCATATATATTTGGCTAAGTGTTGGAAGAGTTACATAGTAAAGAGTAGTAAAAAGAGTTGTGTGCATTATGAAGGTGGTGAAGTCAAAGTGCATTGTGAAGGTAGCGGAGATAAAACATACTCTTAAGAAATATCGCCAACCCGCGGTAAGCCATAGTAAATAAGACTAAGTCTGGAAAGTATATAATGGATCACATGAAATATGGAAAGAAATATGGAAAATATGAAAAATGAAAAGAAATATATGGGAAATAAAAGGAATTACCTGAAATTTGGGAAAAGAAAAAAGGGAAAAAGAAAGAAATGAAAAAATGGGATAATAAAAATGGAAAGGAAAATAAAAAGAAATGGGAAAATAAAGGAAAAGGGAAATGAATGTGAACGTGGAAAGGAATAAGGAAAAATGGTTAAGTGTGGAAAATGGTAAGGGGAATATGAAAGTAATGAGACAATGGGAAAAATGACTAAGTATAAAATGAAAGAATGAGTAGAGGTGAAGGGAAAGGGAAGGAGAGAACATGTCACTTAGAACATTTTTCATATTTTTTCTTGTAATACCTCCATTAGATTTCTGGACATAAGTATGCGTATATGGGTCATGGAAACTCAAATTTTGATTCCACGAAATGCATGGCAAAGCTGATACTGAGGGCTATGCAATGAACATATAATGGAAAAATATTGATCTTCCAATATTATTATTTTTATTATTATTCCAGGAGCGGGAACATATAGGTGACCAAATTTTGGTCAACACTAGGGCTCCTTTGTCTCCAATTTTTCTCAAGTTAGGGTTTATCAGTCGCTCCTCTATCGAGCTGGGCTAGGGCTGTCCGGAGCTGAATGTGGTGATCAAGTGAGGCGAGATTGTGGTGAGGTCAGGATATCGATGCAAAGGTCGGGAGATGAATGTGGTGATCAGGTGAGACCGCAAAAGTTAACAATGGCTTGTCAGTTTTTAATTTTGGTTACATATTATATATTATATAAATTCTATATTAAATATTATATATAATATATAATATATATTTTATATAACCGAAAGTTAAAAAGTCACAAATAAATTAAGAACATGCATTTACTCCTTAGAGGTCATGAGTTCAAATCTAGAAGGGGGTAGGGTATGTATATCTTCGTAGACTTTAGCAGTCAAATCATTGTAACACCAAATTCATAGACTTTAGAAGTCAAATTGCATAGATGATGACAGTGACGACAATAATGAAAATGTTAATTATGGTGATGACATTGATGACAATGATCATGACAATATGACAATGACAAGGATAATGATTGTGATGAAAATGACAATGATGACGATGATGATGATGATGAGTAGGATGCAAAAAATGTTGATTAAAAGCAGTGGCAACGACGATGAGGATGAGGATGACAATGAGCACAACGATGACTATGATGATGATGATGACAACAATGACAATGATTCCATTCCTATTCCTATTCCTATTCACAATGATGAAGATGATGACAATCAGAATCATCACTTGCCATCATCATATGTTGTTTTTGTATTCCACCCTTCATGAATGTCAAAGGCCATTTATTAACATTTTGTTCAAGAGACATTGCATTTGGTGTTTAAAGACACAATGAAAACTCCCTTGTAGCTACCCCTATTAATTGTAAATTATATGTTACTACAGATCAATCCCTTATTAAAGACGCAATACATAGTGCACCTTACATCCACTTAGGGTTAAAGACGCAATACATAGTGCACCTTACATCCACATAGTGCACCTTACATCATTGATAATTAATGTTTTTGCAACTAAATTAGTGACAATCTTTCTAGGCCCGTTATCAATTCCTATTTTTGTGTCCAAATTAGGTGATAATCCGCTAATTTCCATCACCAAAACTACCTCAAAATAATGGTGACAATCAGTGATTGTCACCAAATATGTTTACCTGATTGTCACCAGATATGTTTACCTAATGGAAACAATTATAGGTTGTCACTTTTCATCCTTCAATGCACTTAATGTATATCCTTTTTATTTGTATTTAAAATTCAGTACTAGTTTTTTAAAGTTGATGTTGATATTTACCTTAACTTGTGTTTTATTTTGATTTACCCATACAACCAAGGTCTTATGCCTTACAATTTATCTTTAAATATCCCAAGTTATGTTGAAAAGAGTCTCAAGCCACCACATCATAGGTTTAACATAGGAAAATTTTGTCTTGTGAGTGAAAATTGGTAGTCTCAATCCAAGGTCAAACAAACAAGCCTTAAGACATAACATTATTTAGCTTTGGAGTTCATGGTCCATGCCTAGGGATTTAGGCCATCACACGTGCCCTATGTGATATAACAATGGCCATTTCAAATACATTTGTAACATGAAGTATGGTTCTCATGGTATAAGGAATGGTCTAGGGTCAAACGGCATGGTACAAGATCATAGAAATTTCCTAAGGGACTCATGGGCCATGTGTGATGTCTTAGACCACCACACATGCCCTAGATAGGGAATATTTATCCTATGAGTGATATGTGGCCACCATTTCAAGGATTGATGCACCAAAGTTAGTTCAATAGATCCATTTCATGTTTTATGCCTGAAATATGGGGTATTAGGCCATAACGGTTTCCCTTTTAGGTCCTAGGATACGTGCAGAGCCCAAACCACCCCAACAATGGGATATGGTTGTAATTTTAAGGTTTCCACTACAACAATTTACCAAGCCAAAAGACATAGTTGTAGGCCATAAAATTTGCATTATGGCTTAGATGACAATAATTTACCCTTTTAGTGATGATTAGGCCAAGTGCAGTCCTCCCAAAACCATTGTTAAAAGTGTTTTAGGGAAAGTTCTCCAAAAATCACCCCCAAAAGTGTCTTAAGGAGTGATTTTCAAAAAACACCTCGAAAAGTTCAAGAATAAATATTTTGGGGTGGATTTTCAAAACCACTATTAAAAATCGTATTTTGATGGTGTTTGTTTCAAAATGACTCGCAAATGTACCAAGGATTGAATTTTAGGGGCAGTTTAAAAAAAAACCTTGAAAAGACCTTAAAATATCCACTTTCAAAAACAAATCACATCAATCAAAGTTCATATGAAAAATATATAACCATTTGAAGTATCCAAAATGTACTAAAATTGCAACAATGAGCATAAAAATAGTAAATGTTAGTTCAATGTGCAAAATATTCACTTACTTACAATGCAAATTAAAATTTTAGGTTTTACATGTTCCCAATAAACTTTTCTTTTTGGTTCAAGTTAAAATATTCAGATTTGATCAGTTCCAAGCTCAAATTAATCCTTTGAACCTACCAACCTCCTAACACATCTTAAAATTGAGATTGTTAAGGGTTTAGGAACCTCTTGACACATCTTGATATGATAGTACCAAGAGGTCACCTTTTCAATTATTGGTGCAATAACGATGGTTCTAAGGGTCCATTCCATGGTATAGGGATGAAATCTAATGTCATAGGCCACAACATTTACCTCTAGAGATCATGACCATGTATGGATCCCAAAACCACCACATAGGCCCTCTATAGGGAATATTTTCCCCATGAGTGTTATATGGTGGTCATTTTTAGTTCTAACATATCAGGGATGCATATTGGTCTCCAATCCATGGTTTTATGATCTTATGATTTTGTTTTGAATGACATCCTAGGCTATATGTGATTATAATGGTAGATCAATTAAGTTTTACCAACAAAATAGAAAAGGAAACTGGAGCAACTCACTATGGTTAATTAATCAACAATTCCTTTAGTGAGATAAAAGCCATAATGCTAGAAATGGAAATGGAAGAAGGAATATAACTCACTTGGAACTTCTTGTTGTAGATGATGAAGCTCTTTGCACTGAAGTGTAGAGTTGTGATAGTCCTCTAATAGTGATCCATGTCCAAAATGACTTGCAACAATCACGATGATGATGATGACGACTTCGACAATGATGATGACGATGACGACGATGATGACTATGGCGATAACAATGATGATGATGATGATGATGATAACGATTGTGACAATGACAATGATGACCATGACCATGATGATGATGATGATCACGATCACGATCACGATGATGATGATGATGATGATGATGATGATGATGATGATGATGATGATGACAATGACGATGATGATGATGATGATGATGATGATGAAAATGATGATGATGATGATGATAACAATGATGATGATGGTGATGATGACTATGAAAATGATGATGAMGACGATGATGATGACCATGACCATGACCATATTGACGATGATGATGACTATGATGATGATGATGACGATGACGATGATGATGACGATGACGATGATGATGATGATGACAACGATGATGATGACAATGATGATTATGATGACGATTGCAACAATGATGATGATGACCATGACGATGATCATGATCATGATCATGACGACGATGATGATCATGATGATGATGATGATGATGATCATGATGATGATCATGATGATGATGACAATGATGATAATGATGACGATGAAGATGGCGATGATGGTTATGATGATGATGACAAATGCGACAATGACGATGACGACTGCGATGATGACCATGACCATGACGATATTGATGATGACAATGACGATGACGATGGCGATGGCGATGATGATGATGATGATGATGATGATGATGATGATGCCAATGACGATGATGATGACCATGAAGATGATGATATTGACAATGGTGATGATGATGACGATGATGATGATTGTGATGATGATGATGACAATGACGATGATGATGATGATGATGATGATGATGATGATGATGATGATGATGACAATGACGACGATGACGATGATGACCATGACAATGATGATGACCATGATGATGAGGATATTGACGATGACGATGATGACGATGACAATGATGATGACGATGATGATGATGATGATGAAGATGATGATGACCATGATGATGATGATGATGATGACCATGACTCTGATGATGATGATGATGACGACTGCAAGAATGACGATGATGATGATGACCATGACCATGATGATGATGATGACAATGATGATGATGATGATGATGATGACAATGATGATGATGATTAACAATGACGAAGATGATGATGTTGATGACGATGATGATGATGATGACGACAATGACCATGACGATGACGATGACGATAATGACAATGATGATGATGACCATGATGAAGATGATGATGACCATGACGATGATGATGACCATGATGATGATGATGACCATGACTGTGATGACAATGATGATGATGATGACGACTGCGAGAAT
The DNA here is from genome assembly GCA_009831015.1 of Picea engelmannii. Classification (NCBI taxonomy): domain Eukaryota; kingdom Viridiplantae; phylum Streptophyta; class Pinopsida; order Pinales; family Pinaceae; genus Picea; species Picea engelmannii. The sequence continues at coordinate 190,926 of ML784155.1, read as the reverse complement.
GACGATGACGACGACGATGATTATGACCATGACCATGACCATGACCATGATGATGATGATGATGATGATGACGACGACGATGACCATGACAATGATGATGACCATGACAATGAGAATATTGACGATGAATATGACGATGACGATGATAATGATGACGACGATGACCATGACAATGATGAGGATATTGATGATGACCATGACCATGACCATGATGATAATGATGATGATGATGATGACCATGATGATGATGATGAAGATGATGATGACCATGAAAATGATGATGACCATGACTGTGATGACGATGATGATGATGATGACTGCGAGAATGACGATGACGATGATGATGATGACCATGACCATGACGACGATGATGATGATGATGATGATGATGAAAATGATGATGACAATAATGATGATGATGATGATGATTACGACAATGACAATGACAAAAATGATGATGACCATGGCGATGTTGATGATGACTACAACAATCATGATGACGATGTTGATGATAACCATTATGATGATGATCATTAAAATGATGACGATGATGATGAGGAGGAGGAGGATGGTGATGATGATGATGACGACTATGACAATGATGATGACAAAGATGATGATGACCATGGCGATATTGATGATGATGATGATGACAATGACTGCAACAATCATGATGACGGCGATGATGATAACCATGATGATGACAATCATGATCATGATGATGAAGATGATGATCATGACAATGATGACGATGATGAGGAGGAGGAGGATGGAAACGATGATGATGATGATGGTGATGGTGATGATGATGACTGTGACAATGACGATGATGATGATGACCATGGCGATGTCGATGATAATGATGACCATGATGATGACAACTGCAACAATCATGATGAAGACGATGATGATAACCATGGTGATGATGATGATGAAGATGATCATGATGATGACGATGATAATCATGAAAATGATGATGATGAGGAGGAGGAGGAGGAGGAAAATGTTGATTAGGATGATGAAAATCATGACAATGACGATGATGATTAAACTATATAAATAAATACTTTAAAGGGAATAAAAAATATAAATATATAATGATCACATAACTCCTACATTTCATCATTTTTACAATATCATTGATCATCTAAGTCTTCATCCAAGTCTACATATAAATCATCTAGTTCAGAATCGACGTTGAAAGGATTGGCCATATCAACATCATCATCATCATCAAAGTCATTTTCGATAATCGTCAATATAATCGTCAAGAACATTGTCATATACATATGGCTCAACTTATTTGACTTCTTCATCTAATGGTATATCTACCTCATGCTCCTCTGCATCTTCTTCTTCTTCAATATCATCTTCTTTTGGTACATTATACTTTACATACCTTCCTCTTGGATCATATTTAACAACGTACGACCAACCTGCTTTACCTGGAACCTCTTAATAAAATACATGCTCACATTGGCTTGGAAGAGCATAAGTTTTTGTACCCAACTCAAACGTCTTTGTATTAACCATGGTAAATCCATTAGCATGCTCATTAATAGTTCTTTCAGGATCACGTTCATTCATCCATAATCTATACCATTTGATCTCGAACAGAACTAACTTGTGGGAATTAAAGTCACACTCGATTATATCATTCAAATACCCATAATATATATTTTTGGATATTGTTGGATGCATGTCACTTCTAGAGGAAACATTAGTGACCTGAAATACTGTAGTTATCCCATAATCATAAGTTCTCCTCTTATCATCCAACTTTTTTATGTTAAATTTATGGTCATTGCACCACATAGCCTTGTGGTGTTTCAATTGCAATATGCCCCACACGTAAAAAAAATTGCATGTTTTTCAAAAAATAAACATGATATTTAGACTTAGTAAAAAATTATAAAAGAAACACACAATGACCTAGATTAATAGAATGGAAAATAACTGAAACATGATGTGGGTGAATAATATTCTTGCATGTTTATCTTTTAAACCATATGCTAAATCAATTTCCCTCTGAGTAATATTGGTATTTTGATTACGATGAGATTATTTAAGAAGTAATGTAGCCACCCCTTGCCATGATAACCTACCATTACATTGTATATTACATCGATCAATCCATACTTTCATCCAACCAAGATTATTTGTGATGTATAAATGTAGTGCATCCCACTCTCAACTAACTGTATGAAAAACGAATAAAAATTAGTAATTAGAGTAGAGATTAAATAATAATTGATCATGGAAGATAAATAAAACTTAAATAAGTACAATATAGAAATAAATCAATATTAATTCAAAGTATTATATATATCTACCATCTAAGTACCTTTCACTTTCCTCATTCTACCTTTCCCGACCAAGACTTCCCCTTCAAATTTGTTAATGGAAGTGAGATCCCAAATCCGAGGAACCTTCATGATTTTTGTTGATAATTTAGGAAGATATTGACTAATATACACCAAGGATTGATATACCATATATCCCTCCACCATAGATCCCTCAGGATGTTCTCTCTGTCTATCGAAATCCTTCAATGACTTCAAGTGCCTCTCGACCATACACATTGACCTTGTGTGTACAGGTCCACACATTTCAATCTCCTCAACTTGGTGTATGAGGTAGTGTTCTTGTGCATTGAAAAATGTCAGAGGTAGATACTTTTGCATTTCACACATTAACTAAGGAATTTCTCTCCTCCAATATTTTATATCTTCTTTATGGATTTCTTTAGATGACAACTACCTACACATGATATAACAAATCAGATCATAAGTTTCAACAACAACAACGTATATACATTGAAAGTAAAACAGATGTTGAGAAGTTGAGCAACAATAATTTTGCATATAAATCATTAATATTTACCTTATTTGTTTTTCAAGATCACGTATAACTTGTTTTACATTGTTGTGAAAGTTGTCAGGTAGAGATAGAGGTAGAACATATTGTAACAACAAAGTGATCATTAATTTTTAAGAAAAGAAAATAATATTATAATACTAAAAATATGTGTATTTACCAATATAGAAATCTATGTCCAAAATAATTACCTTAATGAAGGTATTCCAGTCATGAGTTTTCACCCACCAAATTCGCCTTTATTCATTAAGATATTCTTTATGTTTGAAGCAAATCTCATGGGAAATTTAATTTTCAAAATGACCTCTTTTAGAACATTTCTTTCCTGCTCTGTAAATAATCATGGAAGACTATTTTAGTGTACTCCATTGTTATTTGAATAAATCACATTTTGTAGTGCATGATTGGCTTCCTGAATGTCAGTACAAATTTTGACAATTTTTTTGTCACTCCTTCCATCTATAATTCTCCACAAAAAAAATTTTGCATTCTTCCTGATATGCATTGTATCAAACAAATGAGTTATTTATAGGTGCTTATAGTAGGGAAACATGTTGAATTGTACAGGGTAACTTTTCATTCCTTGTGGAATCCCATTAATTCCTTAACGAAATTTATGAAAAATAATTAATGAAATTACAACAATAATTGTTAGATACAATAAACAAAATTTGATACAAATTAAAATTGTAAAACATTAATATATATGCATACATATAGACTAAATTATTACCTTGACGATTTAATCTATTATATCCCAACTTCCAAAGGTGAGGTGTCATTCTTCATGGTTTTATTCCAGTCTCTTCTTTCAAATTGAAAATATGGTTTTTTGTAGTTCGATACCTATGGTTCTTAGGGAGGAAGTGCCTATAGTCATCAAATACCTCATTTCCTTGACTTCCTGAACGAAGTGATTTCATCTTAGGACCGCAAATTGGACATGCAAATTTACCCTTTGCTTGAAGACCTACAAGATTATATGGATTAATGTCAGTATTATTTATATAACGAGGAATTGATATTTAAGAAGCATGCATCATATTTTCATAAAATATATACTATTTAAGTGCATGAGTATGTTACATACCACAAAAATGTGTTAGCCGTGGGGCATCATGAATTGTCCATGTAAGTATTCCATGGAGTTGAAATTGTTTTTGCCTTATTGGTCTAGAGATGTCGTACATAGTGATGTCAGTCCATAACTTTAGTAGCTCATTGACAAGAGGCTCAATATATACATTCATATATTTCACTTGGTACTTACCTAATTGGGTGAAAGTACACATAATTACTACCTTGTATAGATATAAGTAATTATGCAACGAATAAGAAAAAAAAATACAACGTTCAAACCAATTTTGTAAACAAATACCTGGAACAATCATTGTCGACATTGTTTGCTCCCTCTTTATTGACATCCAAGGAGGAAGGTTATTATTTATAACAAAAATAGGCCACACTGAGTAAATAGACCTGAGATCACCAAATGGATTGACGGTGTCATCTACCAATGAAAGATTAACATTACAAGGTTCTTCTTTAAAATTGCCCATCTTTCTTCGATGTTCCTAAATGCAGAACCATCTGCAGCAATTCGAAGAACACCATATTAACTTATGTGTTGTGTATGGTAATCCATAAACTATGCAATGCTTTGGCACCTAAACAATCGTTTCAAACGTGGAATTATCATAATATGATGAAGAACCTTATGAGGCACATTTTTTGTTACTTGATTGGTTCGATATATACTAATTTGACATTGCGGGCATTTTGTTTTCGATGCATATTGTCCATAATATATACTATGATCATTTGAAAGTGAATCAATAGCCTGATACTCCATTCCAATATCTTTCATAATGCCACACATCTATCGGTATGTGAGAGGTAAATTATTTGACAGTGGTAAGAAAAATTCACCTAACAATCTATAGCATAAAAGAAAAAAGTAGTTAATGTAAATAATAGTAATAAAAAATATTGCATCTTTAATTTACACATTAATTGACACTAAAAATAGAGAAAAATAAAGTCGACCTTTACATATAATATGTGATGAATTATATTATGTACCTTAGGATTTGTGTGAGACAAGTGTTTGAAAAATCATTCAATACCTTTGAGTTCACCAACAACATTATAGCAGAGAGAATATTTGTTATTGAGCCTTCATTAAGGGGTTGTTCTGCCTTCTCAAGAAAAGGTACATCATAAATATCACCGTTGTTTTCCTCATCGATAGGAGCAAAGATGTCATGGATCAATCTATTTGTCCCATCATTCATCTCAACGATATTATTGGTGTTATCTTCTTCCATAGGATTGGCGTGATCTTCAATATTCATACCGTCTTCCACATCTTGTACAATAGTATTTCTACTACTACTTGGCAGATATTTATCCGGTGACAAACACCTAGGAGGATTTATCTTTACAATTACAGACAATCAATAACAATAGCGTATATAACAAAAATTAAACCAAAAATAAAAACATTTTATAAATAGAATCAATACAAAGACATATATAATGAATAACTTACCATGGGACGAAATGTGTGCCTCCCTTCACAATGCTCATATGTAAAAAAATGTATTTCGGTTGTTTTCCTTACAAGTCTTCTTCTTTTCAAGCCTTTGCATTGATTGCAAGGGAAATAACATTTCCCATCAGTATCAACCAGCTCCTCCCATGCATTCCTTAACCTAGCAACCGTCATTTGACTCTCTTCAAGTGTTGGCATTGGGATTTCCTATATTTACAACAAAATCCACTGAAGCAATATAAGTACATTAATATACTAATTATATATTCTTATGGTCCAGATATCATTGAATTATATTGACCCCATATGTACTAGAGAATTAATCAAGTTTTGTCATAGAATTATTAAAGGTTTATAACAGTAATCAACAATTAATCAACAAATCAAAACCATACATTTTTATCACATAAGTTCCAAAGCTTGACTATAAGCGAGTAATAATATCAAACAATAAACCAAGACAAATTGTATAGTAATTAAATGAAATTGAGTAGACATGTTCATACCTATTTCCTAGGGAAAAATTTGTGTCTCCAAATGAAAGAGGGTCTAAGGGTTAGGGATCCAATCTGGATATTTAAAAAAGAGACAGTAATATCAAAAATTTGTAACCTTCAAAGTGAAAAATCAGAGCTATGCAGATCAAGAATGGGATTTGAGGCAAGTATCACCTAGTAAAAAGACTAATAAATCATGCAATGAAAAATGAGCATAAAAAGATTTTATAATTGTCGCACCTACACCAAAATTGTCAAAAACACTAACCTCCATCGATCTTCCGATGAACGTTGACTATGTCAAAGTTGATCGAGTCAGTGAAGTCAATGACCGTTAAACTGTTTCCAAACGGGTAGTTGGCATCATATAGGTTCATCGATAGATCGACGACCTATCCTCTAGGTTCGTCACAAGATCGACGGATATAGATGTGCGTCGCAAGTCTGACGTTCATCGGGTCACCCAGAAAAAAAAAAAATTAAAATTTTTACATTATGTCATAATTTACGATGATATGGTTGAATTTATCCTTATCGTCGGAAGTTTTTGTCGAATTTTGACCCCATATGTAGTAGTGAAAATTTATGCATTTTTTTTACAGAAATCTGTGTGTGTGTGTGTGTGTGTGTGTGCATTTCTAAAGGAAAAATTGGTAGGGTTAGTAACTCTTACCCCATTCTCCTTGTAAGGTGTCCCCTAGACCTTATATTTATCCTAATCCTATACCATAGTCTTCTCATTATGTGTCTCAAGTGGGAACTAGTACCTTGTATTTATGACCCCTTGTACACCAACACGTAAATAACATGCTTGTACTAGTTCTTATTTCAATGGAGTACCCATGAATATGTACTATCCCTTTCCTAACTCTCTGCCAGTATCCAAATTTCCTACAGTGACGGTACCCAAATCTCCCATCAATGTTTTTCATTTTGCACCTCCTCTTCGGGTTCAAATGTATGCTCAACAAATTGTACCCAACCCCACACTAATAATACTAATAATGAATTAAAGAATAAGGGGAAGGGAACAGAAAATGACCAATGCCAAAACCAAAAGATATAAGGGAACCATAATCAACAACCTAAAAATAGTGCTAAGGGAAACTAGAATACCACAAATTAGGGTCAAGGTAATAATCCCCAATCAAAATAGGGGAAGAAGCCTAATCTTTGCATGAATAATCCTTGCTCTATTTTTTGTATTTGGTAGGGTCAATACCTCTTATCCCCTTTCCCTTGTAGGGTGTCCCCTGAAACCTTATAGTTATCCTAATCCTACACCGAATTCTTCTCATTCTATGTCTTAAGTGGGAACTAGTACCTTGTATTTATGACCTCTTGTACACCAACACGTGCATGACATGCTTGTAATAGTTCTTATTTCAATGGAGTTTCCATGAATCTGTACTATCCATTTCCTGGCTCTCTTCCAGTAGCCTCAGTTCTTGCAGTGACGGTACTAAAATATCCCATTAATGTTGTTCATTTTACACCTCCTCTTCGAGGTCAAATGTATGCTCAACAAAGTGTACCCAAACCCCCAATAAGAATACCAATAATACATAAAAGAATAATGGGAAGGCCACACAAAATGACCAACGCCAAAACCAATGGATTGAAGGGAACCATAATCAACAACCTAACAATAATGCCAGGGGAAACCAGAATACCGCAAATTAGGGTCAAGGTAATAATACCCAATCAAAATAGGGGAAGAACCCTAATCTTCGCATGAATCATCCTTGCTCTATTTTTGGTGTTTATGGACATTATACCCATAATTGTTTGTTTTTATTTGAATTGTTTTGATTGAAGGAAGCAATTGAGAGAGATCGTGCAATGACTAATCAACATGTTACTCAACCTACCCCTCCTTCATTATTGCAACTAGATGTTTTGTGGAACCTTTTTCCAACACAAGGATTTGTATCCACACCAGAAGCCACTTCTTCTGGTCAACCTATCAATTCCAACCCTTTTGGAGAAGGTACTTACCAAATATTGTACATGAACTCAGTCGATGTTGATTTGTCAACCTAATCTCATCATCATGGCATGCCCTCTAAATCACTGCCAACTAACCCAAGTGATCCCCCCCAACCTCTAATGGACCTTTTCAGATTCCCTAAACTACTGTTCATCTTCCCCCTAAGGTGCCAAAGGTTCCTTTACATTGGAATACCCCCAACCCTCATGTGTGGGCTACCCATAAGTATTGTAACATAGTAGATGGTCTAGCCTAGACTCCTGCAGCTATGTCATTCTTAGAATTTTTCTATATTTTCCCTATGGAATGGAAGGATTTGCTATCTGCATTGGGTGTAGTTGATCCTTTGGATGAAAGAATGACAGTTTTTTATATCAACAAAGTCAAGCCTCATCTTCCCCTTTTTGTTTCCTTTCAACTTCTAGTTATGATCAAGAGCGTTGTTATTCATAAATGTATCATTGATAAAGGAGCATCCACATGCATGATGTATTCTCGTGTCTAGAATAAGTTAGGTTCCCTTGAGCTTATTGCATATAAGTTACCCTTCGTGTGTACAATGGTCAACCCTCCCAACCTAAAGGGTTGTATCAAAATTGTCCCATCTAGTTAGTTGGGAAGCAAGTCCTTATTGATGTTTAGCTTATAAATTCCCCCTTAGACTATAACATTCCTGTAGGACATAGTTTTATGTATGCTATGAAGACAGTTGCCTCTTTGGTCTTTTGTACGATGAGCTTCCCCCATGATGGGAAGGTCATTACCATTTATCAACTTACTTACCATGATACTAAAGCTCAATTAATCATAATAGCATTTTACCTTCTATGAATGGGAATCAAACCATTTCCTCTTTTTTTAATGTTAGTCCCACGGTCTTCAAAGGCTCTACATTTCTTAGTGCATATTACAATCCTCTACCAATAATCAACCATGTGGGTTCATCCAATGTGTGTGGTCACAACATCTTAACAACCTGTGACCTCAACACCCTTGTTGTCTAAGGATTATTCCCCATAGTCTTCTATGGAGCCCATATCTCTTTTATTCTCAACCCCATCATGGGGAAGGACTTATATTGTTTGTGTTGGCCCTTTTTGGTCAAAATCAAGGTTTGACTTTGCAACTTCCGATGACTTAGAGGTCATATGGTCATGGAAAAGGGGTGAAATGGAGGTTAAGCATGCCAACAGTGATATATTTCAATAAGACTACTAGAAACATCGTGAGCAGTTTTTAGGTGATAATATATATTATTGTATTGTATATTATGGTTGTATGATTGCACTATTGGTAATTAATTACTATGTAATCCCTTATATTACAACAAGGAAGAATGTAGTGAAATCAAAAATTGTCTACAAGGCCAAGTTCACTTGATATGACAATGTGGAGAGAGACAAGGCTCAATCCATTGCAAACGGATTCTCACAATAGGAAGGTATTGACTACACTAAGACATTTTCTCATTTGGATAATATGAATTATATTCTAGTTGTTCTCCTTACTACTATTTTTGGTTGGAATATACACAAAATGGATGTGAAGGGTATTTAGTGTTAGTTGCGGAGCCTGATTATCTTCCTAATTTAGAGGTTTGTTTCAGTCGTGCTTAGACCCCATTCCCTAACGAGGTGTGGGGGGGCTTGCCCCCCCACAACTGTCGCAGGGGGGTCCAAGGGGGGGGGGGGCG
>ML784155.1:159687-181250 GCA_009831015.1 Picea engelmannii | reverse complement strand
TCCCCCCCCCCCCCCCCGGCGGGGGATTCGAGGGTAGCGCCCCCGAAGCGAAAATTTGGGAAAAAAATACCTTGTAAAATATTGTAATTTCATAGTCAATCTGCACCGTTCATTATAAGGTCGTAGATCTGACGGTAGAAGTTAGATCTAACGGTAGAAGTTAGATCTGACGGTAGAATTTATTTTTATGGATTTTTACCCTAGAATCCAACCCTCTTTTATGAGGGAATTGTATTGCAGTTGTGTATTATTGTGAATATTGTATTCTGGAAGAGGAGATTGTGACAGAAAGAAGAGGAAGTTACAGCGGGTGTGTTGTAGGTTGTATCCCTTCATTTTGTTGGATAATAAAAAGGAAGGACCTGGAAATTTCTCTGGTGGACGTAGCCCACACTGGGTGAACCACGTATATCTTTGTCTCTATTGTATTGTGTATCTTCTTTGTTTTATTTATGCATTTATTTTATTTTATTGCTCTGCGATCCTATTTTATCTAACATTTAGAGTATTTTCAATAGTGGCCATATATTCTTGGCATCTCTTTCTTTATTTTTCTTATGTGGAGCTATTTAGTAGATCATGGAACCTACCATTAAATTCCAATATTTAAATAATATTTTAAGTGGCACCTTCCATAGCTATGTGTTAATTGTTTGCACATATACACAAATTTAATATTTATGTACATTTTATCACATGTCCTATAACATTAAATATTAAATTTATAGGTTGTTATGTGTTGATATCATCCCAATAGCCTCCTTAACACACAAATGTTGGTGCATGTAACTCAACAAAACCTCTCCCCCAACCCACACAATTCATAAACGCTACCTTTTACAAAGAATAACAATTGTATCAAACATGTTTTGCTTCTCTACTCCCTTGAGACACATCTAGAACTAATCATCAAGTTGAAAACCTCGTAGTATATCCTCCTAAATTCCCTTTGACTATAGGTTGTGCCTAATGTGTGATCATTACATTGTCACTGCTCCATTATAACTAACATCACCATCTTCAACATCAACAAGTATTGTGTATTTTTCTTACTTTGTTTCATTGGGGCAAACATTTTGTTTCACCACATTACTTTTTGGGTAAAATTCTTCATTTGGTCTTACAAACCAAAATACCCACTACCTGTCTTTCTCTCGCAACCGTGCATCATAGTTCAAACATAATCTTTTTATAAAATAATGTATCCAAAAAATATCCATTCACCTTCCACCTCTAGTTATCCATGGAAAAAATATATTTATCCACAATTATTCACCGAGGGTTTTATATGTCTATGCCAAATTTTCCTTTATTTACAAAATATGCATCAATCATTATTGTGTCCTCAACACCTTTCCCATTGTTTTTGTATCTATAATTCATAATTTAAAATTTTAGGGAAAAAAAAACTTCAAGAAAAATAATCAAATGCCTCAAAAAATAGACTACAAATCATGTGGATTTCTAGAATGTCTTATATTGTTGCATAATGTATTTGCCTCCCACATCAATAGTCTTGTGCTTGCCATATGTTACATTTATATCCATGTCAACTTCAAGGTTGCCATGCAATCTTTATGTCATGGTGATTTTGTTGGGCATGTATTTCTTTTGCAATGTTCATATGTTAGCATTGGGGGTACCTAGGGAAATTTCGACTACTACTTCAAGGGTGGACTCCAAAAAAAATTCTGCAATTCTTGTTTACAGCCAACTTTCAAAATAAATCTACCATTAATTCTACAAGAAATCACAAGTATAATGCTATCTCTACTTAGGCATTCTTAGTTTGATATAAACAACATGCAATGTCTCACAAAGTTTAGAAATTCTCTCTACCACAAACATCACAAATACAAGTCCCAAATTTTCTTAGGAATGTTAAAATCCTTGTTGCAACTACTCACTTGTTGAGTGTATGTTTGCCTCGTTGTCCCTATCAGGGATGGGAAAGTACACCCACATTCTTCATTTCATGTGTCTTCTCTACTCATGATCGTCTTCTCCCATTCCTCACACCTTCCAATTCCACAATTTATTTACCTTTGAAACCTATGGTTTTTTTTTTCATTTTTAAAACTTTGCAAAAAATTAAAATGCTATAATGTTTATAACCTTATAAAAATAAACGTTTGTGTATGTTATAGGTGCCCTCTTTTCTCTCTTTGATTTTCAAAACCACTTGTTTCTAAAATGAATGAACAATTACTCAATGTCAACTTCTCTACCTCTCTTATACTAGTATCATTCTGATATCAAATAAAAAATAAGAGACACGAGAATCAAATAGAAACTTATATTAAATGCATTTTTCCCAAAAAGATACATGCAAATATATTTCTTACTCTATGGCTACTCATTACTTACTCTAAGTTACCACTTTGTACACTTGTGTTACTTCATTGCATGCACACTATTTGTCATTTTACATGTATTAGTGAACACATATATTTGTGTGTTGATATTATACCAATAAGATTCCTACCCTCTGCAACATATGTAATATAATCAATCAAGACTTTAGTCCCAATTTTGAACAGCAAAAGCATGGTATTTCAATACCCATGATGTAATACTCCACAACCCTCTACATTATGAGTATGTGTACAAGAAATTAAGCAAACCTACAGATGTGCCGATTAATGTAAATATTTTTGGAATTGAACAATTCTAAAACTAATTTTTGGAATCAAAAAACTCTATTATAAATGGACTATAACTCCCTTAACTTTGAAATGACCAACTTGTAAAAAAGATTTTTGGAAATGAACAAACTCTCAATCAAATCTTTAAAATTAAACAACTTTATTATTAATGGGATACAAATGTCACAACTTTGAAATGAAACAATAAAAAGTATTGCACAATGGACATTGTCTATACAAAATAATATAACTACTAGCATGTAGGATATATTAAATAGGCGCGCTAGGTGAAGGTTAAGTTTTTTTCTCTATCTACCATGTTGCCCTAATATACAAAGTATAAAGGTGGCAAACTACCATAACAAAATCATGTAAAAAAGGGGTATCTCAAAACGCTAACGATGTTCTATGAACATCCATAGAAAAATTTATACTCTATGGAGAACATGACAGCCCAAAGCGAAGACATTTTAACTATTGGTATAGTGCTTCCTATTTTAGACATTCTTCAACTATTGATACAAAACTTCTTATTTTGGACTTTCTTTGTGGTGATTATTAAAATATTTGTGAATAGAAATCAATCAAGAGCTCTAATTGTTATATTTCAAATAAATAAATATGTTTGTTGACTTTTCAATAATATATTGCATAATATTTGAACTTACAAATTGACAAGTTATGATTATGTTACTAAAACTATGCTAAATATTGTATAATTAATTTATTCATCGACTTGCAAGTCATTTTGTAGTGAATATGTTAAGAGTATATAGCAGGCCAGGAAAGAATATTGTTAGCACTACATAAAATCTTTTTGAAATGCTAACAAGTGAGAATTAACAATCTAGCTAAAAGTCGGTATGTTAAGAACATCTAGCCGAGCATGAAAGGTGTCTAGTGTTATAAGCTTTCCAAAGTGCCAAACTACTTGCAACTCCAACAATCCAAATGAAAGGCACACCATTTTCTTTTGAAACCTATTCACTAATGTTGTGTTGAGAAAATATGCATAGCACTCACCTCACTTCACCCCAAGGAAAACATGCAATGTTTATAGATAAACACACACCCAATACTATTTTAAAAAAGCATTGCATAGTGCCTAATTCTTTACATTTGTAATGTAAAATTGATCGCCTCTATGTTTCCCTTACATATATGAGGCAGACATTTGATTACTTTATGTTGGTTCTAAAATATATGTTATGAGGCACAATCACGATTGAAAAGTTTGAAATTGTTCAAAGTTCCACACTTTTAGTGGAAAATATCATAAGAAAGATAAACTCATTTATATGAGGCATTCTCATATTTCAAAAGGCATGGATATTACCAAAGTCTCGAATTTTCACTAGTGAACTTACTAAAGTTTCATCTCAAAATTAACCTCCTAAATATAATGCACAACCATGTTTTAAAATAAGAATATCAAACTTTGCAAAGATGGTCAATAGAATATATTAAAAGAATACTCCTAGTCTTTTGACTTAGATTCACATGAATATTCTCATTTTGGCACTGCATTGTGCACTAGTGTTGCATTTATCGTTGATCCAACTTATGGGATTTGCTTGGGAATAATGCAACTATTTGCACCATTATTTCTCGTGGTTTGAATTAACCAGCATTGGCTTTAAAGGATAACACTTGGCCAATTCAATCAGTGTAATAAATGCTTTAATGATTCATGTACGTATTCACATGTACCTGGAATAAATGCCATGTGTTCTCATTGGGTGATGCAATCCCATGGTAGTAGGTTTGTATTTTACTAAGCATTTTAATTAATTCACAACATCATTTTGTATATCCCATCATTATGTTAAGAACATCTAGTCGAGAATGAAAGGTGTCTAGTGTTATAAGTTTTCCAAAGTGTCAAACTACTTGCAACTCCAACAATCCAAATGAAAGGCACACCATTTTATTTTGAAACATATTCACTAATGTTGTGTTAAGCAAATATTCGTATCACTCACCTCACTTAACCCCAAGGAAAACATGCAATTTTTTTAGATAAAGGCACACCCAATACCATTTTAAAAAAGCATTGTGTAGTGGTTAATTCTTTCCATTTGTAACGTAAAACCGATTGTCGACATGTTTCCCTTACATATATGAGGCATACATTTGATTACTTTATGTTGGTTCTAAAATATATGTTATGAGGCACAATCACGATTGAAAAGTTTGAACTTGTTAAAAGTTCCACACTTTTAGTGGAAATATCATAAGAAAGGTAAACTCATTTATATGAGGCATGCTCATATTTCAAAAGGCATGGATATTATCAAAGTCTTGAATTTTCACTGGAAAACTTACTAAAGTTTCATCTCAAAATTAACCTCCTAAATATGATGCACAACTATGTTTTAAAATAAGAATATCAAACTTTGCAAAGATGGTCAATGGAATATATTAAAAGAATACTCCTAGTCCTTTGACTTTAGTCACATGAATATTGTCATTTTGGCACTGCATTGCGCATTGATGTTGCATTTATCATTGATCCAACTAATGGGATTTGCTTGGGATTAATGCAACTATTTGCACCAATATTTCTCGTGGTTTGAGTTAACCAACATTGGCTTTAAAGGATAACACTTGGCCAATTCAATCAGTGTAATAAATGCTTTAATGATTCATGTACTTATCCATGTGTTCCTAAATAAATCCTATGTGTTCTCAATGGGCGATGCAATCCCATGGTAGCAGGTTTGTATTTTCCTAAGCATGTTAATTAATTCATAGCATCCTTTTGTATATACCATCAAAGCACATGTTCTTAGACATTGATGAAAAAAAATATTTCAATAAATTCCATAATTAGCTATATATCCATGTGTTTCCACTTTTTCTATGTTTTTCACTAACTCTTCAATCTCAATGAATATGATGAATGGTATTGCAAATGTACTTAATCCTAAAGGTAACAAGTATCATATTGTAAAATAGTGCCTCTTCTAATGCAATCAACTGTCATTATGTCATGTTAAAGGGGTTTTCATTTTTAAATCACCCAAAATAGAACACAAATTAGTATTATCATTAGTTATCCTCCAATCATATTGAGAATATAATAACTTTATTTGCTCTCTCTCTCTCTCTCTCTCTCTCTCTCTATATATATATATATATATATATATATATAACCCCAAGGGTTAGCTCAAGCGGTCTTGAGCCAGACGTGAGATCTCTCCCCCAGTAATCGGTTGGGGAGGTAACGGGTTCGACTCTTCAAATCTCTTGATCCCCTTGGGGTTAAGCTCCATAATTAGGGCCAACAGTTTACCTCGTTTACAATCCATGAAATATGGTGAAGTACTCAGAGGGTTTCCCATGATTTCTTTCGTCAGAATATATATATCATGTTCTTATATGGCATGTTAAAGCGATTTTCATTTTTAAATCATCCAAAATAGAACACAAATTAGTCTTATCATTAGCTATCCTCCAATCATATTGTGAATAATATATATATATTCTCGTACTAAAGTTAATACATTGGCAATTTAAATCATTCAATGTCAATGAAGGAACTATTATAAAGTCAAACTTGCATTGAATGTTATAATACCATGCCACCATAAACCAGGATTAAAAAGGTAGTCCTCACCCTGAAAAGCATTGGAAATTCATCAACAACAAAGTTGCAATGATATAAAATATGGTAGCAATGCACCTAAGTTTATTCAAGGATTAATGTAGAATTTTTCAACAAAGTACTTTCTAGTCTTAGCCTCATTATGTGTAGTGCTTTCCAATTTGTGGGACTTGAGGTTCAATGAGTAATAGCTCATCCTTTTAACAATGGTTTGGGGTGGGTTGATATGACTAGCAATAAGTCACAAAAATTATTGTTTGAAAAAGCATAAAAATGTCATTAATGACACAACTTATGTGACATAAATGGATGTAAGTCTACTCACGCACTTCTTAGCCTCATTAAATGTAGTGCTCCTTAGTTTCAAGGACTTGAGGTTCAATAAGTAATAGCTTCTCCTTTGGAGCACGGTTTAGTGTGGGTTGATAACTTGATATGACTAGCAATTAACCACAAAATTATTAATTGAAAAGCAGGGATAATTTAAAGGATGGAATTTATATTAAAATGTAGAAACATGGGCTAATCTTACTAGTCCTTAATGTGCAAAATGTAAAATGTTTGACAATAGTTTTGTAAAAATATTCAAATTTTTAAGGATTTTATATAGTTTCTATACAATTTTGGTGATTTTTAAGGTAAAATAATATTATTCTATGGAAATTGGGCGAATCATTTTTAGAAAAAATAGAAATTGACAAAAAAAATTGGGTGGGAAACCATGGAAAATTAGCCCATGGGCGATATTTAGCACCTAAAATCATCTATGTTGAAAAGGCACACAAATGTCATTATTTACGCAATTTATGTGAGATAAATGGGTGTAAGTTAACTCATCCACTTCCACCTTGGAAATGTGTTGTTGTTCAATAAGCATGAGCCAACAACTATTGAGGACAAAACAATGAAAGAGAAATAAATCTCCCTCGTATAGAGTATATTCTATATATAAAGCAACCTATTGACATAAAAGTGTCTGAAATTCCATCAACAATATACACACAAAAGTTGATGGGAAAATGGATAAGAGATATTATCCCCATCTAATTTGGATGCAAGTTGAATTCGAGTTATTGTTGATGGACATATTGGTAACCAACCTTGTAAAACACCTCAACCCACGAGAAGGATTTCCAAATGCATTGAGTGTGGGGTGTTTCTTCAATCACACATGTAAGCTTTATTGAAAGTTGCATCAACCATTTTTTGGGTGGAGTTCAATGGATTTGACCATTTAACTTAGTCAGATGTCCAATGTGATATTGAAGATGAAAGTGTCAGTGCTAAGCAATATGTCAATCTTTATGTGTGTCTAATGTGGCATGATCATGATGATGTTCATGTGTCAATGGTTCAAAGTCTCATCCCTTGATGCAAAGAAGGAAGGAAAATCAAGGTGTAGTATGTGCCACATGTACATCACAAGCACTCTCAAATAATGATGAGTACTCTACTTAGTTATAGCTTTCTCTTTTAATGAATTTTGATATCAGCAAATAGAAGTTATATATATCCTCTACAATTATCTAATAACTATTGTCATTAACTCTTTGGTCTTATTTTAAAAATACTCTATTTTAACTTGCAACAAAGAACTAGCAATCCACCAAAGCCATTAATATTAACCTCATGGATTTTCAACATTCTCAAATAATCAAATAATGATGAGTACTCTACTTAGTTATAGCTATTTTTGTTTTAATGAATTTTGATGTTTGTGTATAGAAGTTATATATATCCTCTATAACTCTCTAATAATTGTTCTTATTAATTCTCTAATTTTATTTTAAAAATACTTAATTTTGACTTGCAACAAAGAACAAGTATTCCACCAAACAATTAATATTAACCTAGTTGAGAATGCTCGCTATATGAAGAAGAGAATCCATACCAAAGCTTGTTACAACCCACATATCTAAGAGAGGGAGACAAGTTGGACAATTCCAGATATAGCAAATTTAAGCAAGTGGCAAATAGAATTGTCCAAATGACCTAACAATTTGATTAAATAATCCTCAAGATAATGAAGCTACATCTTAGAAGAAAGGAAAAGTATCCAGAAAACTTGACCAAAGAAGTGATTGATCGAAAATAACCTAAGGATGAAAGTTAGAGAAAGGGATATGCACACTTGAACAAAGAAAAAGGGATTGACTGGAAATATCCCAAGGATGAAAATAAGAAAATGCCTCAAATCTGTAATTTTTTTGCCAAGACAAAAATATCTTTCACTAAAATAAAAATTAAAAAAAAAAGAAGATAAAAAGAGTTTGTGGTTATGAAACTAGCTAGACTAGTTCTTCTGTCCCAACAAGACTTACAAAAGCACTTGAAACTCCAGCCTTGTAATCAGATTATACAACTTTGCAAACTTGTATCACTTAAATCTATAGACTAGTTCTTTTATCCTAACAAGATTTACAAACACTTGTAACTCCAGCTTTATAATCACATTATACTAGACAAACTTACATCAACTAAACCTATAGAGAAAACAATATACAACACTTAAAACTTAGAGAAAACAACAAAGGCATTTAACAAGGCACTAATCTATGAATAAATAAATAAATTCAGTGTATAAATGGCCAATTGGTAAAAAAACAAACACAAACCATACATAGAGAAAGAAAGTGGACAAGATGCAAGGCCTCATATCACCTCCATTCCAAATTTACATGCTAACTTGGATCCTTTACTAACCATATATCTTGTAAGTGATTTTACTCAAACTTTACTTTTTGTAGGTCATTTGAGATTGAAGCAATGAACATTACAAACTACTTATGGCTTTTAATGGGCTTTTGAAACATGTCAAGTGATGACTTTATTGCTTAGAATATCCTTACATTGCCCTATAGATATGTGTCCTCTAAGTGATTTTACTTAAACTTTACTTTTTGTAGGCCATTTGAGATTGAAGCAATGAACATTACAAACTACTTAGACTTTTGAAACATGTCAAAGTGATGACTTTATTGCTTAGAATATCCTTACGTTGCCTTATATATGTATTTTGAAATGGACTTTTGAAACAGGTCAAAGTGATGACTTTATTGCTTAAAATATCCTTACATTTCCCTTTAGATATGTATAACCATGCAATGCAAATATAAATTTAATATGAAATTTATCTTTTGAAACATGTCAAAGTGATGACTTTATTGCTTAGAATATCCTTACGTTGTCCTATATATGTATTTTGAAATGGACTTTTGAAACAGGTCAAAGTGATGACTTTATTGCTTAAAATATCCTTACATTTCCCTATAGATATGTATAACCATGCAATGCAAATATAAATTTAATATGAAATTTATCTATACAGTGTTTGTTGTTCAAGCATATTGTAATTGCTTATTTTTAAATACTAACCATATCTCCTCTAAGCATATTGTAATTGCTTATTTTTAAATACTAACCATATCTCCTCTAAGTGATTTTACTTACTTTTTGTAGTGATTTTACTCACTTTTTGTAGGCCTTTTGCGATCCAAATATTTACCAATATAAACAATTTATTGCTTTACAAACATTTTTAGTGATGACTTCATTGCTTAGAATGCCTTTACTTTGCCCTATAGATATGTATAAATATGCAATACAAATCCATTGTAAAAACAAGCACATTGTAATTGCTTATTTTTAAAAAGAATGGTATTATCAATTTTCATTAAACCATATTGTTTTAGAGATACTATGTCTAACCAAATAACTAGCATAGATCCATCTTAACCTCGGATCATTAAGTACCATGAGAAAAAATATTATAGGTTAAAATCACTCTTCACTTGGAAGATTTAGGTTAATAATTAATTATAAGAAATAAAAGGTCAGTGCTTTCTCTTTCTTTTGAACATCTAATTTTTTTTCCAGATTATTAATTGATTTTAGGTTTTTATGGKGGAAGTGGTTTGTTGAGTTGCTTGGAAAATCCACAGTCGTCATTTTCATTTGCCAATGTTTTAGATCACCAATTGGATCCATCGTCGGGACAAGCAATCGAGTAGTAGAAAAGGGAGACCAAGTGTATAAATATGTGAAGAGCGGAGATAAGGAACCCTRGAGAACTACAATATCGAATAAAAACCTAAAAACTATTAAGGAATATATAATTATAATAAAAGCTTACATCATAAATACTAGATTATGGCTTAATTAAGCATGGTTCCTAAAAACTATTAAGAAATATATAATTATAATAAAAGCTTACATCATAAATACTATATTATGGCTTAATTAAGCATTGTTCTTAATAGGATTAGGTATTTTGAAAATTAATAGTTGTAGTATGATATATAGTTGTAGTATAATAAGTGAAGAATTAAATTAATAGTTAGAATAATAGCATAGTATTAAGTATTAGTACGGTAATATTATTAGGTCATAAAATGCGAGAGTATTAAGGTACTAAGGAAAAATAAAATATAATAATGGTATAGTAAGGTACTAAGGAAAAATAAGATATAATAATGGTATATTAGTGTTAGTAACTAAAGTATAATTATTAATATCGTAGAATTAGGTAATAATGTTAGGTCATAGCATATTAGTATAATAATATTATTAAAAAATAACATATAATAATAGTATAGTAGTGTTAGTAACTAAAGTATAATTAATAATATCATAAAATTAGGTAATAATGTTACTTCATAGCATAGTATTATAAGAATATTAGTATGTTGGGATTTGGTGACAACAAATTCTTTTAACGATGGATTTGGATCCTATTATTCTACGTTGATTGTAATTAAAATAGACCAAGTTAGAATATGGATAGGAGTGCATTTAATAATCAGTTTCTTGTGTAAATGTATATAATAAGTGAGAGGAATGAGCAAACTTGCAAGTCTGCTGTAATCTCCATGATCTAAATAATAAGACAATTGATACCTATGTTTGATGGACATAGCACAACGTTTGGGTGAAACATGTGAAATCCTGTGTTTCTTATCTGTGTGATTGTTAATTATCATATGTGAATTGTGTTTTCTGCATTTGCAATTCTAACAAATGGTATCAGAGCTGGTTGGAGGAGAGGGTGTCGAGGGCATCAAATTCTTGGAGGAGCCGCGGGAGTGAAACCTGTGTACAGTGCGTCGATTTCCACATCATCGCAGGGGCCTCATCTTGGAAGGTGCAACGTCCTATAGGCTGCCCTTTCGTTCCTCGAAAATTCCTGAGCACGTCACACCCTGGTTGTATCGAGAGGGGCGACGAACCCCTGAGATAACCGCACCCTAATTGTATCGAGAGAAGCGACGGCACCTTGAAGCATGTCCCAAGGAAGGTGCATCGGAAGGAGCGACGACTTCTTAAAAAATTCGTATGTTTTTCAAAGAAATTTTCGTATGGTTTTGTGAAAAACTTAAGGTATGAAGTCACGTGGTTTTTTTAAATTGAATTTCCTTTTAAAAACGTGAACAAGTCAAGAAGTCAAATCACGTGGAAGCTGGTTTAAAAGGTATAAAAGGAATTACTATATATGGAATATAGTATGTAAAAGGTATAAAGTGAATTTAAAAGGTTAATTTTATTTGAAAGGTGAGGTTGGTAAAAGGATTCTTTAATTAAACTTTTTATTAAACATTTTGGGTTAATACTTTTATTCCTCCACATTTAAAAAGGTTTTATAACTAGTGGGCATTAGGAGATTTTGTGCTAATGGTTAAAACGTAGAGTTCGAAGTTTGAAGTTGAAAAGTTCAGTGGTAAAAGCAACTTTGAGCTTTGGAAGCTCAAAATGCGAGATTTACTGGTGCAACAAGGGTTGCAAAAAGCATTGACAGGCAAGTCAAAGAAACCAATTGTTGATATTATGGTAGCTACGGGAGGTATTAACCTCCATTTGTGACCTTTGACAAGATTAGAATATTCTGGAAGCAAGAAAAGAATTGAATATAACCCTAGAAGAGATGTCGACTAAAGGAGATAATTAATACCAAGTAATTAGCACCCAAAATAAGAAGTCGGCCCTGGCAGTGTGGCAAAAGCAGTATAAATACAGGAGGCCAGTCTTCATTTTAGCCAGAATTCTCAGAATTGCAGAAGCACACTTGGGCGCACAGCAGTTGGCCAGTTTTGTGCGCAAGTCCTGGAGGAGCTATTGCCGCCAATTCTGAAGTCTATAGTTTCGGTCTTTCTGGGTTGGACTCTCTGATCAGTCTCGGTTATCTTTGCTTGGTGCATTAGCCTTGGTTGGATATTGATTTTCTATCGAAACTCTTATCTCTGTCAAGGTCAAGGTGCTCGAGGGTGGCATCAGTGCCTATGGTTGGGTGACAATATTGCTATATTGTCTATGGTTAAACGAGCACATCCAATATTCTAACAGGTTATGGGCCCACACTATCTTCGGACAGTCTAACCGCTGGAAGATAGATTGAGAGGATTTGCTTAGTTTCTAAAGCACTGTCGCTAGGGTTACTAGCAAGTGCAGTTGCAGAAACCCTAAAACTCTTATCCAGCTCCTTATGATGGAACACCTTACTCAAGGAGAAGATACTCAAGTGCGGCTTAGTCCAACGCACCTTTTGGCACTCTCAAAAGGCATAAACGTCAAGGTTGAAATTTTGGGTCAAAGCTTGACCAGTCATCCGTCAACCGAAGTCATGAAGGAAAAGACAAGTCTTCTACACTACTCAGCACTCACAAGAACGCTTGAAGATGACATGTGGATTATTGACAGCGGAGCTTCTAGACATATGACAGGAGATCAAGCCAGACTCTCCAATCTAAATGAAAAGAAGACATCGTATAAGGTAGAGCTTGGAGACAAAAACACTTACCCAGTCGAAGGATTTGGTCAAGCCTCCGTCAAGTTGAAAACATGTAACAATGTTCATTTGAGCAATGTCTTATATGTACCTGGTTTAGAAAAGAATCTTGTATCCATATCTTGCCTGGAAGACAAAGGAAACATAATAGCTTTTGTAGATGGAAAAGTGTTATCTTGGCTTAGAGACTCCAGCATAGAAAATGCTAGAGTTATTGGAACCGATGAAGGAAGACTATACAGACTACTAGAACAAAATGATGAAACCCTTGTACAAGATGAAGTCAATCCCAATGAACTTTGGCATAGAAGGTATGCTCATATCAACTATCAAGCATTACCCTTCCTCAAAAATATGGTTGAAGGAATACCAGAATTACAGTCTACACATGAAGGAATTTGCTAAGGATGTGCTCTTGACAAGAATATCAAGAAAGCATTCCCAAGTAGCAATAATAGATCTAAGGAGACTCTAGATCTAATACATTCATATGTTTGTGGTCCGATGCCAGTCAAATCTCTAAGAGGTTCTCTTTACTATGTAATCTTCATAGATGATTACTCGAGAAAGACTTGGCTATATCTCTTGAAGACAAAAGACGAAGTATTCAACAAGTTTCAAGAATTCAAGGCAGAGAAAGAGAACCTCACAAACAAAAAAATCAAGACTTTGAGAACAGATAATGGAGGAGAATATACATCCAAGGAATTTGTTGCCTTTTGAAAATCGACAGGGATTAGAAGGGCACTAATTGTTCCTCATAATCCTCAACAAAATGGTGTAGAAGAAAGGAAGAACATATCTATTGAAGAAATCATGAAGGCACTATTGAACGATCAAGGTTTATCTATGTATTTATGGGGAGAAGCAACCATGATTGCAATATATGTTCAGAACAGATGTCCTCACCGCATATTGAAGGATATGACTCCAGAAGAAACCTTCTCGGAAAAGAAACATAATGTGGAACACTTAAGAATCTTTGGATGCCCTGTTTACTTTCACATTCCCAAGGATAAAAGGAATAAATTAGAACCCTCGAGAAAGAAGGGCATATTTGTGGGATATAGTGAATCATCCAAGGCTTATAGAATCTATATCCCGGAACAACATAAGATTGAAGTTAGCAGAGACGTGACCTTCAATGAAAATATATCTTTCAAGAAATCCATAGAAGAAACTATAGAAGAAGAGTATGAAGAGCTTATTGAAGAAAGCACATGTCTTCCAGAAAGTCAGAATGAAGAAAAAGAGCAACTTGATCATCCGATGCAACCATGTGAGACCATTGATTCAGACATTGTACCCAAAACCAAGAAATGACCAGCTTGGCTTAAAGCTACCCTACAAGAAGCAGAAAGACTCAAAGCCCCAAGTGGGACCTTCGGAAAAAGTAAGAAGCCCAAGAGATTCTCCAGCTATGCAGCATGTATGACAAAGCTTCTAGACGAAGAACCTACCACGTTTGAAGAGGCGGTTCAGAAGAAACAATGGAAAGAAGCCATGACATAAGAACACCAGTCCATCATGAAAAATGATCTATGGGAAATTGTGCCTAGACCTAAAGAAAAATCAATAGTAACTTCAAAATGGGTCTATAAGATCAAACATGCAGCAGACAGAAGCGTGGACAAATATAAAGCAAGGTTTGTAGCTAGAGGATTCTCCCAAGAGGAGGGAGAAGACTATGACAAAACATTTGCTCATGTTGCTAGATATACTTCCATTAGAGCTATCATGTCTCTTATCGCTTCCATGGGATGGATTTTACATCAGATGGATGTAAAGACAGCTTTCCTCAATGGAGCAATCGAAGAAGAAGTATACATGGAACAACCTCAAGGGTTTGAAGTACATTCCAGACACACTCATGTTTGCAGACTAAAGAAAGATTTATATGGACTCAAGCAAGCTCCAAGAGCTTGATATGCCAAAATAGACAACTACCTAATGAGACTTGGTTTCTCCAAGAATCATGCAGACCCAAATCTTTACTACAAGGTCGTGAACAATGCACCTATGATTCTACTGCTATATGTCGACGATCTATTCTTGACAGGTGAAAAGTCTCTCATCATCCAATGTAAAAAGGAACTAGCTTCTGAGTTCGATATGAAAGATCTTGGTCTCATGCATTATTACTTGGGACTAGAAGTATGGCAGAAACATGGTGAAGTATTCCTTGGACAAGGAAAGTATGCAATAAATATTCTTCAGAAGTTTGGAATGATGGATTGCAAATCCATGGACACTCCTATGACCACAGATATAAGAAAAGTAAGAGATTCAAATTTTGATCTAGTAGACACGTCCCTATATCGACAATTGGTTGGGTCATTCATGTATTTAGTAAACACTCGACCAGACATTTGTTTTGTCGTAAACAAACTAAGCCAGTTCCAGGTGGAACCCAAACATGAGCATTGGATAGTTGCAAAGCATGTTCTAAGATATATTCGTGGGACACTAAACTATGGTTTAAGATATACCACATCCAATGATATACAGCTTCATGGATTCACAGATTTGGATTGGGAAGGAAGTGTCGAAGACAGAATAAGTACTTCAGGGATGTGTTTCAACTTGGGTTCTGCTATGATATCTTGGGGCAGCAAGAAACAGAAGTCTGTCGCACTCAGTACAGCAAAAGCAGAATATATCGCAGCATGTGAGGCATGCACAGAAGCAGTATGGCTGAGAAAGTTGATCTCTGGACTATTTGATCAAGTTCCAGATTCGACCATAATACACTGTGACAATCAGAGTTGTATAAAGCTATCAGAACACCCAGTGTTTCATGAACGGTCGAAACACATTGAGATCAAATACTACTTTTTTCGAGATAAAGTCCAGGAATGAGAAGTGAAGCTCCAGTATATTCTCACAGATGAGCAGACAGCATATATTTTGACAAAGCCTCTGTCCAGAATAAAGTTTGCATACTTCCGAGACAAATTGGGGATCACGGAAATAACTCCCTCATCTAAAAGGGAAGAGATGACTCTCCAGGTTGGGAGGCAGCACTAACATATCATTGATTTGAGGATAGTCATTTTCAAGTTTGGAAAATGGTCCAGCGTAGGCAGTTCCTTTCCAGTTCGGAAAGTGGTTTGAGATTTCTAACAGACAGGCATTTTCTAGTTCGGAAAATGGTCCAGATCAAACGGTCATTTTCGTAATGAAAATGGTTCAATGGATTGTTGATGTACCATAGACAGCGATTCCATATACCGCATCTAGTGATATATAGCTTCATGGATTCACAGATTCATATTGGGCAGAAAGTGTCGAAGACAGAAGAAGTACTTCAGGGATGTGTTTCAGCTTGGGCTCCGCTATGATATCTTGGGGCAGCAGGAAACAAAAGTTTGTCGCACTCATTACGGCAGAAGCAAAATATATCGCAGCATGTGAGGCATGCACAGAAGCAGTATGGCTGAGAAAGTTGATCTCTGGATTATTTGATTAGGTTCCAGATTCGACCATAATACACTATGACAATCAGAGTTGTATAAAGCTATCA
Organism: Picea engelmannii; assembly: GCA_009831015.1. Taxonomy (NCBI): domain Eukaryota; kingdom Viridiplantae; phylum Streptophyta; class Pinopsida; order Pinales; family Pinaceae; genus Picea; species Picea engelmannii. The sequence continues at coordinate 164,697 of ML784155.1, read as the reverse complement.
GAACACCCAGTGTTTCATGAACGGTCGAAACACATTGAGATCAAATACTACTTTATTCGAGATAAAGTCCAGGAAGGAGAAGTGAAGCTCCAGTATATTCCCACAGATGAGCAGACAGCAGATATCTTGACAAAGCCTCTGTCCGGAATAAAGTTTGCATACTTCCGAGACAAATTGGGGATCATGGAAATAACTCCCTTATCTGAAAGAGAAGAGATGACTCTCCAGGTTGGGAGGCAGCACTGACATATCATTGATTTGAGGATAGTCATTTTCAAGTTTGTTAAATGGTCCAGCACGGGCAGTTCCTTTCCAGTTTGGAAAGTGGTTTGAGATTTCTAACGGACAGGCATTTTCCAGTTCGAAAAATGGTCCAAATCGAACGGTCATTTTCGTAATAAAAATGGTTCGATGGATTGTTGATGTACCATAGACAGTGATTCCCCTTGTGGCCAGTGTGGGGATATGGTCTAGGACAGTCTTTCTTCTTGACAGTCACTCTCAGTGGTGGTCTAGAAGACTGGTTCGCCTCACCGGGCAGTGATTCTTTCGAAGCTCACAGTTGTGAACAGTTTCAAAGAATGGTCTGTTTTGGAGGTTGGTGCGGGACAGTCATTTCCTTAGGAAATGGTCCGGACAGTCATTCCCTAGGGCAGATTCATTCTCTCCAGGTTGCACTTTGTTTAGTGCCGGAGGAATGGCCCAGATAGGTGAATGGTCCAGGTTCAGCAATCAGGAACAAGCATTCCCTAGGGCAGACTCATTCTCTCCAAGTTGCACTTTGTTTAGCGCCGGAAGAATGGCCCAAATAGGTGAATGGTCCAGGCTCAGAAAACAGGACAGTTATTCTTCCTTGCTTGAGAAGAATAGTCCAGATAGCCCATCGTTGATGTTTTACTCTCTGAGGGCATAAGCTCTTCCAGATCTCACAGATGTGAGTGGAAGAATGGCCCAGATGACTCGGTGTATATTATGATATTGTTTCTGTGCAGGTTGATATCAGATGATATGCTACTGTAGTGGATATGTTCCATTGTTTGTCACAGATTGAGTAGTTGTGTACTACTATGGATAGACACAGTTGTGTTCTATCAGTTGACATTGTACTAGTTGTCATGGAGATTATTCAGTTGTATAATAATGACAGTGCTCGTGATTTAATTAGCCTGTGTGGCTATAATGATGCTACCAGTTGAATGGTTTGTTTGTGCTCAAGACCATTATCCGTTATACCTCCCTAGCTAGGAGGGAGTGTTGATATTATGGTAGCTATGGGAGGTATTAACCTCCATTTGTGACCTTTGACAAGATTAGAATATTCCGGAAGCAAGAAAAGAATTGAATATAACCCTAGAAGAGATGTCGGCTAAAGGAGATAATTAATACTAAGTAATTAGCACCCAGAATGAGAAGTCGGCCCTGGCAGTCTGGCAGAAGCAGTATAAATATAGGAGGCCAGTCTTCATTTTAGCCAGAATTCTCAGAATTGCAGAAGCACACTTGTGCGCAATGCAGTTGGCCAGTTTTGTGCGCAAGTCCTGGAGGAGTTGTTGCCGTCAGTTATGAAGTCTATAGTTTCGGTCTTTCTGGGTTGGACTCTCTGATCAGTCTTGGTTATCTTTGCTTGGTGCATTAGCCTTGGTTGGCTATTGATTTGCTATCGGAATTCTTCTCTCTGTCAAGGTCAAGGTGCTCGGGGGTGGCATTAGTGCCTATGGTTGGGTGACAATATCGCTATATTGTCTATGGTTAAACGAGCACATCCAATATTCTAACACCAACAGCCATGATGAATGAGGAATGGGAAGATCTGGATGCAAAAGCTCTTAGTACCATTCGTTTATGTATGGTGGATGATGGTCTGTTTAATATCGTAGGAGAGGATACAACATCAAGCTTATCATTGGAAACTCTATATATGACTAAGTCCTTGATGAGCAGAATCTGCTTGAAGAAACAGTTGTACAGTTTGCGAATGAAAGAAGGTACAAAAGTTGTTGACCATTTAAATACCTTCAATACCCTTATATTTCAATTAACTAGTATGGAAATTAAATTCGAAGATGAAGATAAGGCTATTACACTATTGTATTCGTTGCCCGAGTCTTGGGATAATCTAGTCACCTCTATTAGCTTTAGCTCAATAGATGTTTTAGATTATGACTCTGTTGTGGGAGCTTTGTTGGCTGAGGAGATGAGAAGAAAATCTAGTCAAGAAACCTCAACTTCACAGGCAATGATGGTCAGAGATTGAACTAAAGAGCAGAATGAGAGAAGTTTTTCTCGATCTAAGTCAAGACACAGAAAGGGTAAAGCAAAATGTTGGTACTGTTGCAAAACAGGACATCTCAAGAAAGATTGTTGGAAAAGAAAGGAATCCGAGGAAAACTCTACGAAGGAAGCAAATTTGGTTGTTACAAATTCAAGTATGACTGATCAAGTTTTATTTGTTTCTAGTAATTTACAATATCAAGAAGAATGGCAGTTAGATTCAGGTGCCTCCCACCACATGTGCTCACATAGAAATTGGTTCATTTCTTACCGATTTGTTGATGAGGGTGTAGTGTTTATGGGAAATGGTATTCTGTGTAAAATTGTTGGGGTTGGCAGTATTAGAATCAAGATATTCGATGGTATTGTTAGGGAATTAACGGATGTTAGATATGTCCCTGAGCTTAAATCAAATTTGATTTCATTGGGAGTGTTGGATTCTTGTGGATATAAGTATACAGGTTAAGGTGGAGCACTTACATTGTCGAAAGGTAGTTTAGTAGTGATGAAGGCAATAAAGGTTGATAACCTTTATAAGCTAGAAGGGAGTATTGAAGTAGCATCTGAAGTGACAAATGTATCTTCTTGTATATCGCAGAACCATCAAGGTCATAAGAGCAAGAAAGAATTGCAAGTACTGGTAAGTGGTAAATCATTTCCAGACTTAAAATCTTTGTTTTTGAATTCCTGCTTGTTTTATATCTCTGCAAGTTATGATGGTGGTATAAAGGGATGTTGTGTGTGGGATCCTACTTCTCACAAGGTCATCATTGACAGAGATATAGTATGAATGGAACAACCAAATGGGTTGATTCAAGATCGCAACGGTAAATTTGTTTGCATGCTAGAAAATTCATTATATGGCCTATTGGTACCCAGGCAAATATACAAGAGGTTTGAATCCTTCATAGTGAGTCAGAATTTTTCAAAGGGTAGAATGACTATACAGTTTATAGTACATTCACAATCTTGATGTTATTTGTTGATGCTATGCTCGATGCAAGCCGAAGCATGGATAAAATCAGTAAGAAAATGACTCAGGTGGACAGAACAATTCAGATGAGGGATCAAGGAGTAGCAAAACAAATTATGGGCATTGAAGTACACAGAGATGGTAATGGTAAGTTGTGGTTGCAGTTCAGTATGAACATTGTAAAACCAGTCTTTATCCCTCTTGCTTTCCATTATAAGTTTTCTTCAAGCATAGGTCATGTCTATAAAGAAGAAAAGGTTATGTCTCGTGTAAGTTCAGTAGGAGGTCTGTTGTATGTGATGAAATGGTTAAGACCAGATGTTTCACATGCTAATGATGTTGTCAAATACATGACAGATTCAGGTGTTGTGGTGAAATGGGTGCTTCAGCGTTTGAGAAGCACAAATGTCACCTAGAATGGTTACACTGAGATGGTCTGTGATAATTGTAATGTATATTTTACAGGTGTTTTGGATAGAAGGAGATCTATCACTAAATATGTCTCACAACACAGTTGTGGGAGACATGTTGGAGGTGGAGTGACCCCTCAGGAAATCCAAACTCGTGCAAGTCACACAAGCGAGATCATGAAACCAGATTTATTAGAGAAGTTGCAATGGTGCTTGGCTTCTCTTGGCTTGCAGAAAAGGTGATGAACAAATGGAAGGAGCAAGGTATCAGGTTAATTGTTGTCAAGGTGGAGATTGTTGGGATTTGGTGACAACGAATTCCTCCAACGACGGATTTGGATCCTATTATTTTGAGTTGGTTGCAACTAAAATAGACCAAGTTAGAATATGGATAGGAGTGCATTTAATAATCAGTTTCTTGTGTAAATGTATATAAATTCATGTAAGCCCATAGAGGTAGATACGACAAAGTGAGAGGAATGAGAGAACTTGCAAGTCTGTTGTAGTCTCCATGATCTGAATAATAAGACAACCAATGCCTATGCTTGGTGGACGTAACCCAACATTTGGGTGAACCACGTGAAATCACTATGTTTCTTATCTGTGTGATTGTTAATTATCATATGTGAATTGTGTTTTCCGCATTTGCAATTCTAACATAGTAGTGTAATAATATTAGGACAAAAAACCTATCAATGTTAAAATACCAAGGTATAAAAAATATATAATAATATAACAGGTAATAATGATGTTAATAATGATATAGTAATGTTAATAGTAATATAATAATATCATATATAATAGGTCAAATTAGTAATTAAAGTAATAATAATATCATAGTGTTAGGTATTACTAAGGTAATAGTAATCGGCTACAGCCTTAAAATAAGTTAATATCCTAGTATTATAGGGAATAAATAAGGTATTATTGCTGAATATTATTATTAATGATCTAATATAATGATATAATATAAATAATAATATTATAGAACTAAGTTAAAACCTAAAAACATAACCTAGTACTAAGTTATAAGGTATTAGGTTATTAATGTTAACCTATATAAAGTAATCTAAGGAATTATTAAAGAATTATTAGCATTACGTTATAGAAAGCCTAAGGAGTTATTAATATAATAGAGTATTTGTTGAAATAATGTAACTGCAAAGTGTATTCTAATTATTATTGTGGAATTATTCATTAGATCAATCCCCATTGCGGATTGATCATGTCGGCTATTGTAAAAGACCAAATCCCCTTTTGTGGATTGGTCAAAACATAATTATAGTAAGCAAAATAAGAAGTCGGCCCCAGAATATATTAAAGGTGGTTATAACCACCCAGATTGAGAAGTCGGCC
>ML784155.1:97351-156795 GCA_009831015.1 Picea engelmannii | reverse complement strand
ATGCATATATAAGAAGGTTATAATGATCAAATACGACACATACCATGATACCTCGGACCAATTACCTCATGGAGCAAGAGTCCTCTCCGATGCAAGTCCAGGCCGGTAGTGATGGAAGCTGGTACTGCTGACAGGACAAAGCTAGCTGAGAAGAAGAAGATGGGCCCTCCAGGGCCATGCTCAAGTCGCTCATGCTTTCGGTACTCCATGTCTAGGACCATGTGGGCCTCGAGACATGATCTCCTAGTTATCCCTAGATATCGGGGATAACAGGCCCTGCCAGTGAAGAGACACTTCCACAGGTGTCGGAATTGTATAAATAAGGAGGCTAGCACCTCACTCAGACACATGCTCACTTGTTCATTGAGAGACAAGTTTCGGAGTTGCAATCGAAGAAGAGAGGGAGGGAGAGGTGCATTCTTGGGAGAGGACTTTCTGTATTTGTTTGAGTTATCTCTTGGCATTGTATTGGCTATCTATAATAAGGAAGTTTTTGTTGGGTTTTCTTCCCCTTGAGGGTTTCCGAGAATAAATGATGTGTCTCTTGTGATTGTGTATTTCTCAGTGATCCTATCTTATGCTATTGTTGTCTATTGAAATGCAAAGAACTCTAATAATAGCTTAAACCTTAACATGGTATCAGAGCTAAGCTGAAGAGAGCATCTTTCACAAGAGAGTGAAAAACGTCACTATTGTGGTACATGCAAATTAGGGTTTTTTGTTGATGAAGTATTTCAGCCCTAAAACCATCTAAAAAAGTGTACCCTTCCTCAAGGATCACTTTGGCATCCTCGGCGCAACTTTTCAGTGGCTAGATCTCCCGGAAAGTGAAACCCTAGTTTCACAAAGTACCAGAAAACCAGAGTACTAGAAGTACCAGAATACCAAAGGTACCAGAAAAACAGAAGCATCAGTCCAGAAATTCGCAGATCAAGTTTGGAGGGGTAAAAGTTGGATTTTCTCAGATCCAAACACACCAGGCTACTCGCCTTAGCCAAGCGCACCTCCTGGTAAGTTCAGAATTTGATTTTGAGCATTTTCATTTTTTGGTCATTTTCCTAGCTCCGGGTAAAAGATGTCTGCAAGCACTAAGCTTGTTGACAAGCTGGAAGGTGTGGAAAACTTTCGTGCCTGGGAGTATGGGATTGGACTCATTCTTGAAGAGAATGACCTAGCAAGATTCATCAAAGAAGTGTCGGAACCCGATGATGTTGCAGACAAAGCAAAGCATCAAAAGGACATAATAAGGGCCAAAAGAATCATTGCAAATTCAATCAAAGATCACTTGATCCCTTATGTGTCATCAAAGAAGACTCCGAAAGAAATGTTTAATGCCCTAAGCAAACTATGTGAAGGAAAGAACATAAACCGAAAGATGAATCTAAGAACTCAGCTCAAGAATACAAGGATGCAGAAAAGAGAATCAATCCAAGAATACTTCTCCAGAATATCCCAATTCAAAGAACAACTAGAAGCAATCAGAGATACTATAGACGAAGACGAACTTATAATGACGGCCCTTAATGGTCTCACAAGACCTTGGGATGCATTCATCCAAATTATCTGTGCCAGAACAGAGAAACTAAAATTTGACGGTCTATGGGAAGAATGCATTCAAGAAGAAACAAGAGTAGCTAACCGAGAAGCGTTACTAGAAAGAGATGATGATCAAGCCCTAGCTACTCACACCAAAGGAGGAAGGAAAAAGTCCTACTTCCAGAAAGAAACTCATAAAGAGTCTCATCCCCAAAACAAATCTCAACCAAAGAGATTCCAGAAGAAAGGACAACGAAAGGAAAGAGATTACTCATCTGTCCAATGCTACCATTGTGACAAGATGGGACATATTGCGAGATATTGTCCAACAAGACGAGAGGAATACAAAAGGAAAAATAGGAGGCACCATGCCCATGCAGTTGAAGATGAAGAGTCACCCGCAAAGATGTTAAGAGAACAAATTAAAGACTATATCTTAATCTCTACCCTCTCAGGATCAGTAACACCTGGAGAGGACACTTGGCTCATTGATAGTGGTGCCTCCAAGCACATGACAGGTCAAAGAGATATTCTCTCTTGCATTTCAGAAAAGAAGTTTTCTCAGAAAGTGACACTTGGAGATGATTACCAATATCCCATCAAGGGAGTGGGAGAATCAAACTAGCTTAATTCAGGGAATTCAATGAAGATGAAGGATGTACTCTATGTACCAGGTTTGACAAAGAACCTACTCTCCATTTCAGCTTTAGAAAAGAAAGGCTTCAGAGTTGACTTCATAGATGGAGAAGTCCCTATGTGGGCTAAAGGAGAAAACTTAAAAGAAGCAATCATCATTGGAAAAGAAGAAGGTGGCTTGTATAAGCTAAAGGGTCACTCAGAAGCTGCCATGACCCACGCTATTGAGAATCCATGTGAACTTTGGCATAGAATATTAGCCCACGTCAACTACAAGGCGCTACCATACGTATGCAAAGCAGTCACAAGTCTACCAGAACTCAAGGTTGACCATGAAGGCATGTGCAATGAATGTGCACAAGGGAAGAACATCAAGAACCCTTTTCCGAAGAGAGACAGCAAAGCAGGAGTCCTAGAACTCATTCATTCAGATGTGTGTGGCCCAATGCCATCATCCTCCATCAATGGGTATGTATACTATGTATCTTTTATTGATGATTATTCTCGTAAGACCTGGGTGTACTTTTTGAAATCAAAAGATGAAGTGTTCAGTAAATTCAAGGAATTCAAAGCCTTGATAGAGAATCTTTTCGAAAGAAAGATCAAGATACTCAGGTCAGATAATGGAGGAGAATACACCTCAAAAGAGTTTGTGAACTTCAGCAAAGATGTCGAGATCAAGAGGGAGCTCACCACTCCCTACAATCCTCAACAAAACGGTGTGGTAGAAAGAAAGAACAAAACGATAATGGAAGCAGTGAAGACCATGATCCATGATCAAGATCTTCCAATGTGCTTATGGGCAGAAGCAGCAATGACAGCAGTATATGTGCAAAATCGATTGTCCCATAGTGCACTTGGGTTCAAGATCCCGGAAGAAATGTTCACCGGAAAGAAGCCAGAGGTAAGACATCTCAAAATATTTGGCTGCCCAGTATTTATACATATTCCGAAAGAGAAAAGAAACAAGCTGTACCCTTCAGGAAAGAAGGGAATATTTGTGGGATACTGTGAGGTCTCCAAGGCCTTCAGGATTTATATACCAAGTCACCATCACATTGAGATCAACAGGGATGTGACCTTTGATGAAGATGAAGCACTCAAGAAATCGAGAAGATGTCAGCTTGAAAAAGTATATGAAGAGGAACACGTAATCCCCAGAGTTGCAGAATCAGTGAGGGAGGTTCCCAGAGCTGCAGAACCAGTGAGGGAAGTCGTAACTTCCCCTGATGAGGAAACTTTAGAAGATCATGACATAGTAGAATTTTAAGAACCTCCTCAGATGACGATTTCCCATAAGAGAAAGCCAGCTTGGGAAAGAGAGTTTATTCAAGATGGAGAGAAGTATGGTGTTCCCGAAGGAACCACGAGACAGGTGAAGAGACCAAAGCCATTCTCCAGTTATACGGCTTTGATGTGTGATCTCCTAGAGAAGGAGCCTACCTGCTTTGAAAAAGCCATTCAAAAGAAAGAATGGGCAGACACCATGACAGAAGAATACCAATCCATAATAAAGAATGATGTATGGTAAATAGTTCCCAGACCAAAGAGTAAGGATGTGGTATCTTCTAAATGGCTCTTCAAAATAAAACATGCTGCCAATGGAAGTATTGAGAAACATAAAGCAAGATTTGTCGCTCGTGGCTTTTCTCAAAAGGAAGGCATTGACTATGAAGAGACATTCGCTCATATCGCCAGATACACTTCGATCAGAACCATCATAGCCCTTGTAGCTAAGATGAAGTGGAAGTTACACCAGATGGACGTAAAGACAGCGTTCCTAAATGGTGTCATCGAAGAAGAAGTGTATATAGAGCAACCTCAAGGATTTGAAGTTAAAGACAGGAAGTATCATGTATGCAAGTTGAAGAAGGCTCTGTAGGGATTGAAGCAAGCTCCTAGAGCTTGGTATGGCAGGATAGACGGTTTTCTGACAAGCTTGGGCTTTACCAAGAGTAAAGCAGATTCTAACCTCTACTTCAAGGTTATGAACATGAGTCGGTGATATTGTTGTTGTATGTGGATGACTTATTCTTAACTGGAGAAGAAAAGTTCATCACCAAATATAAGAAGAAGCTTGCCTCAGAATTTGAGATGAAAGACCTTGGCCTAATGCATTATTTCTTAGGCCTTGAGGTATGGCAGAGCCCAGAGAAAATCTTCCTTAACCAAGGGAAGTATGCAATCAAAATCCTGAAGAGATTCGACATGTTGGAGTGCAAGTCCATGAATACACCCATGGAAGCGAAGCTAAAGCTACTAGTCGACACTTCGTCAGAATTGATTGATGCCACGTTGTATAGACAGATCATTGGATTGTTGATGTACCTGACGAACACCAAACCAGATATTTGTTTTGTCGTGAACACTTTGAGTCAGTTTCTGGTAGAACCCAGACATGCTCACCTAGTTGCTGCAAAACATGTGATGAGGTACCTTAAAGGTACATTAGATTGTGGTCTCAGCTATGATGGAGATCATGATTTCACACTGAGTGGATACACTAATTCAGATTGGGCTGGAAGTGTCTCTGACAGGAAGAGCACTTCAGGATGTTGTTTTAGTTTGGAATCAGCCATGATCTCATGGCAGAGTAGGAAGCAATCCAGCATTGCTCTCAGTACAATGGAAGCAGAATACATTGTTGCGTGTTCTGCCAGCTGCGAAGCTATATGGCTTCGTAAGTTATTGACTGGTATATTTGACCTAGAGATGGAATCAACCACTATCCTATGTGACAACCAAAGCTGCATAAAGATGACAGAGAATCTTGTATTCCATGACAAGTCAAAGCACATAGAGATCCGATATCATTACATCAGTGACATGGTGCAGAGAGGAGCCATAAAGCTCTAGTACGTTAGCACGGATGAACAGGTTGAGCAAGCCTCTATCTCGTGTAAAGTTTGAGCACTTTCGAGATAAGCTTGGTATACTCCGAAAGGACCTTCCTCGAAAGGGGGAGTAGTGTTGTGATGAGATATATCTAGTATTGTGCTTCCAGCCTAACCGTTGTGACGTAAAGTCAGTCTAGTACCTTGCTTCCAGCTTTATAGCTTTGACGAAAAGTAAGACGGGTATTGTGCTTCCAACTTTATTGTTGTGACGAAAAGCAAGACAAGTATTGTTCTTCCAGCTTGATAGTTGTGACGTAAAGCCAGTCCAGTATTGTGCTTCCAGCTTGATTGTTGTGACGAAAAGCAAGACGAGTATTGTGCTTCCAGCTTGATAGCTGTGACGTAAAGCCAATCCAATATTGTGATTCCAGCTTAATAGTTGTATAGTGTGTCAGCTCCGTGCTGTGATGATGAGCCAACCTCATGCTCTGATAATGTGACCAGCCTCATGTTGTGATGATGATGTATTAGTTTTATACTAATCCATATTGATGCAGATGATGATTTCATTCCTTTGAGAATGATGACGCTGCCAATGAGAAAAACTTTCGATGATTTATAGATACGTCAGTCAGTGTTCCAAGATGATATTGATGATGTTGTCCTCTCACCCACCTGATGTTGTTGATGATTTCCTCTCTCTCACCTAATGTTGTTGAAGAATACCCTTCTTGTTAAGGGGGAGTGTTGAAATAATGTAACTACAAAATGTATTCTAATTATTATTGTGGAATTATTCATTAGATCAATCCTCATTGTGGATTGATCATGTCAGCTATTGTAAAAGACCAAATCCCCTTTTGCAGATTGGTCAAAACATAATTGTAATAGATAAAATAAGAAGTCGACCCCAGAATATAATAAAGAGGCCCCAGAATATATTAAAGGTGGTTATAACCACCCAGATTGAGAAGTCAGCCCTGCCAGTGAAGAGACGCTTCCACACGTGACAGAATTGTATAAATAAGGAGGCTAGCACCTCACTTAGACACACTCACTTGCTCATTGAGAGACAAGTTTTGGAGCTGCAGTTGGAGAAGAGAGAGAGAGAGAGAAGCGCATTCTTGGGAGAGGACTTTATGTATTTGTTTGAGTTATCTCTTGGCATTGTATTGGTTATCTATAATAAGGAAGTTTTTGCTGGGTTTTCTTCCCCTTGAGGGTTTCCCAAGATAAATGATGTCTCTTGTGATTGTGTATTTCTCAATGATCCTATCTTATGCTATTGTTGTCTATTGATATGCAAAGAACTCTAATAATAGCTTAAAACTTAACAGTATTATAGTGCTAAAGTATTGTTAAAGTATTGTTAAGATATTAATAAGACTAGGTTGGTATTAAAGAAGCAGTTAGTATCATAGCCCTAAAGAAGCAGTTAGTATCATAGCCCTAGAGTGTTATTAGACTAGGGTTAGAGATAGGTACAAAAATAAAGGAAAGAGAACAAGAGAAAGAAAGAAGTTGAAAAGGAGACGGACGAGGCTTACCTTACACTACCTATTCATTCCATTGTTGATTAGTGGATACCCTTACCCACGCACTCAAACACGACACGACACAAAGATCTCTCCCACCATAGACTGTAAGAACATCTCGTTACTCTTGGTATAAATATAACATTAGAGTGAACAGCAGCATATCTAAGACATTAGTCTTGCTAAAGCCCATTCCCAATAAGGCTCTCGTTTTGGCTCCATGGATAAACGGGGTCACTTCACAATTAACATATTAAAGAAAACTGTGCAGCAAGGACTTCCGTGGTCGGGTTTAAAAAACCAACAATAAGTATTATTGGCATCAAGCAAGAAGAGGCAGGTTGCAACTCTCAGAATGGATGGATATGCATGGATGTTGAAAATAATGAATACAACTACGTTAAACAGTAACCATGACAGACTTGAGAAACTCTTTTACAGAATGAATTTGTTTAAATCAATATCAAAGTTTAAAATCTTTCTACAGATGCATGGGAACATAAGCTAATATGTTCCTCAGACATCTCACTCGCACACTAACATTGCGGATAGGCTTTAGGTTCAGTTCTGAATGCAGTCTGATAACTTGAAGACTCATGAGGTCTTCACGTCATTCATCTTCATCTTGGTGATAATCCCACATTTCTATGACTGAAAACTCTTCAAAGATGGATAGATGTCATGAGGTATTTGAGAACAATTAATTCCTATATTATCCATATCATGAACTCGAATTAATACAGAATTCTGAAAACGATTTGGATAAATTTGAGATTCATAAGATCTCTTGTCCCATGTCTTCGACTTAGACTCGAAGCTCTTCAATGATGAACAGGCCCTGGACAGGTTGGTTATTTTCAGACAAGTTAACACCTATGAATCAATTCTAAAGTTCTCATGCATATATCTATGTAGTAATATTTGCCATGAGTTTGGGTGTGAGTCTCTATTTGTTTCAGTATTTTAACTTTATTGTGTACACAAATCACCATATCTATTCGACGCCAGATATGTAAAGACAGAAAAGAGCATCCCTCCTTTCTTGACAATGAATTCCATGTGAATCATTGTATAAAAGGGCCAGGTCGCACCTCCACCAGCATAGCAAATCCTGACAACAGACAGATGAAGCAGGCTCCAAATCATTTTGCAGGATTCACAACTAAAAAGGTATTACTTAAGAATTTCAGAATCTTAACTTTTAGATGAATCATATTATTCTGTTGCAGATAATTCCACCAAAAGACAACAATACCTAAATTGCTAAAATGGGCAACGTCTTATAATTTCCTCCATAGGAACAAAGAGCAATATCCAAATTGTACTTGGCAAAACACATCATTCCGGGGCAATCTAAAACGTGAAGCAACACAAGAATGTAGCTTGGAAATGTCTGGCCTAACAAGGTAAAAGTGGTCTGAACAAATGGGCAGAACCACCAAGTATAGTGAACAAAACATTTAGAAAATATTAACAACCATGCTAAAGGAAGTTGCAAAGAATAAGACAGGTAAAAAGAAAGCCAATTTACAATCTTTAAAACTTAGAATCTGCTATCAAGCCGTGATTCTTGCTCTTCCCTTTGCTATCCTCCGTGCAATAACTCTCCGTCCACCTGGAGTTTCTTTTCTGCAAAAGAAGGAAATGTAAATTCCAATGATTCCTTCTTCTTGACAACCAAATTTAAAAACATACTAACAAGCTACTTCAACAACTGGTACATGAAATCAGTGTCTTGATCTTAGAAACTGACTCAGTAGCCAAATGTTTGTCGCTTGAGTAAAGTATATTTGCTCCAATAAAATTATAAGTTTTGAGGACTTTATTTACATGCAAAGTTATCAGAACCAGATCCAAACCGGTTTGCCCCAAAATTAACAACTAGACCATCTGCCGAAGAACCAGTATAAAACACAGTCGAATAAAAAATACATAAAATATTCAAATTTTAATTTAAAAAATATATACTCATGTACATCAATGTAAATCCAAACCATTAGTTCCATCAAATATGCAAAGTTTGTTAATTTATATTGTATGTAAGGGTGCAAATAGCAAAATTACATCAAGATATAAGCTTTGAGAGAAACTCCAAAAAGCTCATGGATAACTTATCACAGTCTAAAGCTTCATAACATAATAAAACTATTCAGACAGATTTTACAACTAAAACTCCAAAATATTCAGACAGCTTTTACAACTATGAAAGCCTTTACGAATCATATAATTAAAGTTCTGAGAGAAAATGCATAAATATTGAAGCTCTAAATGGCCTCTAGGGTCTAAAAATCATCTTACTGTAATCAAATGAATACACTGCTCATATGAAATCAGGCTCATTAGAATGACTCAGCAGAGTCCAGGAATCTGAAGTTTGCGTTCTCTTGGTGAATGGCTTCAACAACTGCTGTCACTTGATGTTTTAAATCAGTTGGACAATTGAGCAACATATAGGTTTCAATTAGAGCCCAGGAATTTGATGTTTGCTTTTTGTTGGTGAATGGCTTCAACTGTTGCTGCCATGTGATGTTTAAATCAGTTGGGCAACATTTAGGTTTCTCTCAGTTAGCACCAATGAGCAGCATATTCCCCTTCTAAGTTTAAATCTTAGATCCCACAATTCCCATTCAAGGGGTGCAGATGGGAGGGCTACTGGGTCCTGCTTTGAATATATGTTGAAATACTGAAATGTTAGTGTGCTAAATGCTGAAAAACACCCCAATTTCTATCTTCTTCATGTAAGGTTCGATGGGTCTGACTCTATCACCAAACATCATGATGAAATAGGGGGGGTCTCAATTTAAATTTTTATGTTAAATTTAAGTGAAAGAAGTAAAATATAAGCAGTTAAATGCAATTCCAAAAAGAAGGTCGATTTCTTTTTTGTGTATGTTTTTTCGGGGTTTTTTGCATGCAGGTCGGGGCCATACCAAACCTGTCAGTTGGACCAGTTCAGGTACAAACCAGTTCAAAGGACGAGTCCAAACCACTTTTTGGCCAAAATGGTCTAAACCAGCCATGTTCTGATAACTATGTTTACACGTAACAGAGAGATATTGTAATCTCTTTCTATGATGAGAACAGAAGATTAACCAAATACAACACCTAAAGACACTTTCGGGAGTTGCTCAAAATACTTCAACGTAACAGTCCACAGTGAACCTTATTCATGCTAGTGTAGTTCTAGGATGCGTCAACCAAAAAAGATTGCTGATGGGTGGCATGTGATAGCAAGTACCAGTGCCTAGAGCCCAACCAGATGGAGATAGATCAATCATCCTAAAATGTTTCATGATAAAATGTTTTGTTATTCCAAAAGTAGCATAGAAAGGAATTTGATTGAAAGAAGATCAAAACATAGAAACAGGAAAAATAGGAAGAGAGGGGAGGGTGGGGGTTCTTGCAAAAATAAAATTGGAATGAACACAAGCCATTTCGATAGAAAACCATTCAGATCATGCTTCAGATGATGATTTAACCTTGCAATCAGTGTTCCATAAAGTTTCGGGGGTACGAAGACATCTGATTGTCGGATGCATCTCAAGAGTGTGTGGAGAGATCCTCCAAATTACAGGGAACGTCACAGGAGATGTTGGGAATTGGGATCCTGAGACAACCAATATTTGGCAGCATGGATGGATTAGGGCAGATAGACCAGGGTTGGAAGCGGAATATGCAGATTCCTAGAATGCATGTAATCTGTAAAGAAGTCATGTAAGAATTAGGGAAGAAGATGATACAGTGGTATGGTCCAAGAATCAATCTTTGAGATATTGTTCATCCAAACTGGGTTACCAAGCAAATTTCTCTACTGAAACAGACTGGTGGTGGAAGAAATTTTGGAAGGTAAAGGCTCCTAAGAAAACAAAAATCTTCATGTGGCTGGCAATTAGAAATAAGGTACTAACTTGGGAGGTCCTACAAAAGAGAGCCAGGCAGGGACCTGGAATATGTTACAGTGTAGATAAAATGAAGAAACTATATGTCATGTGCTTATAAAATGTTCCTATTGTTAAGAAAATAGTAAGGAATGGTAAAAGTGAAACTTTAAGTTGTGTCGATAAAGGATTAAGTCCCAGCCATCGATCTAGTGAAAGATCTAATGGCTGGGATCTTCTACAAATAGAGGGCCCACACAAACCCTAAGCTAAGGAAAAGAAAAGGGTAAGTTACCAAGGGCAGAAGTTAAGTCTAGCATGGGAGGAGGCGCGGGAGCATACACAAGACGGTGAGCAGATTAGCCAGTGCAGCCCTGGGCAACCCGCACCTGGTATGAGAGTCTAGTCGCTGCCCATCCAAACGATTAAGCACAAACATATAGACCGAGCAGGGTCACTGTCACTTAGAGACATTCCAGGACTGTAAAGAACAGCAAGCAAGTGTCATATTGAGCTCAGGAGGAGAGACGCGATCCGTACCAGTCCGTACGAGCTACAGGAGTACGTATTTATGTAGTATATGACAGGGCTGTAAGAATTATTTTTGTATTTTTCTGCTGTAATAAATAAAACCTTTCTTATCCCTCTCATTTCTGTCATGAATCGAGCAACTGTTATGTTCCATAATAAATGTTTATATTTTCCCCTTCTAGTTTTTACATGGTATCAGAGCGCAGGCTAAATGGAACAGATCTCATCAAACAAAATGGCAGAGGAAGTGTGTACAGCCTGTCTTTCTTCCACCCAAACCAGTAAGGTTTGGTATATAGACAGTGGAGCATCCAGTCATATGACTGGCCACAAGCACTACTTCAGCAGCCTGAGCGAAAAGGAATTTGGGTTCAAGATCTTACTTTGTGATGACTATGCTTATCATCCAAAAGGAGTTGGAACTGTAAGGTTTGAGAGGGAATCTGACAAGCGTCTCCACCTATCAGGTGTCCTCTATGTTCCTGGACTGAAGAAGAATCTGGTCTCAGTGTCAGCCCTAGAAGACAAGGGTTATGAGGTCTCCTTCAAGGATCGAAGGGCCTACATTCAGCCTAGAGGGTTGAGTAAGGGATCGGAACAAGTCATTGGAATAAGAAAGTACAGGCTATATAAATTGCAGTTTGACTCTCACTATGCTCTAGCAAGCAGCAACAACACCAGAGACTGTGAACTATGGCACAGCCGTGTAGCACACCTTGGACATGGTGCTCTTAAAATTCTAGATAACATAAGTGTGTAAAGGGTGTGTTCTAGGCAAGTATGCAAGGGCACCTTTCCCTTAAAGAGTGATTCAAGGTCCAAGGGCATTCTGGACCTAATTGACACTAATGTCTTTGGTCACATGTCTTCTTTATCCATCGGAGGGAAGTTCAGATACTACATCACATTCATAGATGACTTCTCCAGAAAGACCTGGATTTACTTCTTGATAGGAAAAATCCTCAAAAGAGGTACTCAAGAAATTTCAAGAATTCAAAGCCTTTGTTGAAACTCAAACAGGAAAGAGGATAAGAATCCTCAGGTCTGATAATGGGGGGGGGAATACACTTCGCATGCCTTCAAGAGGTTTTGTGTTGAGGTTGGAATCAAAAGAGAACTGACAGTTCCTTATACCCCTCAACGGAATGGGGTCTTAGAGAGAAAGAAAAGAGCTATTGTTGATGCAACAAAAGCAATGTTGCATGATCAGAATCTCCCTAAGTTTCTCTGGGCAGAGGCTTGCAACACTACAGTTTATCTTCAAAACAGAAGCCCTCACAAAGTACTGGGAAATGTGACTCTGGAAGAAGCATTTACCGGAAGGAAACCAAACATTAGTCATCTCCGGATCTTTGGGTGTGTTGCCTACTGCCATATCCCTGCTGAGAAAAGGACTAATCTCGATCCTACAGCCGAAAAGGGGATTTTGGTTGGATACAGTGAGACCTCCAAAGCCTACAGAATATACATTCCCTCCACCAGAAAACTGTCCAACACAGAGATGTGAAGTTTGAAGAAGAAAGAGCCCTTAGAGGTATTCAGGGTATGCTGCTCTCATGAGTAGTATGATCGAATCAAAACCAACTTGCTTTGAAGAAGCTATTGAAAGGAAGTCCTGGAGGGATTCCATGGTGGAGGAATATACCTCCATAATAAAGAATAATGTGTGGGAAATTGTACCCAATCCCCTCAACAAATCCGTAGTAGCTCCAAGTAGATACACAATATAAAACATGCAGCGAATGGAAGCATCGACAAGCACAAGGCCAGATTTGTTGCTTGGGGCTTCTCTCAGAAGGAAGGAGTGGACTATGAAGAGATTTCCGCCCCAAAAGCCCGATACACCTCCATTCATACAGTCATCTCTATTGCCACTCAAATGGCGTGGAGAATACATCAAATGGACGTTAAGACTGCATTTCTCAATGGGAACATTGAAGAGGAGGTCTATCTGGAACAACCAAGGGGATTTGAAGTTCACGACAGAGCGAGTTATGTATGTCGTCTAAAGAAGGCCCTGTATGGCCTCAAACGAGCATCCAGAGCTTGGTACTCCAGAATTGACAACTACTTACAAAGTATTGGATTCATCAAGAGTGATGTCGACCCAAATCTATACCTCCTTATAAAAGGAGAGGACATCCTCATTCTTGTACTATATGTGGACAATCTCTTTCTAACAGGGGCAGAAACTCTAATAGCAGCCTGCAAGCAAGATCTGGCTCAGGAGTTTGAGATGAAGGACCTAGGCCTAATGCACTACTTTCTTGGGCTTGACATATGGCAGCAAGAGGGTGAGACTTTCCTGGATCAAGGAAAGTATGCAATTGAGATCCTCAAACGATTTGGGACGGAGGACTGTAAACCCATGACCACTCCCAGGATTACTAATCTCAAGAAATTAAATTCATCCAAGTCAGACAAGGTGAATCCTACCATCGACAGACAATTAATTGGATGCTAAATGTATTGGACTAATACTAGGCCTGATATATGTTTTGCTGTCAACACTCTCAGTCAACATATGGTAGATCCAAGAAAAATACATTGGGTTGCAGCAAAACACATCTTGAGGTATCTGAATGGCACAATAGAATTTGGCCTTCAGTACTTACAGGGAGACCAAGTCAATCTGGTAGGTTATTCTGATTCAGATTGGGCTGGAAGTACAGCTGACAGGAAGAGTGCCTCTGAGTGCTGCTTCAGCCTAGGTTCAGGCATGATATCGTGGTACAGCAAAAAACAAAAATCAGTTGCACTCAGTTCAGCAGAAGCCGAGTACATGGCAGCCAGCCAAGCAAATTGTGAAGCCATTCGACTTCGGAAGATTCTTGTGGATCTTTTTGACACAAACTTGGATCCCAACACAATATTCTGTGATAATCAAAGCTGTATCAAGTTATCAGAAAATCCAGTCTTACATGAAAGATCCAAGCACATTGAAATTAGATATCATTTCATCCGGGACAGAGTACAAAAAGGAGTAGTAAAACTTCAGTATGTTCCCACCAATGAACAAGTTGCAGACCTCCTGACCAAAGGACTGCCAAAGGGAAAGTTTGAATATTTTCGAGAAAACTTGGGTGTTGTAGAAAACCCATTCCTCACTAAGAGGGAGTGTTAAGAAAATAGTAAGGAATGGTAAAAGTGAAACTTTAAGTTGTGTCAATAAAGGATTAAGTCCCAGCCATCGATCTAGTGAAACATCTAATGGCTGGGATCTTCTACAAATAGAGGGCCCACACAAACCCTAAGCTAAGGAAAAGAAAGGGGTAAGTAACCTAGGGCAGAAATTAAGTCTAGCATGAGAGGAGGCGTGGGGGTATACACAAGACGGGGAGCAGACTAGCCAGTGCGGCCCTGGGAAACCCACACCTGGTATGAGAGTCTAGTGGCTGACCATCCAAACGATTAAGCACAGAGATATAGATCGATCAGGGTCACTATCACTTAGAGACATTCCGGGACAGTAAAGAACAGCAAGCAAGTGTCATATCGAGCTCAAGAGGAGAGACCCGATCCATACCAGTCCATACGAGCTACAGGAGTACGGATTTTTCTTACCCCTCTCATTTCTGTCATGAATCGAGCAACTGTTATGTTCCATAATAAATGTGTATATTTTCCCCTTCTAGTTTTTACACCTATACAAAACAAGTCTGGATAGAGGTGCAGCAGATCATTGGAGCGAAGGATTGGCTGGAAATTCCATTGAGGGGCATTAAAAACTGGTTGAGAAAAAGAGAGTTGAAGGAATAGAGAGCTGTCCCATACTTGACTATCTGGGGCATGTGGTTAGCAAGAAATTCTTTGATATTTGAGGAAAAAGGTATACCTTCATTCCAGGTGACTTAACAAATCAGATCTATGGCTATGGCTTATAGGTTACCGGTCAATCAGAAGAAAGAAAGGCAGTTGAAGGAAGTTATGATTAATAAAGATCAGGCCTGGGGGTTTTCAGCTTTTTTGATGGGGCAAGAGAGTGTCCTCAGAACAGAAGTAGTGCTGGATGTATTCTATATTTGGCAGAGTATCATTCAATTAAAATGAAGGTGAGACTTGGAACTGGCTCTAACAACTTGAGGAGTTAATGGTATTAAGACTGCTCCTAAAATTTGTTGTGGAGAAAAATGTAAAGAAGATCCAGGTTTATAGTGATTTCAACCTGGTGATAAAGCGGATGAAAGGCACAGGGCAGGTTTTAGACATTCACCTAAGGAATCTAAGGGTCCAGATCAAAGACATAGCAGTCCTGTTCAAGTCGATTTCTTTCACACATGTACAGAGAACAAAATATGAATGCAGATGCATTAGCAAAAGGACAGCAGATTGCAGAAGGTAAGGTAATGTATGAAAATGCAGGTGATGGAGTAAACTCTATTCCTGAATCCAATTATTCTTAAAGCAGACACTGCTTATGATTGCAGAGGTCTGATGAAAGTTTTTTATGAATTTTAAGTGTTTCAAGAACTGTGAGGATAGATTGTCTGTCAACAGAAGTCATGGGCAAATATTTTTATTTTTGGATATGTACAGGGCAATGCTCTAGACAGTTATGAACTGCTGATTTTTGTGAAAATCCACACTCTTATGCATTAAAGGACTACATAAATATGTAACTAAATCTGTCTTCGAACGTTTTGCTTTGTTAGGAACAGTAAAATTGTATGATGCTGTCTTATAATATGTTATTGTGACAGCACATTAGAAGCGTAATTTATTTTCTCCTTGAATAGAAATCGCAATTTTTTCCTTGCAAAAAAAATGAATCACGGATATATACAATTATACCTGATCCAATTAGCAATTATACAATTTGAAAATTGGTAATTAAAATGGGAAAACATTGTATTTCTCATTGTAAATTCATCAATGTCCAAATCAAAATGAGATACAATGATACATCATATAATTATATCCATCATTATTTGAAAAGTAAAATTATCATAACAAAAAATAGAAAAAAAAAATGGAACAAGATTGAAGTCATGCTCAATCAACCTCGTCTTGGTCCTTTGCATCTATCTGTTGCGGGAAATTATCAATATCATCTATGGGAATGTCCATACAAGCCACCCCTAGTTCATATATGTTATTCTTACTTTTCCAACAAAAGAAATGAAAAAAGATTGATGTTTTTCCATGCTTGTACTGAAAGAATGCTTGTTGGACCTAAAATGCAAATGGAATATGGTAGAAATATGTGCTAATCCACATTCTCATGCCTTTGAAAGCTTCTTGTTCACAAAAACCCAAATTCAAACTGCTTAATGTGTGAAAATAGTGAGTTGTAGGTGAGAAACAACAAATGCCTTTGAAAGCTTCTTGTTCACAAAAACCCAAATTCAAACTGCTTAATGTGTGAAAATAGTGAGTTGTAGGTGAGAAACAACAAACGTTAGAGTTTGGGAGGGTTTCATAGAGAAGAAAAGGCAATGTGAGGATGGTGAGAACTTCACCGCACTTTAAAGCTAAAAAATTTGTTCTATGTGTTTTTAACGAGACACACAATTGTAGCGAGCATCCTAGAGTACCCCCAACTATCACAAGCATCAAATTTCAGCATGGAACACCCCTAGAAAAGTCCACAATTATCAAATGCATACTAGCAATGAAAAGAGAAGTCCCCAAGTCTTAGGAGCATGGGAAGCCTAGTGGAATCCTCAGACCCTAGGGCTGCATCTCTGTGGAGCATTGCTTGCAACAAACTAAGAAGACTATTGGTTGTACTGAGACCAAAAAAGATCCTTAGAAAAATCTTAATGTTAAGTGCAAATTGATATCTTAAAGAATACACTAGTGTGGCACAATAAGAAAAGCCCTGAAATGAATGTAATTTATTTTTCAAACAATGTACCATGCCAAAATACAAGTTCTAATCATTATCACTGTCATTGAAAGGAGAGTTTTGATTAGGGTTTAGAGCTTGAGGTGTTGTGCATGCAATACCTTGCTACTATTGTCCTTTCCATATTTATTAGTTGTCCCCTCGATTAGTTAGCCTATGTCTATCACTATTAGTCCTGCTTCCTGCCATGGGGTAACAATTATCCCCTCTAGTTATCCATAGTATGTCTATGTTTAGCAATCAAGCTAACAGCGACTCCCTAAAGAGATCCCATAAATCTATACCATAGTGTACAACAATGTAATTATAAGGACCTTAATGAAACTCTTGTTGATGTTTATGTTTCAAAGTATGAAACTATGTTCTTTGAAGCATTAGCGTGCCTCTCCATGAACAAATGGAAATCAAAAGGAGTGGGCTCCTTTCGATCAATCTCTCAAGGATATCCTTTGAAACCTACCCTTTATGTGATGGAGGTTGATGCTTTGGGATACTCAATTACCCACAATGTGGGACAAGGGCTCATTAAAGGTATTCCTCTCCTCGAGACAAAATTTGGGCAGCTAGTAAATGGGCTCTTTGTGGATGAATCCTTCTTGGCCATCCTTGAGCAGAAAGAATCGATGGACAATACTATGGAGTGTCTCTAAACTTTCTGTACTACGTTTGGATCCAAAATTGAATAAGCCAAATCGCGGTGCTGCAAACAAGGTCCCTATGATATTCATGAATGGTTGTCGGACCAAGGATGGTAGTGGATCTGACTAAGGGAGACATTTAAGTTCATGGGCATCCCCTTTTCCTTTTAGGCAACACCATACAAATTATGGGAAATTTTTATTAAGATGGTGGAGAACACAATAGAAAAATGATTGACTAAGGCTTTAGCATTGAGCATCAAGTTTAAAATAGGCACGAAGATTTTTGTTGCAACTCGTGTCTATTACTCCTCATGTTGGGTTCCCTTGGCTAGTGCCTACCAAAGATTGGAAAATCTCTTTGGAGTTTTCTTTGGAAAAATATCAAAGATGGTAAGGAGTTTCATAGAGTTAATTGGAATCTATGGTACACTCCCAAGGACCGGGTTGGAATAAGGATTATCGAAAATTAAACCAAGCCCGATCCCTATGTGCTATGTGGGATATCCAAGCCTTGGAAGGAAGGGAGGCCTAGAAGGTGCTCCTACATAAATGTATCAGTAAGGGAGCTCCCTTGTGCAAGAAATCATGGTTGGGCCTAAACTTATAGACTTTTATTGCAACTTGTTAGAAATAGGGAGGTAAAGCAGAAAAACACTGTCCTTTTGAAACTGTTAGTGAGCACAGTAAAGATCTGAAATAAATCTAGATTTTAAAACAAATATATAAGTGTTTAGAATTTCATTCTGAACATAGGCAGTTCTTAGATAATCCCTTTCTAAATAGATTACAGATCTGAACAGTAGTTTCTCCAAGGTCTAAACAGGCGGATCTAGGTAAATGACAAACAGTTCTAAACCATAAAAATCAAATCTAGAAAGTGGATAGTCAGATCTTAAGCAATAAGCAGATCTAGTTAATTCGATGACAGATTTAAACAAGAATCTGATGTAGATCATACAAGAACTAACAGAACTAACTAGGAAAACTGATATAGATCTATATAGATCAAAGACTCAAAATCAAATCTAATTTCCAGATCTAATATAGCTCTAAGCAATGAATCAGTCTATCACATAAACAAACTTTAAAACAGAGAACTAATCAACTGAACAGGTTACTTACCTTGCCTTGTAGTCTTACCTCTGAAGGAGTCACAGCCACACATAAGAGATGTAATGTCACTCACTTGTAATTATGCTTAGAAAAAATTCAGGATCATAGATCTACCATATAGGTTAGATCTCTTGCCAAAAGATGAAGAGATTTACTTGCCACCAAGGAGGAGAGACCACATAAACACCACACAAAAATTCTCTGTGGTTAAACCCTCACACACAGAAAGTTTAAGGGACCCAAACACTCACACAAAAACTCTGTGGTTAAACCCTCACATACACAGAAAATTCCAGGAACCCAACCCTCACACACAGAAAATTTCAGGCAGCTTAGAGGGCCGTGGCTCAATGGATAGAGGACAGAACAGTGCTGAAGAAGTCATGGCTCAATGAGAAGAGGCCAGATCTGAGCTGGAAGAGGTCACGGCTCAATCAAATCTGCACTAGGAGGGAGACGGCAGCTTCAAACACTTTTGCAACAGCATGCAAAGCAAACCTCAGCTCAGCAACCCTTAACACAGACTTGAGATCAGCAAGAGAGGACCTTCATCACACCAAAGACACATGTACCTGTCAACAAGGATAACCAAGGCTGAACAGAACTGATAGAGGAGGGCCACAGCTTCAAGGAGAAGATCCGCTCACTTTGAAGGAAGATATAAGTGTGTAAAAGGTAGAGGGATAGAACTCTATTTATACTTTAGGCTAGGGTAGGTTAGATAAAAATAATAATAAAAATAACATGTTTAATTAATATAAATATTAATTAAGCATGTTATAATTAAAACATTTAAATTAATATTTTTACAATAACCCCTAAAGTAAAAACAAAACCCCAAATAAATACAAACAAGGGTGAAGAGGGTTTGGCAAGGGTGACTGAGTGGCAATGCTTGTCCATTCATTCTCAAAGTGACCTTTTTAATTTTATCATCAATGCATATGGGATACATCCCTCATGTGGTCATGCCCGCCTTCAAAGAGGGACATATACCAACAAGCACCTGATCAAAGACCAGGTGGCCCCAGAATATCTCTAGGGTCTTATCCACCAAGGTACAAGACCAAGGATCAACCCATGCCCCAGGCATGGGTACCCTGGAACATTTCCAGGGGCCCTAGACATATCTAGGGACTTTAACTACTTGGTCCCAGACCAAGAACCCCAGTCATATACTGGGGGCCCTCTCAGGGGTCTTTACTGCTTGGTCCCAGACCAAGAACCCCAGTCATCTACTGGGGGCCCTTACAAGGGTCTTTTGCCATGGCACTGATTGTTTGGTCCCAGACCAAAGACCCCAGGAGTGCACTGGGGGCCCTAGATCTCAGCTAGGGTCTTTGCCATCCTCCCGGAGAATGGCTCTTGCAGCTACTTTAAATTCAACACTCCCTCTCAGCAAGAGAGGCATTCTCAGCTACACCAAGCTTGTCACGAAAGTATACAGACTTTGTCAGGGACAGTGGCTTGGTAAAAATATATGTCGTTTGTTCTTCCGTCGGAACATACTGAATGCTGAGAACGTTCTTCTGAACCATGTTCCGGACATAGTGATATCTCATCTCAATGTGTTTCGATCTATCGTGAAACACTGGATTCTCGGTGAGCTTTATACAACTTTGATTGTCACAATGAATGACTATGGGTTCAAGCTCTAAACTAAACAAGTCTGAAAGTAGCTTCCTAAGCCACACTGCTTCTCTATTAGCAGCGCTTGCAGCAATGTATTCTGCTTCTGCAGTGCTTTGGGCTATGGAGCCCTGTTTCCTGCTCGACCAGGAAATCATTGTCGAACCCAAACTAAAGCAATATCCGGAAGTGCTCTTCCGATCCACCGTACTGCCCATCCAATCTGAATCTGTAAAACCATGGAGCATTACACCTCCACTGGAGGTGTATCTGAGACCATAAGCTATAGTTCCCGAACATATCTCAGAATATGCTTCACAGCAACCATATGTATATGCTTCGGTTCACACATGAACTGACTGAGAGCATTTACCGCATAACAAATGTCTGGTCTCGTATGTACGAGATACATCAAAGACCCAATGATCTGTCGATATAAGGTGGGGTCTTCTGGATCTGAACCTGTGACCTGATCTTGTAGTTTCTTTAGATTAGAGATCATTGGAGTAGTCATGGACTTGCAGTCCAACACGCCAAATCTGCGGAGAACATCAACTGCATATTTACCTTGTGAGAGAAAGATCTCACCTGATTTCTGCCATACCTCCAAGCCTAAGAAATAATGCATGAGCCCCAGGTCTTTCATTTCAAATTCTGCAGAAAGCTCCCTCTTAGTCTGAGCTATCAAGTTTTCCTCTCCAGTGAGGAACAAATCATCCACGTATAAGACTAGGATAACTTGATGATTTTGAGCAATCTTTATATAAAGATTTGGATCTGCTATGCTCTTGGTGAATCCAAGACTTTGTAGAAAACTGTCTATTCTACCATACCAAGCTCTCGGAGCTTGCTTCAACCTGTACGGGGCTTTCTTGAGTTTGCACACATGAGATCTTTTATCATGTATCACGAAACCTTCAGGTTGCTCAATATATACTTCTTGCTCAACTTCACCGTTAAGAAAAGCAGTCTTAACGTCCATCTGGTGAAGTTTCCAACCAAATACTGCTACAAGAGAGATAATAATCCCGATTGAAGTATACCTAGCAACTGGAGCAAAAATCTCGTCGTAGTCAATTCCTTCTTTTTGAGAGAAACCACGAGCTACGAATCTCGCCTTGTATTTTTCAATACTGCCATCTGTTGCATGCTTTATCTTATAAATCCATTTTGAAGTTACTACCGATTTGCCATGAGGTCTAGGGACTATGGTCCATACATCATTCTTTGAAATAGAATCATATTCTTCATTCATAGCATCTTTCCACACTTGATGTTTAGAGGCTTCTACAAATGTGGAAGGTTCTGAATCAATTACATTATTTAAATTTGCTACGAGATCGGAGTACTTATCTGGTTTCTTGCTTTCTCTGAAGGTGCCCTTAGGAGCTGAATGCTTTTCTACTTCTTTCAATATTTCACGACACCAGGCTGGTTTCCTTTTAACAGAAGGTATCTCCATTGGAAACTCAATAGTATCCCTTGAGGGATCCACTGGAAGTTCTGAGGTTTCCTCCCTCTACTCATCTGGAAGAGGAGAATCTGGAGAATCAAGTGGTGGAGCTTCCTGCTCCTCTAAATCACATGGAAGTTCTCTGGCCCGACGAAAAGTTGTTTCTTCGGGAAAAGTCACGTCTCTACTTACTTCGATGAACTTTTGTCCTGGGATATAAATCCTGTAAGCTTTTGAGGTTTCACTGTATCCCACAAAGGTTCCTTTCTTTCCGGAGAGCTCTAGCTTAGTCCTCTTCTCTTTTGGAATGTGTATGTAGACTGGACTGCCAAAGATTCTCAAGTGATCGACTGAGGGCTTGATTCCAGTGAAAACTTCTTCAGGAGTTTTCGTTTCAAGGGCTTTGTGTGGACATCGATTCTGAATGTAGACTGCAGTACTGGCAGCCTCGGCCCAAAGAGATAAAGGTAAGTTTTGGTCATACATCATGGCCCTGGCTGCTTCACAGATAGTTCGATTCTTTCTTTCAGCAACCCCATTCTGTTGAGGGTTGTATGGCACAGTTAACTCCCTCTTAATTCCAGAAGCCTGACAGAGTTCGTCATATTTGAAGGAGTCAAATTCTTTACCATTATCTGTTCTGAAAACTCGGATGTGTCTTTCCGTTTGATTTTCAACACGATTCTTGAAATCTTGAAATCTGCTAAAAGATTCATCTTTAGTCTTTAAGAAATAAATCCAAGTTTTATGCGAACAATCATCAATAAAAATGATATAATAAATACAACCATTCATAGACAGTGCAGTCATGGCCCACAAAGATCCGAATGAATTAAGTCCAAAATTCCATTTGATTTTCTATTACTGAGAGGATATGGTTTCTTTGTAATCTTACCTAGTGAATAACCTTTACAAACACTATCATGCTCAAAAGAAAATACTGGCATACCTGTCACCATCTTTTGCAAACCTGGAAGAGCGTTGTAGTTGAGGTGTCCAAGTCTTCTATGCCAAAGCTCGCAGGAATTCATCGTCTCGTGAACTAGAGCTTGAACAACCTGACCTGAAATCTTATAAAGTCCACTCTCACGAGTTCCAATAGTTATAGCAGTACTTAAATCTTCATTTGAGGACCATAAGAGGGCCTTCCCTTTGGAGAAAGCTACTGAGTAACCCTTACTTTCTAAAACTGGAACAAAGATTAAATTTTTCTTTAGACCAGGTACATAAAGAATTTCATCGATGTGAAAGATATTACCTGAGTGAAAACGAAAAGAGGTAGATCCAAAACCTTTTATGTCATAGGTGCCATCATCACCTAGTTCTACCTTTGCCTTGAATTTCTTGTCTTGATAGTTTGGAAGGTTTTGTTTGAAGCCTGTCATGTGTCTGGAAGCATCGTTGTCTATTAGCCAAATCTCTTCTGACTTGGTGATAGTGCCGGAAAGCGCTGAGATAAGATAATATTCCTTTTGTTGTTCTTGCTCTTTGGTGGCAGCCCTGGTTTGTCTTCTTTGAGGCTCCTCTAGAGGTTTAGCCTCTTCAGTGGCAACTGAGGCTTGGAATCTTCCTCTTCTTTTCTACTGAGAGGGAGGACTCCTGCAATCTCTTGCATAATGTCCTAGCTTATTGCAGTTAAAACATTTAACTTTAGATAAATGAAGATTGAGATGAGATAGCTTACCTTGAGGTTTCTTACCTTTGCCTTTAGCTTGAGGGAACTTCTTCCATTTCTTGGTTTTCGCCGAAAGGGCATGATCTCTTAGAAGTGAATACTCATTTCTGCTCTTAAGTCTTCTTCTTCTAAGCAGTCATGACATAATCTGTCAAAGTTGGGCTGGACTTCTCTTCCATTTACAGATGCAAGAAAAACTCTCCATGACTCAGGAAGTCCATCAAAGGCAGTTTGCACAATGTCATCATCATCTACAGGAACTCCTATTGCAATAAGTTGATCTTTAGTTTGACCAATTTTGGAGAAAAAGGTAGCAACCGAATCATCTTTTCCCATTCTCAGAGTACGTAGTTGTTTCTTTAGAATTCTTTTCTGAGTTGGTGCCTTCTTTTCACAGAGGTTTGCCAAAGCATCAAAACATTCTTTGGCAGTCCTTAGGTGACCAATGATTGGCATCATGTTGTCCTTAACAGAATCAAAAATGATTCTCTTAGCCTTGGCTTGTTTCTTCCTGTACGCTGCCCTGGCTGTGTTTGAAGTGGGTTCTTCAATAATCCTAATAATCAACTCTTCTAGTTCATTATCTTCAAGAATGTTTACTATCCTGGATTTCCAAGCATTGAAGTTGGAGGCCCCTATGAGTCTGTCTTCAACTTTTACTAATGTGGAGGCCATGCTGAGATCTGAATTGGTTTAGGTGTTGCTGATCTCTGCAAAACAACCCTAACTAGTGGATCTGTGTAGGCTCAAGATTAAATCCTCGAGCTCTCTTCACACCCTTAGCTCTGATACCATGTTAGGTATAGGGAGGTAAAGCAGAAAAACACTGTCCTTTTGAAACTGTTAGTGAGCACAGTAAAGATATGAAATAAATCTAGATTTTAAAACAAATATATAAGTGTTTAGAATTTCATTCTAAACATAGGCAGCTCTTAGATAATCCCTTTCTAAATAGATTACAGATCTAAACAGTAGTTTCTCCAAGGTCTAAACAGGTAGATCTAGGTAAATGACAAACAGTTCTAAACCATAAAAATCAAATCTAGAAAGTGGATAGTCGGATCTTAAGCAATAAGCAGATCTAGTTAATTCGATGACATATTTAAACAAGGATCTGATGTAGATCATACAAGAACTAACAGATCTAACTAGGAAAACTGATATAGATCTATATAGATCAAAGACTCAAAATCAAATCTAATATTCAGATCTAATATAGCTCTAAGCAATGAATCAGTCTATCACATAAACAAACTTTAAAACAGAGAACTAATAAACTGAACAGGTTACTTACCTTGCCTTGTAGTCTTACCTCTGAAGGAGTCACAGCCACACATAAGAGATGTAACATCACTTGTAATTATGCTCAAAAAAAATTCAGGATCATAGATCTACCATATAGGTTAGATCTCTTGCCAAGAGATGAAGAGATTTACTTGCCACCAAGGAGGAGAGACCACATAAACACCACACAAAAATTCTCTGTGGTTAAACCCTCACACACAGAAAATTTAAGGGACCCAAACCCTCACACAAAAACTCTGTGGTTAAACCCTCACATACACAGAAAATTCTAGGAACCCAAACCCTCACACACACAGAAAATTTCATGCAACTTAGAGGGACCGCGACTCAATGGATAGAGGTCAGAACAGTGTTGAAGAAGTCAAGACTCAATGAGAAGAGGCCAAATCTAAGCTAGAAGAGGTCACGGCTCAATCAGATCTGCACTAGGAGGGAGACGACAGCTTCAAACACTTTTGCAACAGCATGCAAAGCAAACCTCAGCTCAACAACCCTTAACACAGACTTGAGATCAGCAAGAGAGGACCTTCATCACACCAAAGACACATGTACATGTCAACAAGGATAACCAAGGCTGAACAGAACTGATGGAGGAGGGCCGCAGCTTCAAGGAGAAGATCCGCTCACTTTGAAGGAAGATATAAGTGTGTAAAAGGTAGACGGATAGAACTCTATTTATACTTTAGGCTAGGGTAGGTTGGATAAAAATAACATGTTTAATTAATATAAATATTAATTAAGCATGTTATAATTAAAACATTTAAATTAATATTTTTACAATAACCCCTAAAGCAAAAACAAAACCCCAAATAAATACAAACAAGGGTGAAGAGGGTTTGGCAAGGGTGGTTGGGTGGCAATGCTTGTCCATTCATTCTCAAAGTGACCTTTTTAATTTTATCATCATTGCATATGGGATACATCCCTCATGTGGTCATGCCCACCTTCAAAGAGGGACATATACCAACAAGCACCTGATCAAAGACCAGGTGGCCCCAAAATATCTCTAGGGTCTTATCCACCAAGGTACAAGACCAAGGATCAACCCATGCCCCAAGCATGGGTACCCTGGAACATTTCCAAAGGCCCTAGACATATCTAGGGACTTTAACTACTTGGTCCCNGACCAAGAACCCCAGTCATATACTGGGGGCCCTCTCAGGGGTCTTTACTGCTTGGTCCCAGACCAAGAACCCCAGTCATCTACTGGGGGCCCTTACAAGGGTCTTTTGCCATGGCACTGACTGTTTGGTCCCAGACCAAAGACCCCAGGAGTGCACTGGGGGCCCTAGATCTCGGCTAGGGTCTTTGCCATCCTTCCGGAGAATGGCTCTTGCAGCTGCTTTAAATTCAACACAACTGCGACTATGATTAAAGTTAAAGTTAAAGGGACATTTGTTGCTCAAAGGACTTGGAAGGCCTAGGAGGTATCAAGCCCTTCATGAACTAGAAAGGTCAAGAGTTTGGATTTGGTATGTCATTCAACGAGCACATGATCTAATGGTCACCTATCCTCTTGCGCAAACGTAATACTTTAGCCAACTCACCATGGTTTTGAAGCCTTGAGATTCTATAGAAAAGGAATTAGAACTACTAATGACATATTTAACTCTTGGATCAAAACTAGATCCCCCTTTGGCCTAGCAAATGGAGAGCTTCAAATTCTACAACCTTAACAAATTGGTTTTGGATTGGGTGAAAGAGCTTATTTCAAACTCCCTTTTCTTGAAGTCCAGGCTGTGATCTCCCCACTAACTAGTGGAAGGATTGGAATTGGAACAAGGCTAAGGCCTTCAAAAAATATAAATCGACTTATGGATATAGGTGGTTGTCTCGCAACCTTGTGTTGCACACTCAACTTAATAAACTTTGGGTGCTGAAATTTGCACGGTCTACCTAACTCTTCAAACTTTGTAGTATGTGGAAAGCTTTAGTGAAGTTGAAGGCATTCCTTGTGTGGTTTCTTATCTTTGATGTAATTGGTGTAAGCTATAAACTGGCTCATTTGGGATTCATTGACCCCTATGCCCTTTTTGTCGATAGATTGAAAGCCTTGAGCATCTATTTTAGTTCCATTGATTTGCCAAAATGGCCTAGGGTCTCAAAATTTGTGGCCAACTCTTCCCTACTCCCCTTTCAAGAAAGTTTACACTACTAAAGGACAAACCATTGTGTTTCATGTTGTTTGGTAACTTATTATAATGCAATTTTGTTTCATTAGACCCAAGTGAATTTTTTTTCATGGGCCATTAGTACATTCAACATTGATTTGTGCTAATATTTCCCCAGTAACAAGAGAGAGCGCTCCCTAACCCCTATAAAACTCCTACAAGTCTGAAACTAAGGAGGCTGAGAGAAAACCCAAAATCTTCACCATGCACGACTATTTTGGTCATGTACTCCAAGCCCTATAAACCTCAAACTATGTCATTCTTCTAATCGAGCCAGGCAATAATGTTGTTATGGATAATGTGGATTCCATTGCTACCCTTACACAATGAAAGTAGGATTATAAAATGTTATGGGATTTACTAACCCTTGTAGAAAATTTGTGGTCAAAAGGGTTAGCACCTTACTTCAAAATCTTGATATATTCTACTTGCAAGAAGTTAAGGTGCCTAGTTTTTTTTTCAATTTCTCAAAGTTACATCTGGTCGAATGTAGCCTTGTGAACTTCTACCCATGACTAAGGAAGGGAAGGTGTAGCGACTTTCATCTCTCCCCGGCTAGTTGTAATCATTATGGACTAGGGAACACACCCCACACAAAGATTAGTTTGGATTATGTTGAATTTGAATGGCCACATGTTCGACTTAGCAAATATTTATGCCACCAATCTATGTTGCACAAAAATGTGGAAACGTGTATGGTTTTCAAAGACAGGAACGCCTCTATCCCCGAGGTGTAGGACAGTCGGTGACGGAATGTGTTGTTAAAGCACTCTATGATGTTAAGTCACTGGTTCGAAACCTGCAGGGACAAAAAATCCAGTCATGTTAAGGGTTGGTGTGGCTCAAGCCGAGTGCGATCCCTGGGTGATTTTGACGGCTTAGATGCCCTTGAGTCACATTTTCTCAGCCACAGGCTAGTCCCGCAGGTCACGGACAAACTAGCAAACAAACAAACAAAAAAGACAGGGACGCCTCGAAACATGACCCCCCCAAAATGGGGATGTGGGGGGTGACACAGTGTGTGTGTGTGTGTTAAATAACACATTATCTTTAAAAAAATAAGAATGATACACATAAATTACATTTTAGAAGGAAACATGTGTCCATATTAGGTGTTATTGTGTTTCATTGATCATTGACTAAGCATTTTTTAGGCTTCCTACAAGTCCCACGCCCCTAGTGTGCACTTGAGTAGACCCACAACCTTCAAAAAAGTCATCAAAACATCATACAAACATGTTGAAATGGCCTAAAAATAGCTTCAACCATACCATACAATGTTTCCAAATTGTGAAACGTTGTACGATATAGGTGAGGCCGTTTCGAGGGAATTTTGTACCTATTTCAGCATTAGAGTTTTGAGTATGGGAACGCTACCTAGGTAAACATTTTCTACAGCAGAGTTGCCAATGATGTAGAAAACGAGCAAACTTTTGAAAGCTCATTAATGAACCCTTGGAGTCCTACTAATTTGTTTGTGGGGATTTTAAAATGGTTGATGCCCAGGAAGACAAGGCATACTTTCACCCATACTCCCTTAAGGAGAGAAGGAAGCTTAGTCTAATCTCAAATCCAAGCTTAGGTTATATGCCCCCAACAAATTTAAAGGAAATGAACAAGTTGAGCCAGGGTTTTGTTGTGCCCTCAACAACCCCCCTAAGTTTTAAGCAAAACTTGGGGCCCCCTTTTTCTTCTTTTTGGGATTTATATTGATCTTATCTTCTCATTGCCTTGCAACCTACTTTCTTTTGTTTCTTTTGAAATGAATTAGTTAGATGAGTTTACTTTTCAAATTTAGCTCCAATTTCACAAATCGATCCCCTTTCCTCATCTTTTTATTTTTTCATTTAGTTCAATTACCTTTTATTTTGATTGAAGTTTCTTTTCTTTCGAACTCTTTCAATTCCCTTTTCTTCCTTATCTTTCTTATTCTAACTGTTGATGATTGCAGCTATGTGAGACATTCTCCAGCTTACAAACCTGTGAGATGTGGATCATTGCAGCTATGTGAGTCTTTCTCCAGCTTACAAACCTGAGAGAAAGCCCCTAAGAAGGGTACAAGGTTCCTACCTGAGACAGAGTTGGAACGTAGAGATGAGCTCCTCCATTTAGAGAGTTGAGAAGAACTCCAAATGATTATCCAGTGGGAAAGGCGAACTGTTGAGTTAGACGTGCTTGTGGTTGAGCACAAGGTGAACATGTGAAATCCCAAAGTGTTGGGTGCATCGTCATGTGAACAGAAATGAAGATGATGTATTAGCCTCCTCTAAGCAGCAGAGATGGCGAGAAACTCCAAATGATTCTCCTATGTGAGACAGTTCGAAAGAAGATCTGTAGAGTGGACGTGCATGTGGACGAGCGCAGGTGAACGTGTGAAGATCTGGTTCTTATGTGTAATGCAGCGAGCAAGATATATGGACATCCCTATGGATGTGCCCCTAATGGATGAGCACTAGTGGGTGTATCAGATCCGTTGCTATATTGTTCAAGAGTCAGACCTGCATGTAACCCTAATTGTAATGTAAAGAGTACAGGTCGGCCCCACCTTAATGTAACTGGTAATTAATGTAAAGATAATTAATCTAGTTAATATTAATTATATTATAAGCTAGTGAGGTCGGCCCTGTTGTGCCAATAGATACTCTTGTTGACAAGTTCAGGTCAGTATAAGTAAAGGTAAATTTCCCATTGAGGAATGATATCTTTCATGTGAGTTTGGAAATTTCAGCAAGGACACTTCTTTGGGAAAAGTGCGCACCTCTCTTGGGCGCTAGAGTTCTAGGGTTTGAGAACCCTCTTGTGTGCTAGGGTTTATCTTGCTGGTAAAGGTCTTTCTCTTGAAGAAAATAGCAAAGGATTTGGCTGGGTTTTCTTCCCTTGCTAAGAAGGGTTTCCCAGGATTCTTCTTGTGTTCTTGTGCATGGTGCATCTTCTTGTGATCTTGGTTGTTGCAACATTTATGGTTATGGTTAAATGATAAAAATGGAATGAACTTCATGCTTAACCTAGCTTATTGAAAAATCAACACTAACTTTGCCCCTCCAATTTCCAAATCGGGCCCAATTGTCAAATCGAGCCTCCTTTTCATTTTATTCACATTATCCTTGCCCGATTTCAAAATCTTGCTCGACTTCAATATCCAGCCCCTTCTATTCTTCATTCGAATGATCCTTTCTTTTCGAATTTGATGTCTTCTTATCCTCGAACTTGCCTTCCCCCAATTTTTCAAAAAATCGAGCCCAACTTCAAAACTCAAGCTCTGTCTTCACCTTCTTTTGCTGAGCCTTCTCCCGATTTGGAGATTGGCCTCAATTTCCAAATCGAGCCCTCGTCATCATTCAAACTGTAATAACTTTTAATCTTGTTTGATGATTTATGTTTTCTTTTATCTTCTCTTTGAGCTTTGGGCTAAACCTTAGAAGGCAATATTCTTTAATCGATCTAAACCCTCGAATCAAACCCTCCCGTCACCAAAAATCCTAAATCTTAGTCTAGTTTGTCGATCAATCTGATCTTCCAAAGTCAGGCCTTCCCTCATCAAAAGACAGTGAGAAGGGGTCTCAATTTTTCAATCAGCCTCGATTTTCAAGCCGACCTCCCTTGCCAACAACTTTTGTTTGCTTCTTTGATTTTCTTCGAAGCCTCCATGTAACCTTCAAACTCTTGCTCCCAAATGTGAAACCTTGCTTTCGAAAATCTTTGGAGTTTGATTGTGACCGACCAGATTTTCAAAATTGGGCCTCCTTTCCATTAAATGCTTATAATGCATCCACACTCTTGATCAGTCTAAACCTTTGAAATCAGCCTCCTCCCCGCGAACCCCTACTCTGATACCATGATCAGTCCCGATTTTTCCAATCAACCCCGATTCTCAAATCAAACCCCCTTTGCTTTTAAACTCTTCGCAAGTGTTGAATTTTAAAATTTTGAATGGAATTCTTTAACATATACATGTCACTTATGCATAACACACTTTTAAAGCACCTCTTGTCTTGGCTCAAATCAATGAAGCCACAACTCGAACCAACACTTTTCGAACTTATAAATAAATGTAAGCTTGCCCTTCAGGTTTTTGAATTAAAAGTTTGAAGTCGAACGTAAAGCTCATTTGTTCAAATAGTCTATGCGTTGAAACAAATGATTGTTCCCCCTTGTAACACTTAAAACTGCTGAATTCAAGAACATTATAGCCCAAAAATAGTCGCTTATCCATCATCTTCACCAACCAGGGACTTGATTCAAAAACGCTCTTGTTTGGTTAGCAAGTTTTGTATTTTAAATGAGCTAGCTAGGTACATTCTTTTGTTTTAGCTTGCGATGATACCCATATGCACTCGAATTTTTCTTAGTTCGAATTTAGTTAGAGATTGCATGCATCCCAAGTAGAGTTCCTCTTTCCACCCTCAAAAAGCGTTTGCATCTCTAAGTGAACCACTTGCATGAGCTTCCATTTCCTTTGTTTTTCCCCTGCAAATTGATTTTTGAGAATTCTGAGTTTCAACTGTAAATCTCAACTAAAATTCAAAGCTCTGCATCTACTACGACAGCATGTGTGTTAAGTCAAGGTCAATATCATCATCCTTAAAACCAGTTTTCATTTTGAATTGCTGGAAGGAATTTACTAATTCGTTTAATCCAATTTTTTTAGCTAAACCCCACTCGCCTTGTTTCTGTGTTGCACTAACCTGTAGGAATTTCCATATGGCTACCAAAGGATACGGCAGGAGGAAGAAAGGCACACAAGCGAAACCAATAGCAAGCCAATTGAAGGATCCAATTCATATAATAGGGATTGCAGAGGAAAAAACACCAACAGGGAAGCAAACCCCCACAACAACTGCAAAATCATCAACTAAAAGGAAGAAAAAATCACCATAGCACACAATTTGACAAAATCCTTCATACATAATACAACAACCAAATCTACAGTAATGCCCTATGTAGAGTGATTAAATATTCGATACAACATACAGAGGTTAGCACCAATGGAATTCAGAGGAAAAAACACCAACAGGGAAGCAAACCCCCACAACAACTGCAAAATCGTCAACTAAAAGGAAGAAAAAATCACCATAGCACACAATTTGACAAAATCCTTCATACATAATACAACAACCAAATCTACAGTAATGCCCATAATACAACAACCAAATCTACAGTAATGCCCTATGTGGAGTGATTAAATATTCGATACAACATACAGAGGTTAGCACCAAGGGAATTCTGAATGACCAAGGAAAGTGTGTTGGATCATTCACATCAACAGATTTTAAAGCTTATTATAAGATGTCAAAGGTTGAAATCTATTTCAGCAACAAGTGGCTGAGAATCTTTACTCATGACCACAACTGCTATGACATCCTTGCTAATTGGTACAAGGGAGGACTTTCAAAGCTTTAAGCAATAAGCCTTTCCCCACCATACAACTCAGGTCAAGATACACATGGGTAGACCAATTGGTAAGCAAGATCTATGGAGAGAAAGATGCAAATCATGTGAAGATAGGTTGGGTTCCAATGATGTATGAGACCACTGAAACAGAATTTTCAAATGGGTTGTTATCCTTTCCAACTCACTTGCAGAAGCTATAAGAAAGGCGCAATTAAATACATTCTTAGGAACCCCAAAATTTTACATGTCTTATTACCTATTAAATGTCGTTTGTGCTTCCAACACATTCATGGGGTTAGGCTAGTCTTAGTCACCATAGCAACCCCCTATTCATGTATATTTTAAAGACTTATGGAAGAACATGTATAAATCTCAGTTTGCACTTATCTATGATGGCTTCTTGGCACCATTGTATGAGCTCATATTTTGTAAACCTTGACCAAGAATATCTCTGAAAGCTATAGAAGTATTGAAAGACAATTGAGATTGGTACCTGGATGAATACTCCACCTATATCAGGATTTATGGTGCTACACAAGCACCTCATACACTTCCAGCTTATGTGGCAACTAGGTTGATCATTCAAGAAATTGGACACCACATTGCTTCACATGGTTTTAACGCATGCCTAATCAAACATCAAAAGAAGTCATGCACAACTTATCCACTATATATATGCATGTATTGGCTAATGGATTCTACTTGGGCCAGGATAGAAGGAGAAAACATTGAGGAATATCATTTTAAATTGAAAAGAACTCAAATCCATCATCCCCTAGGGAGTATTGCAAAACATGGAATTGAGACTTCCCTTACCAGCATGAATAGAATGAAGCTGAGAAACCTCACAAAAGAGCATTAATTTATGAAGAGGTTTTAAATAATTTGCAAGTTATTGTTGAGGAGAAAGAGGAAGTTGAAAGGGTTGTTGCTGAGAGACAAGCCCTTCAAGAGAAAAGAAAAAAAAAAAGACTAGAAGCATTAGAGAAGGCCAAAGCAAAAGTTGAGGCCAAAAGAAAAGAAGAAGCACAGAGAAAAGCTACCAAGAAAGAGGAATTGGCAAGGAAAAAGGAGGTTGATGCTAAAGCCAACGCCAAATTGTTAGTAGGGAAAGTAGAAGCAGCAAAGAATAGAAGAAGAACTAAGGAAGAAAAATCAAAATAATGCTCAAACAAAAGAGGTAAGACAGGAAGGGGAAGAGTTAACATAGCAAACCAATGCCAGTGAAGGAAACATGGAGCAACAAGATTTTACTGATGGAAGAAGTCTTGACTACTCAAACCTTTTGGTCCAAGCATGGTTGCAAGAGGTGATGACCCTATTCCAATATCAGTAGATGAAGTTGCTAATCTAGAATCGTTTCCATTCGATAAATAGAGGAAGCAAGCGATAAGAAAAAAGCATAAAAGAAGAAACATCTTGGCTTGGGAAATGATACTCACCACTAAGACTGTGGTGATGGATACAAGAAAGCTAAGTTTGTCTTCCTCTACTTCTGTTGGTTTAGCTATTACCCAAGCCAATGATCATAAAGTTGTGGATGTAGAGAAGAAAATGAAAGAATATGAAAGCAAAATCACCTTGCTAGAAAACCAAGTCAACTACTACAAATCCAACAAGTATCAAACTTTCGATTTTAATTACTATGCTTTCAAGGTGCAAAATGAATTGAACAATGTACAAAGAAAATTCTATGGCAGAGCATAACATGTAACTACTACAAATCCAACAAGTACCAAACTTTGGATTTTAATGACTATGCTTTCAAGGCGCAAAATGAATTGAACAGTGTACAAAAAAAAAATTATGGCAGAGCACAACATGTGCAGGCCGATGGTCAATATATAACTAATGTCATGACTCATATTCAAGCATGGGAACTTGCCTATCAGTAGGCTCAATTACAATTTGATAAAGTGAGAGATTGGCAGTCCTCCCTAGAGGAAATCCCTACAAAAATTCCTATCTTCACCCCTGGAGCCCTTGAAAAGATGGATTTTGGCCTGAGATATTAGAAACAAGCACCTCGCAATGCTCTCAAGGGAGTTACACATGAGGTGCCAAATGTTGTTAGGATATTTAGACACTTAAGAGTTAGTTAAGATCAACTTGGTCTAATATGTCTTTAGGTAAAAGTGTGTTTCTTTGGTGTGTTTCATTAGTATGCATTAGCATGCATTTGTAGTTATGTAATCCGACAGTCATGATATGTTTTAGACATAAAATCATCCAACTACTCATATTCTCCTTAATACTAACGACTATATTGATCCATGGCTTAACACCCTGTAAAGTAAAGTAATATTCTAGGAACAGGACTTATCTATCAGATTAAAGAGCAACCACATGAGAACACAGAGTATTTTACCAAGAAACTTCTTCTTATTAATATTTCTGATGCAATACACAGTAATAATACAAGGTAAAGAATCTCTTATCTGAGATCTTAAAATTCAACCCTCCTTGTCATTACTCTGCCCCCTTTGTTGTACCTCTACTGTACGTGACAGGTTGTACCTTTTGTTGTATGGATTGGGTTGTACCTCTGCTGTATGGATCGAGTTGTACCTCTGTTGTACAGGTCAAGTCGTACCTATGATGTACGAATTGAATCATACCTCTATTGTACAGGTTGGGCTGCCTG
Source organism: Picea engelmannii (assembly GCA_009831015.1). Taxonomy (NCBI): domain Eukaryota; kingdom Viridiplantae; phylum Streptophyta; class Pinopsida; order Pinales; family Pinaceae; genus Picea; species Picea engelmannii. Next base: position 121,972 of record ML784155.1, on the reverse strand, counting down.
GTAGTGTTATGTTGCCTCTCTCATGTGTTGAGGACTCAACCCTAGCTCGAATCCTCAACTTAACCTTGGCCCTAACTCCAACCTGCTCGACTCAGCTTTGGAGCAAGACTCTTTCTCTCCTCAAGTTGACCACCCACTAGGAACTTCAAACACCCTTTATACTTGATGTTGATCCATGAGAAATGATGAGAAATAATCTCAGACATTAGATCTAGATATTGATCAATGGTCGGGACCTATTCTCTCGATAAGATAACTTAAGTTTACCTTTTGTGCTCTCACTCTTAGAGAACCTGTTCTCACTAAAATATTCTAACACTCCCTCTTAGTGAGGAAAGTGTTCTTTATGACTCCCAATTTTTCTCTTAAGTATTCAAATTTCCCTTTAGGTCATCCTTTAGTAAGGACATCTGCAACATGCTCATATGTGTAGATGTACTGAAGCTTCACTGCCCCTTTCTGTACTCTATCCCTGATGAAATGATACTGAATCTCAATGTGCTTGGATTTGTCATGGAAAACTGGATTCTCTGAGAGTTTAAGACAACTCTGATTATCACAATATATTATTGTAGGATTCAGCTCTGAAATGAACAAGTCAACTAGTATCTTGCGAAGCCAAAGGGCTTCACAACTTGCTTGACTTGTTGCCATGTACTCAGCCTCTACAGCACTGACAGCTACAGAGTTTTGCTTCCTGTTGTACCCAGAGATCGTTCCTGCGCTGAAGCAACAGCCAGAAGTACTCTTCCAATCAATTGCACTCCCTGCCCAATCTGAATCTGAATACCCCACCAACCTAATTTGGTCTCCCTTCACATACTGAAGTCCATACTCTATGGTACCTTTCAAGTATCTCAAGATATGCTTGGCTGCAATCCAATGCACTCTCTGGGGGTCCACCATGTGCTGACTGAGAGTGTTGACAACGAAACATATATTGGGTCTAGTATTGACTAAATACATCAAGCAACCAATCAATTGCCTATAGATGGTGGGATTCACCTTCTCTGACTCTAAAACGTTTAATTTCTTGAGATTCGTAATCATAGGGATGGCCATAGGTTTGCAGCCCTCCATCCCAAATCTTTTAAGAATCTCAACTGTATATTTTCCTTGACCAAGGAAAATTTCACCTTCTCGTTGCCAGACTTCTAAGCCAAGAAAATAATGCATTGGCCCCAAATTTTTCATCTCAAATTCCTCTGCCAAGTCTTTCTTGCAACTTGTAATTAGAATCTTTGTACCTGTTAGAAACAACTCATCAACATAGAGAACAAGAATGAGAATATCACCCTTACTCATAAGTAGACACAGATTTGAATCTGCATTACTCTTGACAAATCCATTGCTCTGGAGATAGTTGTCAATTCGGAAATACCATGCTCTAGGTGTCTGCTTGAGTCCATAAAGGGCCTTCTTCAGTCTACAGACATGACTTGTTCTATCATGAACATCAAACCCCTGTGGTTATTCCAAATAGACTTCCTCCTCAATAACCCCATTGAGAAAAGAGGTCTTGACATCCATCTCATGAATCTTCCACCCCATCTGTGTGGCAATAGACATCATTGCTCGAATGGAAGTGTAACGAGCTACAAAAGCAAAGCTCTTGTCGTAGTCCACACCTTCCTGCTGAGAGAACCCACGAGCTACAAATCTAGCTTTGTACTTTTCAATGCTCCCATCTGTTGCATGCTTGATCTTGAAGATCCACTTGGAGCTAACTACCGACTTTTCCTTTGGTCTAGGTACAATTTCCCATACTTCATTTTTCATTATTGAGGCATATTCTTCTACCATGGCATCTTTCCACACCTGCTTCTCGATAGCTTCCTCAAAATTGGTAGGTTATGACTTAATAATATCGCTCATAAGTGATACATATCCTAAATATCTCTGAGGAGGTTTACTTGTTTTGAACGAAATCCTTGGGGTTTTTACTTGTTCACGGGCTTCTTTCAATAATTGTTCTGCCCATTTTGGTTTTCTTTTCTTGGAGGATCTTGGCTTATCTTCTACCTTATTCTCATTTTGACCATCAATGGGAGAATCTGAAGTCTAAGGAGATGATGCTTCCTCTTGCTGAGAAGCTTCTGTTTCCAGGGCATCTTCAACCTGATAAGACTTCTGGAAAGCTCTTTCTTCTTCAAATTTGACATCCCTTCTCTCCACTGTTTTCCTGGTAGATGGAATGTCCACCCTATAAGCTTTGGATGTTTCACTGTACCCAACAAGGATCCATTTTTTTATCATGGGATCCAACTTAGTCCATTTCTCTACAGGAATATGACAGTAGACAACACACCCAAAGATACGTAGGTGTCTAATGTCGGGTTTCCTCCCAGTGAAGGCCGCTTCTGGAATTACGTTTCCAAGCACTCTGTGAGGACTCTAATTTTGGAGGTAAACTGCAGTATTGCAAGCTTCTACCCCAAGCAACTTTGGTAGGTCGTAATCATGCAACATTGCTTTTGTTGCCCCAACAATAGCTCAGTTTTTCCTCTCAGATACCCCATTTCGCTGAGGGGTATAAGGAACGGTTAGCTCCCTCTCAATTCTTGCTCCTGCGCAGAATTTCTTGAAGGCATGAAATGTGTACTCTCCTCCATTGTCTGATCTGAGGACTTTTATCTTCTTCTCGGATTGATTCTCGACAAGAACCTTAAACTCTTGAAACTTTCTCAAAACCTCTTCTGAGGTTTTTCCCTTAAGGAAATAGATCCAGGTTTTTCTTGAGAAATCATCTATGAAGCTAATGTAATATCTGCACTTGCCCCCTATAGAAGGAGATGACATGGGACCACAGATATCAGTATGAATCAGGTCCAAAATTCCTTTGGACCGATGATCACTCTTAGGAAACGGAGCTCTTGTATATTTCCCTAGAGCACAACCTTTACATACTTCATGATGATATGTACTAAAGGAAGGCATCCCTACCACAATCTTGCCCAAAATCTTGAGGGCCCCATGACCAAGATGAGCCATCCGCATATGCCAAAGTTCACAATCTCTACTACCACTGCTACTAGCTAGAGAATAATGTGAATCAAACTGAAGCTTGTACAATTTATCCTTTCTTTCCCCAATGACTTGCCCAGATCCTTGGCCCATATCCTTAGGCTTGATATAAGCCTTTTGCTCCTTGAAAGATACTTTATACTCCTTGTCTTCTAAGGCAAATATTGAGACAAGATTTTTCTTTAATCCAGGGACATAAAGAACACCTGACAAGTAGAGGGGCTTTCCTGACTCCCTCTCAAACTTTATAGTTCCTATCCCTTTTGGATGGTATGCATAGTCATCTCCAATAAGGATCTCAAAGTCGAATCCCTTTTCTTCAAGATTGGTGAAATAATGTTTATGTCTTGTCATATGACTGGATGCTCCACTATCAATATACAAAACGTCTTTGATTTGAGTACTGGTCAGTCATGCCCTGCAAAGTTCTTCTACCATTCTGGCTTAAAAAAATGGGTTGCTCAGATGCCTGGCTCTGATACCATGTAAAGTAAAGTAATATTCTAGGAACAGGACTTATCTATTAGATTAAAGAGCAACCACATGAGAACATAGAGTATTTTACCAGCTAACTTCTTCTTATTAATATTTTTGATGCAATACACAGTAATAATACAAGGTAAATAATCTCTTATCTGAGATCTTAAAATTCAACCCTCCTTGTTGTTGAATTTTAATGCTTAGCTCATGCACATGTGGTTTATTTCAATTTAGCATTAACTCGAACCATAACCACTGCAGCAACAATACACTAGCTGCAATAAACCAAGATCACAAGAAGAATAACCATGCACAAAACAATAGAATTTATCCTGGGAAAACCCTTCTCAATCAAGGGAAAAACCCAGCAATCCTTTGTTATAGAGTCAAGAGAAGATCCCCCACACCATGAACCCTAGAGCACACAAGAGGGTGCTCTATGACTGAGAAAACTAGCGCCTAAGAAGGATGTGCACTTCAGCCGCACAAGTAGGTCTGAAATCATGAGATGACAAATGAGAGTGATCCACAATGGGGATCTATCTCTCATATAAATACAAGACTTAAACACATCAAATGGATGTGTCTATTGGCACAATAGGGCCGACCTGAACAACTTAAAATATAATTAATCATTACAAAATATTAATTATCTTTTACATGGTGGGGTCGACTTGTACCCTTTACAACACAAATTAGGGTTACAACAAATCTTACTCTCAGACAATATAGCAAGGGATCCACACATCCTCTAGTGCTCAGCCACTAGGAACACGTCCACCTGTGCTCAACCACAGGGACGTCACTCTCAACAGATTAACTCAACTAAGTCCATAGGAGTACCATCTGGAGAGCCATCTCATGTCGACTCAACTAAGTCCATAGGAGTCAGACAGGAGACCATCTCAAGTCGTCTCAACTCAGTCCAGAGGAGCACGACAGGAGACCACGCGTCATCTCAACTCAATCCATAGGAGTATGACACACCCATCACATGGGCTCTCTCACAAATGTCTCAACTCACTCCAGAGGAGAACGATCCGGAAAATGTCTCATGAAGCTACAATCAACAACACTTGTCATTACTCGACCCCCTCTGTTGTACCTCTACTGTACACGACGGGTTGTACCTTATGTTGTACGGATTGGGTTGTACCTTTGTTGTACAGGTAGAGTTGTACCTCTGTTGTACGGATCGGGTCGTACCTCTGTTGTATAGGTCGGGTTGCCTAGTAGTGTTATGCTACCTCTCTTATGCGTTGAGGACTCAACCCTAGCTCGACTCCTCGACTTAACCCTGGCCTTAACTCTAGCTTGCTCAACTCGCCTTTGGAATAAGACTCTTTCTCTCCTCAAGTCGACCACCCACTAGGAACTTCAAACACCCTTTATACTTGATGTTGATCTATGAGAAATGATGAGAAATAATCTCAGCCATTAGATCTAGATCTTGATCAATGGCTTGGACTTATTCTCTCGATAAGATAACTTAAGTTTACCTTTTGTGCTCTCGCTACTTAGAGAACTTGTTCTCACTAAAATATTCTAACACACCCAATTGGTCCATGATATCTATTTGAAGAGCATGGTGGGTCATTTGCTAAAGATTAATTGTGAGAATCTCTCTTGTAAAATATTTTCATTTGCATTAATATATTACTTCAAGTGGTCATGTTGGCTGGAGCAGTGGATTGTTTCCCTCTTCAAGGGTTTTAACCACATAATACACCAATGTACTGATCTTTGATCTAATTGTGTGAGTGGTTGCTCAACGTAAGGTGTTCATCCTATGCGGAAATACATTGTTTTGTTGAACAAGGTATCAGAGCCAAGTTAATGGAGGTGAATATGTGAACAACAAATTTACAACTTACTGCATTGCACGAGGCATTCAAATGTAACATATTGTTCCATATACAACATAGCAAAATGGTGTTGCTAAAAGAGAGAATTGCACATTAAAGGAAATGAAATATTGTATGATCTAATCTAAGGGATTAAGTCTTCATTATTGGGCGGAAGCCATTAATTGTGCCAATCACATGGTAAATCACACTCCCACAAAGGCTTTAAAAAATAAAACATCGAAAGAAGCATGGACTAAAATTAAACCAGATGTAAGCCACTTTTGCATGTTTGGTAGTGAAGCATGGGCTCACATTCCTGACGAGAAAAGGAAGGCATTACAGCCTAAAAGTGAGAAGTGCATTTTTGTTGGATATTCTGAAAAAGGTTATAGACTTCTTCAACCTCATTCCAATGAAATTATTATTAGAAGAGAGGTTAAGTTTGATAAAAATCTTTCATCCTACAAGCCTAATTAGACATTTGTGCCATCTTTGACCTACGAGCCATCTTCGACGTTTGTGTCATCTTCTCTTCCAAACTTTTTTGTTAGTGATCCCATCCTAATTTCTTCTTCAGATGACGACATTGAGGATGAAAATCCACCTCCACCTGCTCGCTTTCCTCCAATTGAGTCCATTGAAAACGAACCTGCACTAGCACCACAGCTTCCCAGATGGGTCCATTCAACACAGGAAGCAACTGTTGATCTTGTCGGTGATCCTACAAATCAACGACATACATGTTCACAATTCTAGCGAGCCTCCTCTCTTTTGGTTGAAGTTTCAGAGAATTATGATCTAGAAACATTTGTAGAAGCTTCTAGCCATCAAGATTGGGACATAGCAATGAATGAAGAATATCGTTCCTTAATGGAAAACGATACTTGGGATCTTATACCTCTTCCAAAAGGAAGAAAACTTGTCAGATGTAAACGGGTATATAGAACTAAGTATGCATTAGATGGAAGTATTGAAAGACATAAGGCCTGAGTAGTTGCCAAAGGATTTTCTCAAGCTGAAGGAATAGACTATAATGAAACCTTTGCCCATGTAGACAAAATGAATCCCATCCGTCGTGTTCTAGCTCTTGCTACCTCACATAAATGGGAGGTCCATCAAATGGATGCTAAATCCACCTTCTTGCATGGGGATCTGCAAGAAGAAAATGTACATGGAACAACCTCTTGGTTATGTTCAGAATGACTCCATCCTTGTATGTTACCTTAAGAAATCTCTTTATGGTCTTAAGCAAGCTCCTCGAGTTTGGTATGCTAAAATGGATAGCTTTATTTCAGACACCGGCTTTTCTAGATGTCATTCTGACCCCAATGTCTATACCAAGAAAGTAGGAAGCCATCTCATAATACTTTTTTTAATTATGAAATGCTTCTTATGCTTACAAGGAAATATTTACAGTCACACCCATGTAGGGTTTTGAACCTAAGTCTCAACTTTAATACAAGCCCGATCACCTCGTTGCTTGTCGATAGACCACACTCCCGTGGGCCAACCATCTCATAACACTTGTTCTTTATGTTGATGACCTTATCCTCACCGGTAGTGACCCTAAACTTTTAACCCATATGAAATCCAACCTTAAAAAGAAATTTGAAATGACAGACTTACGATATTTGCATTGTTTCCTTGGCCTCCAAGTATTTCAAACCAAGGAAGGAATTCCTCTTTCCCAATATAAGTATGCATGTGACCTTCTTCACCACTTTCGCATGGAAGATTGTAAACCAAACCCTTCACCCTTCTAGTTTGGAGTCAAACTTGATGCCACCTATACTACACCTAACATAGATACCACTCTGTACCATCAGTTAGTCGGTAGCCTTTTGTATTTGACTCATACTCGTCTTAATATTTCCTTTGTTGTTGGTCTTATTGCCCGGTATTTGCAAACACCCCATGAGGGCCATTGGCAAGTAGCAAAAATGATACTTCAATATAGCCAGGGCATAATTCAATTTGGAATGCATTAAAATTCAGGGGGGACTCCTTTGTTGTTTGGTTTCAATGATTCCAATTGGGTTGGCGACCCTAATGATTGAAGGTCTACTGCATGTTATGTTTTTAGTTGTTATAACGAACCGGTTCACTACATTTGGTATCAGAACCTTGTTGTCGATCCTGGCCTTTGGCCACACTCAAATTCTCAGAGACTCTCCATTCACAAGGTCTTTGACCAACCAAAAAAAAATTTATGGCCTTTGGCCCTTTAATATTCTGAGTTTCTTTTTAAAGAAGAAATAATCATTCCGCTGCAAATTTAAAAAGAAAATTCAGATATTGTCAATTTCACAATTCAAGTCTAAATCCAGGTTGCTCATCAAAGAAAAGAACAAGCGGTCAATCGGAAGCCATGTCCAGAATTTTGAATTACAATAAAAAATAAAAAATAAATAAAAGTTTGTCGATCTATTAAAAAGAATTATCAGTGCTATGTGAAGATAAAAGGAGAGTTGCCACTGTACATTTACATTAGTGGCTTCAGTGTTGTATTAACTCAAGAAAATAAAATATCAATCCCAGCAAGATAGTATATGTCGGCCAAATACATTGAGAAAACATGACACCAGCAAACCAAGGTTAACGTGGAATCGGATTGGTTTTTCACATCGTCGGGAATACGAAAGTAAAATATATCTCCAAATTATTATTAATAGCAGAGAATACACAATTATTATCATCAATTATGGGCCCTGCTTGGTACAGCAATCGCGTCATGATTCTTCTAGCATAGAAAGAATCCACAGATATGAACGGTTGCCATTTTCGTACAACCACGCGTTATTTCAGTACCCGTACCAACAGCAATCATTTGTACGTTGCCACGCTCGTATTGTCGTCCGTACACTGACAACATCCGCTCATTCGTTGCAAATTTCGTACTACTTATGTCTGTACGCTATTAATTGTCGTTGCAGGAAGATCTGTCTAGTAATCAAAGGCAACAAGGAAGGGTTGCGACCAATCAAATAATAAACTAAGGCATAAAAAAAGGCACGGGAATATTAAAGTTCATTTCACTTGGGATAAAGTTATTAGTATATATCTTTTAAGTGTGAAACAAGAAAAAAAATTTAATTAAAAATTGAAGATATTAAGAAAAAGTCAAAAGGGTATATTACAAGAGAGTATAAAAAAACAAAATATTTTATAATATTAAAATATTTTAGTGCCTCTTTATAATATCGGAATTATCATGATATTATCGCCAAAACCAAACTCGACGATAATATCGTTGGTATTTATCTCAATAATTCCGATAACTTGGAAATTATCGGCCATCAATATCACCTTATAATCAATTTTTTGGTCTTTTAACCCTTATTTTGCAAAAGTGAGTTAACGCATTGAACCAATGTTTTCAAACTCGGACCCTGATTATCTTTACTTTATCTTTCCTTTTTATCCTTTTACTTAAATTTTTACCATTACCATTAATTGTTTCAAGGTGTTTGAGAGTAGTTCCAACCTCATTAGACTTCATATGGAGAAAGTAGAATTTCTTATCCTATTCAAAATTCAACAAAATTGGAGTTTTCAGGATTTCAGAATTGGTAGGATTGCAACATTTTCGTTGGATTCTATCACGTATGAGGGTATGGGATTGGCATTTAATCAAGAGAACCAAGCCCGTTATGTACCTTGATGTTGGTGGTATTGATTGTTGAACTCTTTTGTCATGGCCTTAGCAAAAATGTACCCTTCACTCAAACCAAAATCATTGATTAAGCATGTTAAACTTTTTCTACCATATTATAAGGCTTGGATTAGGCAGTTTCATCAAAATAGGGTGGTGTTGACTGATGTCCCTAGAGGATCGAGGTAGAGGCAAAGGTTAGACAAGATGCAAAGGGTGATACTAATGATGAGGATCCTAATATAAGCGATGGTGGAACATTGCTTGTCATTTAAATGTTCTTGCTCATTCATTCATAATGCTTTCTTTCAAAATTTCAATAATTTTTTGGAATCATGGTTTGAAATCTTTAAAATATAATTTTTTCATCAAAATTTAAATATTTTATGTATTTTTTAGTAAATTGAACCATTGAAATCAAATCGGTATGAGTCAATCCGAGTCTGAGTATCTAGATGCCTCATGATGATCATCTCATGAGATACATTTATTTTTGTTTTGATGTTATTTTGTATTATCCTGTCAGTTATGACTCAGGATAGATATCATATTTCAGTATCGATGTTTGATGGACCACTTGACATCTTATACATCTTATATTGCAATTTTATTCTCATATTTATGTGACAATGTGTTTATTTGATGTTGATGTTGCTTTAGAAATTTAAAAGATTGAAATAAAATTATTATTTTTGTATTTTTAAAGTTTCACGATAATTTCTGATATTTTCCCCGATATTGCCAATAATTTCAATTATGGACCCCTGACGATAAATTCTCAATAACGATAAGTGCAACATTGACATATATATATATATATATATATATATTGAAATCACACGAAGTGAAAAATTTAAGAGTTATAATTAAAGTCAAATAGTTTTATTATTAAAGAGGAGAACCAATAATTGATGAGAGTTAGAAGGAAGAAGTTCAATTTAAGGGTTTAAGAAGAAAATCATCGAAACACATTAATTTGTGGGACCCCCGCATTCACTAATTATACAAAAGTTGGAAATTATGAATTCCACGCGGAATTCTACATTTTTATCAAAATGTCCTTTTTGTGCAAAGGAGTTTACATGTCCAAAATCATTCAAAAATCAAAATGTCATTTGCTCAAATTGTTACAGAGCTTTTACTCTTGTCGAATATCAAAGTTCTGCACAACTAAAACCAATGGGAATAAATAATATGAAGTTCCAGGAACAAATAGAAAGAATTATGACGAGACTTGAGGAGATAAAGATTTGTCAAGATAAGGACAGTTATTTCAAACAAGAATGTGACATTGACAAGGAGGAACAAGTAGCTCAAGAATCCAAGGAAACGAAATACAACTAGCAAGTCGAGCACCAGATATCACTCCTACAAGACACCACCATCCAATGTACCGAAAAATTGCAATTGAAAGATCAAGAAGATTCACATATTAAAAAATTAGAAGACAAAATAGCCAAACTTCAGCAAAACAAGAAGACATCACAACAGAAATATAACGAGCTCGAGGACACGTTTGACAAAGAAGTAATGGAAAAGGACCAGGAAATTTCTTGCTCAAAAGATCACAGTCAGAAATTACTTGCACAAGTCAAGAAGTCCAAGGCTACGAAGCAGAGTAATCAAAGATTAGAACAAGAAAAGGAAGATATCGAGAAAGAATACAAGAAGAACCTATCAACAAAAGATGAGAAAATTCTCACTTGAAGAGCCTTAATCAAAAGTTGCTGGAAAAAATTAGGAAGTTAAAAGGTGGGAGACTTAACAATCCAGAAATTAAAATCGCTGACAGATCAAAAAATGAATAACTCTTGCACCTAAAGAATCATAATCAAAACCTACAAAACAGCATCATTGCATGAAGAAAATAAAACTCTGAAGGTAAATCGAGAAAATGCTACAAGCACGATAAGGGACAGTTATGCGATAAAAACATCTTATCAACATCCCAATCACAAGAGCAGACACTCTAACCAATCAAAGTATCAACATCATTCAAAAGGAAAACAATTAATCTGTCGTCCAAAAAATATTGATACCAACGCAATTAAATCTCATGAAAACAATTTATCATGGTAGTGCAATGTTCCGCAAAAGATTGAATTTTAGGATGGTGGGATCGTTTTACGGTTCGAAAATTTTGCTCAACACTCAACAGTTCATATTTTCTCGTATCATCAACTACAACAGCTCCAAGAACAAAGAATGATGCGACAACATTAAAAGCCAAAGAAAAAGACGCTCAACCCTTCCATCACTATGCTTTGAGGACAAAGCATTTCAAAGGGGAAGGCAATGTTATGAACACAAATATATAGAAATAGATATAAATAAATAATAATAATTAATACATCATAATGAAAATCGTGTCTTATCTAAAGGATGTGTGTATTAATGAAAGGGCACCCCTGCGTGGGTATATATATGGCCCTCATTCTCAATTGTAAACATATCTCATACTATTCATTCTCATATACATTTTATTTAATATATTACTTGTCCATATGGGTTTCGTTATTCAATACCAAATATTTTGGATGTGTAGTCTAAAGCGAACTGGTTCACTACATTAGCCTTGGTTTCAGACCTATTACTTGGACTTGTAAGAAATAACAAGCTCTTGCTCTTTCTTCAGCAAAAGCAAAGTACTGAGCAACAATTAATGCAAGTCAAGAGGCCTTATGGCTTCGACAAATCCTTTCAAAGTTTAGATTCCAACAGCAACATCTAACCACTATGGTGTGACAATCAGAGTGCCATTAAGCTCGCCAAAGATCTCGTTCAACATCAATGCAACAAACACATTGAGCTACAAATGCACTTCATCAAAAATCTCATTCATGATTTGTTCTTGAAGTGTTTTTTTCACTACAAATGATAAAGTTGTAGACATTTTCACAAAGTCTCTTACAGAAGCGAAGTTTTCCAAACTTCAATCTATGTTAGGAGTTCAAGAAGTTGTCATTAGGGGGGGTAGGTTCTAGTGCCTCCTTCCTTCTCCTATTGTGTCACCTTTGTAAATCCTTCAATCCTATCCCAAGTTGTTGTTAAGGGGATTTTAGGATATTTAAACACTAAAGAGTTAGTTAAGATCAACTTGGTCTAATGTGTTTTTAGGTAAAAGAGTGTTTCTTTAATATGCATTTGTAGTTATGCAATATGATGGTCATGATATGTTCTAGACATAAAGCGATTCAATGGCTCATATTCTCCTTGATAGTAACGGCTATATTGATCCATGGCTTATCACCCGATTGGTCAATGATCTCTATTTAAAGAGTATGAGGGGTCATTTGTTGTCGATCAATTGTGAGAAACTCTCTTGTAAACTATTTTTCTTTTACATTAATAGATTGTCTCAAGTGGTTGTGTTCATTAGGGCCATGCACTGTTTCCCTCTTCAAGGGTTTTAACCACGTAATACACTGGTGTATTGATCTTTGATTTGGTTATGAGAGCAGTTGCTTAAGGTGTTCATCTTGTGTGGAAATACCCTATTTTGTTGAACAGTTGCTTGATTGTGGCAAGTTATAGATAATATGACAAATAATTGCCATTTGCCCTCTTTTCGACCAAAAAACAATTTATTTGCACAAGTATAGGTATATAAGGACCTGGAATATTATATCAACACAAGCAAAAAAAAATATCAGCTCTCTATCTAAAATTAACAAAGCAGCCATCCAAAAGTTTATCGAGGCTCCTACCAAATACATAACATTGATCAAAACTTTGTTGCCCATGATGGAGAAATTTGAAAAAAGAATGAGGCAAGTATTGTATCTTATCAAGCCCCTTTTAAACAACGTATTTTTCCCCAAGGAAATGCATTGAATCAATCTTTTGAAGCATGGACTCCTTATGGAAGAAGATGAAGAAAATAAAGAGATGAAGCTTCATCAAACCAAGTGGGGCATATGACAATTAGGGGATTCGAACAACCAATAAGGGCATATGAACAACACAAGAAAGGTTGAATCCTCAATTAGGGGAAAATGACAATTCAAGTGAGGAACCCAACAGGGAAAAATGGGAAATGAACAGTTAGCTAGATGTACCCAAATGATGGATTTCTCCCCCTTTTTTTCTATAAATAAGATGAATTTGATTGTACAGGGCTTTTACTCCTGCAATTTTGTAAACTATTTTAGAAAATTATTGAATAAGAAGCCACTACTAGCCAAGCTATTTTGGTGACAAACTTCAGTTCTAAAACTTACGATGTGTAGAACTTTTTCTGCTAGTTTACTAAGTTTTGGAATGGTGTAACCATTTGCTTTTACAGTGTAGACTTTTCTTATGTATGAGCAACTTGTCTTATTTTGTTTATCTCACAAATTGTTTGTCTAGACTCTATAGCCATGAGCATAGTATTGTAGTCAATTATCCATTTTCAGACTTCTCTGTTATAAAACTGGTTATTTAAATTTATGCTTTTATTTTCCTACTAACTTTTGCTTAAGATACAAAGCAATAATATATTTGATGCTATGTTTACCTCCTTGGTTTTGTTAGTTTGGCCTGGGCATTATTCTGCGTTTTTCATATTAGAGTAGTTGCATCTCATTTATTACATCACAAAAAAAACCTAAACAGTGGACCGGGCTGCAACCAGTAAAACCTCTTAAAACCAGTAAATGGTTGTCAGGCCATAAAACCAAACAAATTTTCCCTATTCCAAATGGTGTAAGATCTAATTGGAACCTTTCATTGGGGAGAATTCCCAGTAATTTTACAAGGTCATTTGGCCCTAACAACAAGTTCACTAGGTCAAATTTGTGTAAGGGCAATGACAAGATCATCAAAAGATTAAACGGGGCCATTTGTTAAAATTCATCAACACATGGTAACAGTCCTAGTATGATTTCTAGCCTACCTACTTAGGAAAACAGAAAACTGAAATCTTTATCAAAACTACATCTGATTTTTACTAGGAAATAGAACACATCAAACCGAAGAAAGTAGGAGCAAGTACATATATTTGAAACTCAATTCACATGAATGTTTATTACTCTTGAAAACATGAAATACACTAAAAGATTCAAACTATACCTTTCACCCATCGATTTCTACTCTAAAAAATTGAATGAATAATACCTATACTCCTTCCTTCTCCTTTATATACGAAGAGGTACAATGAATGTGGACACATGCACAATAGCACCTTAACTAAAATAAATATAAATCCTATATCTATTCCTAGCCTTAGAATTAGTGCCCTCAACCTGCATGAAAGAACTAGTCCTAGGGGAAGGTGTGCCTATTATAGGAGAGTGCATGTCAGCATGCATGCATCTCTCTCTTCTAGGGATCTACGCCTCATCTATTCTTGGAAACTTTCCACATGCAAAGCACCCTAACTAACTGAACATGTAACCATTAACTAAAGCAAACTCAAAAATAGATCTAAACTACTAAATATGAAAAGTATCTTAAACTGGAACTAAAGTGAGGATTGCACATGCATGCTTTTGGCATGTACGCGCCCTTTATCTCTCTCATCCATAAATGCCCCTACACCCTCATTATTGTTGTACATAACTATTGAAGGAGGGCACAGTCCCTTTTACCAAGGAAAGTGTTCTATGCCAAACACAATATACTCCCTCTGCATCTATAATCTCCCCTCTGCTAAGGGCTTGGTCACACAGTTGACCATCAACGGACCTAAAGAAACATGAATCTGGATCACTACTTCCTTTTGTACTCTAAACTCTCCACAAAATCTTCAAGATGAAAACCTTATGTACAACAAACACTGCATCGGCAACCTTCCAACCTCCGTTGTCCTTCATGCCATCTTCACTAGTCAAAATCTTCGCACACCACATCATGAATTGTTTGGGACTTCCTACAATAATGAACTCATATGTATACAAGGCCAACACAAGTGTAATAGATCTATCAAATAATGAATTGAAATATGGAAATATTGAATTGAAATCTGCACCAATCTCAAAACAACCCAACATGAGTACAATTTCGTCGATATTGAAATCCAAAACTAGTGGTGCATGCATTAGCCCATCTCGAGCAGCTCCCTTTACCTAGGAGAATCCTTCAACAACTAGACTAAGAGTCTTGTCAAGGTCAACTACCTCTTGTTGAGAGAATCCTTTTGTAACAACCTTATCCTAGTACTCTTCCATACTTCCATCAGATACAATCAAGGAATAAATCATCGATTTCACAATAGATTCTATAATTATCTCCTAAAGGGCGAAGAAACCCTCCTCCATCATGGCATTATGCCATGCCTACTCAACTGGATTTGCAAGTAGCTTGTAAAGGCCACCTTCTCGCACTCCCCTAGAGCATCTTTCTAGATACATTCACACTTTGGTACAAGGTTCCCAAGGCATCATACATCTCCTTGGCAATGTTATTGTTGACAATACGAGTGATAAGATGATCCTTTATGAAATCCAACGGGACTTGCTTCGCGTTCACTGCATTCTTGTTGTACTCTGCCAAATCTTTGGGATCTATAGGAGGTTTTGTTGAAATATTGTAGCTTCAAAGAATATTCTAATTATATTTGAGTTATTATTGTATAGATCAAATCCCCTTTTGTGGATTGGTCAAACATGTATTTGCATGGTGGTATTTGTAAAGTCAACCCCTAGTAATAATAAAGTGGTTTTAGCCACTTCTAGGAGAAGTCAGCTCCACCAAGTGAAGAGTCACAACCCTAGCGCCATCTCACACTTGTATTTATATGTGAGGTTGGTGTCTCATTTGTACACACTCACTCACTCATCTAGTGCGCATATCTTGAAGGCAGTTGCAGTTGCAGGAAGAAGTCTGACGAAGGAGAAGAGAGGCGCATGCTTGGTCTTGGTCTGTCTTTGGTGTTTTGGTCTTAGTCTTGGCATTGTATTGGCAATCTATTATTGAGGAAGTTTTGTTGGGTTTTCTCCCCCATGAGGGTTTCCCAGGATAAAATGTTGCATACCTTGTGATTGTGTTTCTTTCAGTGATCCTCTTTATACTATTGTTTTGGAAATGCATTGAATGCTCGTGAAATTTGGAAATAACTAAATTACAGCAGTAAAACTTAACATGGTATCAGAGCTTGACTGAATAGAGCATCTTTCACTGGGTATTTAGACGTTATTGTTGTTGTACAAGAAAATTAGGGCATTTTACTGAAGAAGAATTTTTGACCAAAAACCACCTTGGGAAGTGCACCCTGCCCTAGCGCATCTTTTGACAGCTTGAGGGAACTTTTTCAGTGGCTGGATTCTCCGGAAAGTCAAACCCTAGTTTTGACTGGTACCAGAAAACTAGAACCATTACCAAAAGCACCAGTACCAAAAGCACCAGTCCAGAAGTGTGCAAGTCCAGTTTCAGGCGGTAAAACTTGGATTTTTCAAAAACAATCAGCTCCAACAAACTCACCTCAGCCAAGCACATCTCCTAGTAAGCTCAGTGTCATTTTTTAGCACTTTCATTTTCTTGTCATTTTCTTAGCTCCAAGTCAAGATGTCTGCAAGCACCAAGCTTGTTGACAAGTTAGAAGGTGGGAAAAAATTATGTGCCTAGAAGTACAGAATTGGACTCATTCTTGAAGAGAATCACCTTGCAAAATTCATAAAAGAAAATGTATTGGAACCCGAAGAAGATGCAGCCAAAGAGAAGTACAAGAAGGATATGATTAAGGCTAAAAGAATAATTGCAGACTCTATTAAAGACCACTTGATCCCTCAAGTGTCTTCTAAGAATACTCCAAAAGAAATGTTTGATGCCCTAACCAGAATGTATGAAGGAAGGAACATCAACCGAAAGATGAACTTGAGAACCCAACTCAAGAATACCAAGATGCAAAAAGGAGAAACAGTTCAAGACTATTTCTCTAGGGTTTCTCAATTCAAGGAACAGTTAGAGGCAATTGGAGACAACTTAGACGAAGATGAACTCGTGATGACAACTCTTAATGGTCTCACAAGACCTTGGGACGCCTTCATCCAAACTATTTGTGCAAGAAAAGAGAAACTCCAATTTGACAGTTTATGGGAAGAATGTGTTCAAGAAGAAGCAAGAGTGGCCAACCGAGAAGCCGTCCTATTAAGAGATGAAGATCAAGCCCTAGCTGCTCATGCTAAGGGTGGAAAGGGAAAGTCTCATTTTTAAAAGGAGACTCACTTTCATAAAGAGTCTCACTCTCCAAAGATATTCTAGAAATATCATAAAGGTCAAAGAAGGCAAAAAGATTTCTCCTCCTACCAGTGTTATCATTGTGATAAGATGGGACACATTGCTAAGAATTGTCCTGCCAGAAGGGAAGAATACAAGAAGAGAAATAACAAAAGACAACATGCCCATGCAGCTGAAGATGATGAGCCACCCAACAAGTTAACTAAAGAAGAGATTGAAGAATATGTTTTGTTTTCTGCTCTCTCAGGATCTGTGACACCTGGAGAGGATACATGGCTCATAGATAGTGGTGCCTCTAAGCACATGACAGGTTAGAAGAACACTCTCTCAATCCTTATAGAGAAGGACTACCCCCAAAAAATTTCACTTGGAGATGATTATCAGTACCCAATCAAAGGAATGGGAGAAGCCACCTACAAACTTGATTCAGGAACTCCAATGAGAATGAAGGATGTACTCTATGTACCAGGTTTGAAAAAGAACTTACTTTCTATTTCGGCTCTAGATAAGAAAGGTTTCAGGGTTGCATTCATATATGGTGAAGTTCTTATGTGGTCTAAAGGAAAAACTATAGAAGATGCAGTTGTTATTGGAATAGAAGAAGGCAGTTTGTACAAGTTAAAGGGTCACTCAGATGTAGCCTTAACTCACTCTACTGAAAGTCCTTGTGAACTTTGGCATAGAAGACTAGCTCACATCAACTACAAAGCCTTACCATATGTAAGCAAGGTAGTTACAGGTTTACCAAAACTAAAGGTTGATCATGAAGGTGTATGCAAGGGATGTGCACAAGGAAAGAACATAAAGAATCCTTTTCCAAAGAGCGACAGTAAAGCAGAAGGAATTTTGGAACTTTTCCACTCAGATGTATGCGGTCCAATGCCGGGTATGTATACTATGTATCCTTTCTTGATGATCACTCTCATAAAACTTGGGTTTATTTCTTGAAGACAAAAGATGAAGTACTTGGAAAGTTCAAGGAATTCAAAGCCTTAGCAGAAAACCTCTCCGAAAGAAAAATCAAGATACTCAGGTCAGACAATGGAGGAGAGTACACTTCAAAATAATTTGGAAACTTTTGCAAAGATGACGGGATTAAGAGGGAGCTCACCACTCCCTATAATCCTCAACAAAATGGTATAGCAAAAAGAAAGAATAGAACGATTATGGAAGCAGTAAAGACTATGATTCATGATCAAGATCTTCTAATGCACTTATGGGCTGAAGCAGCAAGAACAACAGTATATGCCCAAAACAATGTATCCCATAGTGCACTTAGATTCAAAACCCCCGAAGAAATGTTTACCAGAAAGAACCCAGAAGTAAGCCATCTAAAAATATTTGGTTGTCCAGTATTTGTACACATTCCGAAAGAAAAGAGAACTAAGTTGGATCCTTCATGAAAGAAGGGAATATTTGTTGGATACTGTGAAGTCTCTAAGGCCTTCAGAATCTACATACCAGGTTACCATCATATTGAGATCGGCAGAGATGTAATCTTTGATGAAGATGCAGCACTCAAGAGATCAAGAAAATGCCAGCTTGAAGAAGTATATGAAGAAGAACCTGTAGCTCCCAGAGTTGCAGAAGCCATAAAGGAAGTTGCAGCTACCCCTGATGATGAGATTCCAAAAGATCATGAAATGATAGAATCTCAAGAACCTCCCCATATGACAATCTCTCACAAGATAAAGCCAGCTTGGGCAAAAGAACTTATTCAAGATGCAGAGAAATATGGTGCCCCGAAAGGAACCATGATGAGACAAAGCAAGATGCCTAAGCCATTCTCCAGCTATATGGCCTTGATGTGTGATCTCATAGAAAAGGAACCTACTTGCTTTGAAGAAGTCATTCAGAAGAAAGAATGGATGGATGCCATGACAGAAGAATACCAGTCCATTATGAAGAATGATGTATGGGAAGTAGTTCCCAAACCAAAGAACAAAGATGTGGTATCTTCCAAGTGGATATACAAAATAAAACATGCAGCAGACGGAAGTATTAAAAAACATAAGGCAAGATTTGTGGCTCGTGGATTTTCTCAAAAGGAGGGTATTGACTATGAAGAAACATTTGCTCCTGAAGCTAGGTACACTTCTGTCAGAACCATCATAACTCTTGTAGCCAAAATGAAGTGGAAGTTGCACCAAATGGATGTGAAAACAGCGTTCTTAAATGGTGTTATTGAAGAAGAAGTGTATATAGAACAACCACAAGGGTTTGAAGTTGAAGATAGAAAGACTCATGTTTGCAGGTTGAAGAAAGCTTTATACGGGTTGAAGCAAGCTCCTAGAGCTTGGTATGGCAGAATTGATAGTTTCCTAACAAGGTTGGGCTTTACCAAGAGCAAAGTAACCTTTACTTCAAGGTTATGAATGATGAGCCAGTTATATTGCTACTATATGTGGATGATTTATTCTTGACAGGAGAAGAAAAGTTCATCACAGATTGCAAGAAGAAGCTCGCTGCAGAATTTGAGATGAAAGACCTAAGCCTAATGCATTATTTCTTAGGTCTTGAAGTTTGGCAGAGCCAAGAGAAGATCTTCCTTAACCAAGGGAAGTATGTAATTGAAATACTGAAGAGATTTGACATGTTGGAATGTAAAGCCATGACCACACCCATGGAAACAAATTTGAAGCTCATGGTTGATACTTCGTCAAAGTTGGTTGATTTGATACTTCGTCAAAGTTGGTTGATGCTACTCTATACAAATAGATTATTGGATCATTGATGTATCTGACGAATACCAGGCCAGATATATGTAAGGTTTAATCTATTATTAGTTTTCTTTTCATTTCACTAGATAACAATAGCATAGATAAGATCACTGAGAAATACACAATCACAAGAGACACATTATTTATCCTGGGAAACCCTCATGGGGGAGAAAACCCAGCAAAAACTTCCTTAATATAAATAGCCAATACAATGCCAAGAGATAACTCAAACAAATACAGAAAGTCCTCTCCCAAGAATGTGCCTCTTTCTCTCTCTTCTTTCGTCTCCAACTGCAGCTGCGAACTTGCCTTCTGATGAACAAGTGAGTGTGTGTACAAATAACGCACTAGCCTCTTTATTTATACAATCTGGCACGCGTGGACGGAGGTGTCTTTTCACTGGCAGGGTTGACTTCTTATTCTGGGTGGTTATAACCACCTTTAATATATTATGGGGCCGACTTCTCATTCTGCCTATTACAAATAGGGTTTGACCAATCCGCAAAAGGGGATTTGGTCATTTACAATACCCGACAAGATCAATCCGCGAAAGGGGATTGATCTAATCAATAATACATCAATAATAATTAGAATACTCTTTGCAGTTACAATATTTCAACACCCCCCCTTAACAAGAAGGGTATTCTACAAAAGTCATCAGGCGAGAGAGAGGGCAACATCATCAACGACATCTTGGAACACTGATTGGCATATCTATAAATCATCGGAAGTTTTTCTCATCATCAATATCATCATTCACAGCAGGGAGCTGGAATGGCATCATCATCTTCATCAGCATGAGGCCAAGGTAACATCATCATCATCTTCAACGTGAGGCTAAAGTAACATCATCATCTTCGGCATGAAAGATGAAATAACATTATCATCATCATAATCATCTTCAACAAGGAGCTGAAGTGGCATCATCGTCATCATCTTCAGCAAGAAGCTGAAGTGGCATCATCGTCATCATCTTCAGCAAGAAGCTGAAGTGGCATCATCATCATCATCTTCAGCAAGAAGCTGAAGTGGCATCATCATCATCAACTTCAACGAGAAGCCGAAGTGGCATCATCATCATCAACTTCAACAAGAAGCTGAGGTGGCATCATCATCATCAACTTTAGCGAGAAGCCGAAGTGGCATCATCATCATCAACTTCATAGAGAAGCTGAGGTGGCATCATCATCATCAACCGCATCAACATGGATTAGTATAACACTAATACATCATCTTCATCAACTGCATCAACATGGATTAGTATAACACTAATACATCATCATCATCAATAACAGCACAAGGTTGATACAACATCAAAGACAGCAATATCACAGCACAAAGGCTGGAGCATCATCAACAACAACAACATCACAACACGAAGGCTGGAGCATCATCAACATCAGCACTAGGCTGAGAGTCTTCAGCACGAGGCTGGCATCACAACATGAAGCTGGCTACACAATATCATCAGCACGAGGCTGGCATCACAGCATGAAGCTGGCTACACGATATCATCAGCACGAAGCTGGCATCACAACACGAGGTTGGCACGTCATCACAGCAAGGGGTCGGCATATCATCACAACACGAGGTCGACATATCATCACAGCATGAGGCTGGCATGTCATCAGCACGAGGCTGGCATCACAGCAATTAAGCTGGCACATCATCACAGCAATTAAGTTGGCATCACAGCACTAGGCTGCCACATCATCACAACAATTAAGTTGGCATCACAACACAGCAATTAAGCTAGCAACACCACACAACAATTAAGCTGGAATCACAGCACAACAATTAAGCTGACAACACCACACAGCAATTAAGCTGGAATCATTGCACAGCAATTAAGCTAGCAACACCACACATCAATTAAGCTGGAATCACAACACAGCAATTAAGCTGGAATCACAGCATAGCAATTAAGCTGGCAACACCACACAGCAATTAAGTTGGAATCACATCACAGCAATTAAGCTGGCAACACCACACAACAATTTAGTTGGAATCATAGCACTACTCCCCCTTTCGAGGGAGGTCCCTTCGGACTATACCAAGCTTATCTAGAAAGTGCTCAAACTTTACACGAGATAGAGGTTTGGTCAACACATCAGCAATCTGTTCATCCGTGCTAACATATTGGAGTTTTATGGCTCCTCTCTGCACCATGCCATGGATGTAATGATATCGAATCTCTATGTGTTTTGACTTGTCATGAAACACAGGGTTCTCTGTCATCTTTATACAGCTCTGGTTATCACATAGGATCGTGGTTGCATCCATCTCTAGGTCAAATAGACCAGTCAACAACTTACGAAGCCATATAGCTTCACAACTGGCAGAACACGCAGCAATGTATTATGCTTCCACTGTACTGAGAGCAATGCTTGATTGCTTCCTACTCTGCCATGAGATCATGGTTGATCCCAAAATGAAACAGCATCCTGAAGTGCTCTTCCTGTCAGAGACACTTCCAGCCCAATCTGAATCAGTGTACCCACTCAGTCTGAACTCATGATCTCCATCATAACTGAGACCACAATCTAATGTACCCTTAAGGTACCTCATCACATGTTTTGGAGCAACTAGGTGAACACGTCAGGGTTCTACCAAAAACTGACTCAAAGTGTTCACGGCAAAACAGATATCT
Source organism: Picea engelmannii (assembly GCA_009831015.1). Taxonomy (NCBI): domain Eukaryota; kingdom Viridiplantae; phylum Streptophyta; class Pinopsida; order Pinales; family Pinaceae; genus Picea; species Picea engelmannii. Next base: position 99,442 of record ML784155.1, on the reverse strand, counting down.
GGTCTGGTGTTCGTCAGATACATCAGCGATCCAATGATCTGTCTATACAGTGTGGCATCAATCAATTCTGACGAAGTGTCGACCAGAAACTTCAGCTTCGTTTCCATGGGTGTATTCATGGACTTGCACTCCAACATATCAAATCTCTTCAGGATTTCAAATGCATACTTCCCTTGGTTAAGGAAGATCTTCTCTGTGCTCTGCCAAACTTCAAGACCTAAGAGATAATGCATTTAGGTCTTCCATCAAACTTTGTGGCGAGCTTCTTCTGCAATCTGTGATGAGCTTTTCTTCATCTTTGTCAAGGATACATCATCTACATATAGTAGTAACATTACTGGCTCATCATTCATAACTTTGAGATAAAAGTTAGAATCAACTTTACTCTTGGTAAAGCCCAAGCTCGTCAGGAAACTGTCAATTCTTCCATATCAAGCTCTAGGAGCATGCTTCAACACGTATAGAGCTTCCTTCAACTAGTAGACATGAGTCTTTCTATCTTCAATCTTTAAATCAAAGTTTCTCATTATATTGTACCAATCTAGTACATTTGCTCAGTTGCAGCTCAATATGCACAATCATGTGCTAGCTCTATGTGCTCTTTGCAAGACACTATCTGTCTCACTGATTGAGAGTATGTCCTCTACTCTCTCTTCAACTGTTCCTTCTGGAATCTGGGACTCTGCACCTGTAGTTGCTCTGAGGCTGAGAATGACTGCTTCATTCTCACTGTGGCTGCTAAAATTTGAGAGTAACTCCTCTTATTCTATCACGGCAACAGTTTCCTCTGAAACTGAGAGTGGCTCAATAACTAATACTGAAGATAGCTCTTCTTCTTTCATGGAGGTGACTCTATCTTTCATTGTAGTCATGTCTCCATGACCCAACTAATGTAATGCACCAACTGCCACTCAATTTTAAATATGGGGATTGCTCCCCCTGCATCTCATATTATATATGAATCATGGTTGTTCTAGTTGTCTTCATAAATATTGGAACTATTTCTTCAATTATTGGAGTAAGTGTCTCATCGTAGTCTTCTCCCTCTTGCTGGGAGAATCCTCTAGACACACATCAAGCTTTGTACATCTGCAACATGCTTGATCTGTATAAATCGATCTTGGAAGTCAATACTGACTTCTCTTCTAGTCTCACGGAAGAATCCATATCCTAGTCTTTCTGACTGGCTTCCTTCTCTGTTACTGAAACAAGGGAATCTTCCAAGGAGATTTCATGTCTCCTAGAAGTTTTTGAAGCTATGATCTAGTCTTCTCACGGCATCTGTCTCCCAATCCTGGAAGTTGTCTCTTCATCTGATCCTTTCTGAGATCAGGCTTACTCTTGATTTCTTCTGAGTCTACAAGGACTTCATCATCTCTTACAGGGTATACTTGGTGTTGAATACCAAGTCTAGATTTGTTTCTTGTTCTAATGTTCAGTCATCTTTGGGGCCTTCTGCTCCTTTCAATCAATCTTCATATGAGATACTCTGAATCTCAAGAGATAGCTTCTTCTTCATCTTCTTTGGTACATGAGTGCATATGGTCATGTACATAGTCTGCTTCATATCTCATCTAATATGTTGTCTTCTGCAACCTTCACTATAGCTTTCTCGGGGTTATCACCTGTGACCTGAAACAAGGTCAACGAAACAGCAAGCAAGAATAATATTCTTTTGATAATAGTAGATAAAACAATAACACAAATAATCATTACAGTGGCTCCTTTAGAGCTATCACTTGTGACCTGTCTAAAGCAAAGATCAAAAGTAAGAGATACAATACGAAATGAGGTCAACACTCTTATAATGTTGTGATCAAACATTCCTCCATGGCAACCTGGAACTAACACATGAGGTTTCTCCTAGAGGAGATGTTAGTTGTATCAGGCAAATGATTACATTAAGCATTTATCTCAATATCCTCACACGCTACCAAGCATAATACTTTTCAAAGACTGCTACCTCAACTATAGTGTTTTCTTGACACTTGCACGTTTTGAATCTTATCAACTTAATCAATCAAACCTGGAACCTGGAGTTTTGTTCTCAAGAATGAGTGTGTTGCTTTTCTTCCAAGTCTCCTTCACTCA
>ML784155.1:84245-97301 GCA_009831015.1 Picea engelmannii | reverse complement strand
ATGATGGTCATAGCTTCAACATGCAACCTAGATCAAAATAATGTCATAACAAATAGATGCATATTTAGAATAATCAAACCTGGGTTGCATTATTCCTCTGAATGTGTTGGATCTTGAGATCCTTCTGGATCTATGGCAAGAGACCCCTTCTCCTGCAAATACCCTTTAAAGCTCAACAATTTAAACATATGTGAGTACATACCTCAGATAGCATTTGCAGGTAGTGGCACCATCTAGTAGCAGCGGCAATGATCACCAACTCTTAAAAACTTCAAGGGTGACTGCAACTGGTACTACGGTTGATTTTGAGACTGCAACTACAACTACAACTTAGGGTTTTATGAGGAAACCCTAATTTTTCAAACTTCAAATTTTGAAATTCTGATCCAAGGGATAGATGCGCTGAGCTGAGGCGAGTAAGTTGGTGCAGTCAAATTTCTGAAAATCCAAGTTTTACCCCTTCAAACTTGATCAGCAGATTTCTGGACTGGTGCTTCTGGTTTTCTGGTACTTTTGGTACTATGGTACTTCTGGTTTTCTGGTACCTGGTGAAAACTAGGGTTTCACTTTCTGGGAGATCTAGCCACTGAAAAGTTGCGCTGAGGATGCCAAAGTGATCCTTGACGAAGGGCGCACTTTTCTAGATGGTTTTGGGGCTGAAATTCTTCAAAAAAAAAGCCCTAATTTGCATGTACGACAACGGTGACGTTTTTCTCTTTCTCTTGTGAAAGATGCTCTCTTCAGCTTAGCTCTGAAACCATGTTAAGGTTTAAGCTATTATTAGGTTTCTTTTCATTTCACTAGATAACAATAGCATAGATAGGATCACTGAGAAATACACAATCACAAGAGACACATTATTTATCCTGGGAAACCCTCATGGGGGAGAAAACCCAGCAAAAACTTCCTTAATATAGATAGCCAATACAATGCCAAGAGATAACTAAAACAAATACAGAAAGCCCTCTCCCAAGAATGTGCCTCACTCTCTCTCTTCTTTCTTCTCCAACTGCAGCTGCGAACTTGCGCTCTGATGAACAAGTGAGTGTGTGTACAAATGAAGCACTAGCCTCTTTATTTATACAATCTGGCACGTGTGGACGGAGGTGTATTTTCACTGGCAGGGCCAACTTCTTATTCTTGGTGGTTATAACCACCTTTAATATATTATGGGGCCGACTTCTCATTTTGCCTATTACAATTAGGGTTTGACCAATCCGCAAAAGGGGATTTGGTCATTTACAATACCCGACATGATCAATCCACAAAAGGGGATTGATCTAATGAATAATACATCAATAATAATTAGAATACTCTTTGCAGTTACAATATTTCAACAATATATGCTTTGTTGTGAACACCTTGAGTCAGTATCTGGTGGACCCCAGACCTGTTCACCTTGTAGCTGCAAAGCATGTGATGAGATACCTTAAGGGTACGTTGGATTATGGTCCTTTGTTATACTGGAGAACATGACTTCAGACTGTGTGGTTATATTGATTCAGATTGGGTTGGAAGTGCTTCAGATAGAAAGTGCACTTCAGGATGTTATTTCAGTTTGGGGTCAGCCATGACTTCATGGAAAAGCAGGAAGCAATCCAGTATTGCTCTTAGCACGGCAAAAGCGGAGTACATTGCAGCATGTTCCGCTAGTTGTGAAGCCATATGGCTTCGGAAGTTGTTGGCAGGTTTGTTCGATATGGAGATGGAAGCCCATCGTGATTCTATGTGATAACCAGAGTTATATAAAGATGGAGAACCCAGTGTTCCATGATAAGTCGAAGCACATATAGATTTGGTACCACTACATTCGTGATATGGTGTGGAGGGGAGTTGTAAAGCTCCAATATGTTGGCACATATGAGCAGGTTGCAGATGTGTTGACTAAGCCACTGTCTCGTGTGAAGTTTGAGTACTTCCGAGACAAGATTGGTATTGTCCGAAAGGACCTCCCTCGAAAGGGGGAGTGATGTTGATGATACTATGGTATCCTGACCAAAAGCGGGTAGCTCCGTTAGGATTTTATATCCTAGGGGACTGATCATCCCTGGGCAGATCCCCAAGGTCCGGTAAGGACGGTCTGTCAGAGTACTTGTACATGTATATGCCAGTTGTGGTCAATAGTGGTAGCTCAGTTAGGATTTTATATCCTAGGGAATCTTATGATTCCTGGGCAAATCCCTAAGGTCCGGTAACGACGGTCTATCAGAGTACCATTGATGTTGTTGTTGAAGCACTTGTCTCATTATGTTGCCACATGTTGATGATGTTGTTCCAGCCTCGTGTTGTTGATGATGTTGTTCCATCTTTGTGTTGTTGATGATGATGTTCCAGCCTCGTGTTGTTGATGATGTTGTTGTTCCAGCTCCGTGCTATTGATGTTGATGTTTCAGCTTCATGTTAATGATGATGATGATGTTACTCCAACGTCATGTTGTAAACGTTGATGATATTGATGATGAGAAAAACTTCTAATGATTTATAGATGTGCCAGTCAGTGTTCCATATGTTGATGATGGTGTTGCCCTCTCCTTCTCATTGATGATGTTGTATTGAGTCATGTCAGTAGAATACCCTTCTCATTAAGGGGGAGTGTTGAAATATTGTAACTTCGAAGAATACTCTAATTCTATTTGAGCTATTATTGTATAGATCAAATCCCCTTTTGCGGATTGATCAAAGTCGGGTCTTGTTTAAGATCAAAACCCCTTTTGTGGATTGGTCAAACATGTATTTGCATGGTGGTATTTTTAAAGTCGACCCCTAGCAATTATAAAGTGGTTTTAGCCACTTCTAGGAGAAGTCGGCTCCACCAAGTGAAGAGTCACAACCCTAGCGCCATCTCACACTTGTATTTATATGTGAGGTTGGTGTCTCATTTGTACACACTCACTCACTCATCTAGTGCGCATATCTTGAAGGCAGTTGCAGTTGCACGAAGAAGTCTGATGAAGGAGAAGAGAGGCGCATGCTTTGTCTTGGTCTGTCTTTGGTGTTTTGGTCTTAGTCTTGGCATTGTATTGGCAATCTATTATTGAGGAAGTTTTGTTGGGTTTTCTCCCCCATGAGGGTTTCCCAGGATAAAATGTTGTGTACCTTGTGATTATGTTTCTTTCAGTGATCCTCTTTATACTATTGTTTAGGAAATGCATTGAATGCTCATGAGATTTGGAAATAACCTAGTAACAGCAGTAAAACTTAACAGGTTTGACCTCCTTCTCCACAAGGTATTAGAGGTTCGTTGCATCCAAGAGGTTTTGCAGGCTTCACCTCCACATCACAAAGTTAGAGGCACCCTCCAACAGTTGACTCTCGCATATTTAGAATGGCCAGTATTGCAACTCCACTAAATGAGCTTCAATCTCCACTCGCTAGAACAACTAGTGTTTCACACCCACAGCCCTTCTCAGGTCCATGTGCTGTTCATTGGCACATATCTACTTCAATCACTAAAGCCTATACATACCACCTATTGAAACCCTCTAACATCTTTCTTTCCTTCAAGGTTGATCTCTCCATACACATAATTCTAGAAGAAACACAGCACTCTAATACCATGTCAAAATTCCTTGGTACATGTTAACAATCCTAGCCTGATTTCTAACCTACCAACTTAGGAAAACATAAAATCTCTATCAAAACTACAATTTGATTTTTACTAGGAATTAGAACGCACCAAACTAAAGAAAGTAGCAACAAGTACACAAATCTGAAACTCAATTCACATCACTATTTATTACTCTTGAAAACATGAAATATACTAAAAGCTCCAAACTCTACCCTTCATCCAATGCTTCCTACTCTAGAAAAACTAAATGAGTAATACCTAAACCCTTTCCTTCTCCTTTATAGACTAGGAAGTACAAAGAATGTGAAAGCATGCACAACAGCACCTTAACTAAAATAAATCTAAATCGTAGATCTATTCCTAGCCTTGGGATTAGCGCTCTCAACCTACATGAAAGGACTATTCTAAGGAAGGTGCACCCACTACATGAGGTTTCAAGTATGCATGCATGCATCTCTCTTTACTAGGAATCTACACACCATCTATTCTTGGAAATTTTCCACATGCAAAGAGCCCTAACTAACAATGCATGGAACTACTAACTAAAGCAAATTCAGAAATAGAATTGAACTGTTAAATATTAAAGTATCTAAACTCAAACTAAACTGAGGATGGCGCATGCATGCACCCTCTATCTCTCTCTCCTCCATAAATGCCCCTAAGCCCTCATTACAAAACTATTGAAGGAGGGCCTACTATTGTTGTTACCATTACGGTTGGCATACAGACGACTATATAGAATCTTTGCTAGAGTACCTACCACCATACCTTCTCTACATATGCCTAGATCTTCTTTGCTTCATGTTGCCATTAATGGCGCTCTAGTAAAGACTTTTTGAGGTAACAAAAGTGCAACAACCCTGTTGTTTGAACAAAACACCTTTTTACTATAGGGGAGATAGGCATGTTCAACCACTAGCCTATTTATTTCTCCATTTCATAGGGTGACTCTAAAATGCATATGTCTAAGGCCCATTATATTATAAATGTTTCTTAATTGAAGAATCAAAGTTGAACAAACTATATCAAAAGAATATGGAATCTTAATCCAAGGCCAAGAGGAAAGAATGGTTGGATTGAATTGTGGGAAGATGCCATCAACTGAACCAGCTTGTTCCCGAGAGGTTATGATAGGCAACAAGCCTCAAATCAACAAAAGTATCATAACATTATCAAAGATGAGCATGAACAGGTTAGCCAATGGCTTCAATCTAGTTCCTTTAATGAAGAACTTTGAGACAAGGCAACCAAGCTCCAACACTATCTCGAAGTAAATGAATTTCAAAGTGATAAGGGAGGCCAACTACAAGCCAAACTACATTGGCTCAACACAAGCATTTGAACAACGAAAGTCGTCTTCAAGGCTCTAGCTTCAAAAGACGTTATGGAGATGTTTTTACAATCAAGACCCTCGTGGAGACATACCCTATAAGGGGTCACTTTAGAAAACTTTGTTGCCAACTACAAAATGGTTTCTCAATCACAAGGCCTTATTGAAGAACATAAGGTGACCATGCAAACCTCTCTTAATGTTGCCACTTGTAAAACCTAGACAAGGTGTACAAGCAAACATTGACTTTAGATGAATTAACAATTGCCTTGTCAAATATGGTTAAGGATAATCAATAGGAATTACATGGCTTTCCATGTGAATTCTATAAATCAATTTGCGATTTTGTTAGTTGGACATGCTCCAATGTACAAGGAGCTATCAAAAAACAATCATTGGGGGCCAGTATCAACAAAGAAACTAATCCCCATCCCTAGGGAACTTGAGCCCATTATCTGTTGGAGACCTATCACTCTCTTAAATGCTTCATACAAAATATTGATTAAAGCCCTGGCCATGAGAGTGAAACACATAATGCCTAAAATTTTCATCCAAGATAGACTGGCTTCAACAAAAGGCGATTTATTCTGGAAAAATCCATTGCAATCTAGGAACACATGGAGTGGACCAGATGTTGGGGCCATGATACTCCTTTTATTAATATTGACTTTAAGAAAGCATCTAACAGGGTCGAATGGCCTTTCATTTTGACTATGCTTAAAGCTTTGGGCTTCAAGCCCTTCTTTATGGATGTAGTTGAAACTTTATTTGTTGAAGCATTAACATGCCTCGACATTAACAGATGCAAATCATAAGGGGTTGGCCTCTTTCAATTAATGGCAAGTGGGGGGGCCTCCATAAATTACAAGAATGATGATCCTCCTAATGTAGGCGTGATGGCGACTTAATGAATTTTCTTAACATTTCATGTCATTCTTCCGTGTGCCTTGATGGCAATCTTTCTAGGGACATTCAATGTTTATGTTGTATGGCCAAGAGGCTTTTTTAGGACATTCATCTTGAATGTTATGTGGCCAAGTGGCATTTTAGGGACATTCACTTTAAATGTTATATCACCAAGTGGCCTTTTGGGGACACTCAATTCAAATGTTATATGGCCAAGTAGCAATATATTTCTACAAGATGATCTAGGACTATTGCAGTACTTTAATGGCTTTTAAAGGTTGCTTTTCTCTAGCTTGTGGTGGCCACTCATGTGGCCCACCTTCTTTTATTAAAATGCCCTATGTGTACATAGCTTGATAATATTAATAGTTAAAGGAAGCATTGTTTACAAGAAAAAAAGGAATAGAAGCTTTGTGCAGTTGTATAAGCCCAGCAGAGCATAAGGTCATCAAGTTATAAGATAATGGTTGCAGGCTTCTAAAGGATAAATTGTAAATGGAAAAAGCATAGTACTGAAAGTAAATATATAAGGAATTCCACAATTTGGAAATGAGTTACCTTTAATGGTGCCTAGGATATCAAGTTTGCCAGTCTAAAGCTATTCATAGGAAGTTTTTCATCTTCTCTTTCATGTCTTTACTTAACCTATCCATGCCAGTTAGATCACTGTTTCAAATACTTTCAAAGATCATATGTTGTATTTTCATAGTGTATCAGGGCATCTCAAACTATTTCTAAACTCTTCGACAAATTTCATTTTATATTTGCCTTTATAAAGCCACTTTGTTGGTTTATGAGCAACACACAAAAAAACATACACACAGAAACTTCACATAAGAAGAGCAAATATCCATCAAAGATCACATTGTATTAATGTACAATAATAATACATCTCTCTCTTACATCAATACAGTACATGAGGCCTCATTATATATCATTGAGGTGTTCATAACAAGATGCCAAATATAGCATAACAATCTCCACAATATCTTCATGAATATCTCAATAAATCTCTATGTGATCTCCATCTCTAACTTCTCTCATTGTCCTCATCTTTGATCATACGTAGACTCAGTGTTACAAGAACCGAACCGGAACCGATAAAATCGGCCGGTCCAACCGGTTTTGAGCCCCCACCGGTCTGAACAGCCCCATAAAACTGCCCCTGACCGGTTCCGTATGGAACCGGTTTTTTTGCCTGAATCGGCCGATTCCGTGAAGATGACCCACGACCGAAAAAGGTAGGGGGAATTTAGATTTTTTTTTAAATTTAGGGTTGGGGGGCATGCATGGGAAGCTTCTAGAATTGTCTAGAGCCCCTAATGAAGCTATAAAGGCAACCCCATCCCCTCTCTTTCACTCACATTACTCATTTGGGTTCTCTTGAGTTTTTGAGCTAAGGGTTTTTCTTGAGTTTGGAGAGCTGATTGCAGGGCTGAGTTTAGAGAGCTAATTCTGGGATTGGATTCACATGGATGCACATGAATATATATGAGAAACTTTGCAAATTTGTGTATAATGGTTTGGATTCACATGGATGCACATGAATATGTATTTGTTTTTCAAAATTTGAATATTTTATGTATTTTTAGTGACCAATTTTTTGATCCGGATTTTTCCCGGTTCCAGTTCCAGTTCCGGTTCGGTTTCAGTTTTTGGGGTCGACCAGTTCAATGACCGGTCCGGTCCTGGTAACTTTGCGTAGACTTCTTGAATAAGTATACTTTCAATAATATAATGATTATATCATAAGTATGAATTATTCCTTCATATTCCCCCTTAATGAATACTTATGATTCAATCTAGATGTCTTGAGTTGTCTTCATCTTTAGTCTTCTTCATTTGCATCATCTTTTGTCTTCTTCATCTGCATATGTTTCTTCAATTGTTGTTGTCTTCATGTATCAACATGAGTTGCATCTTTCTTTGATAATTTTGGATCTTGAGTCAATGATCTTAACTGCATCATCTTCATATCAAGGCTTTCTTTAGCTTACCCTTGACCTTTCTATGGGTTACCCTTCAACCATTACATCATACTCAAGGTTTTACTCAGCTCACCCCTAACCATTACAAATTGAAATTGGTTTCACCTTACCACGAACCATCCATTACATTAAGTGGTTTCGGTTGACCACGAACCTACAAAAATACTCATGATTCATTTGACTCCAAGAAATGACTCATTATACTCACAACTCTTTCCAAAAGATGTTTAACTTTACTTTAATGACAATTGACCTTTGGAGGACAAACTAACTCATGAACTATGTATGGGAGATATTGTTGTACATTGGAAGACTTGACCCTATGGAATCCTTTCAACATAAAAACAACATTTTTCCATTCAGGGACATCTATCCAACCACATTGTATCTGTATGTGAGACTTTGATATTTCTCTATTCCAACACTTGTGATGATCATGATTTGTAAGACCACAAATATTGCAAGGATGTAAGTTCCAACATTTTTCCTTTGCATGCCTTGTTCTGCCACAATGACTGCAACATTGTTCCCGCTTCTGCACTTGGTTTGTTGTTGCGGCCTCTGCTCCTGCGTCATTGCTACTGCTGCTACTTGTAGATTATTCACCTGTTGGCAATGTATCCACTTTCACAAATTTGATAGTTACATTGTTTGTTTGACCTTCATAACCAAGGCCTTCATTTCTTAGTCTTACATATACTTATATGGGCTTTTGGATACCTTGACCATTCTTGCTTAAACCTTTGCCTTCAAAACCCATTTTATTCATAAGTTTTGAACCTATTCTTTTTGTGTACTTTTCAAAGCAACCTATTTCAACATCTTCACTAAGAGATTCATCTTTAGAAATATCATCAAGATCATCATTTGGAGCCTTAGAACATAAGAGAGACATATGTACATCAACATTATTATCATCAACCAAAAAACAAGTATCACGAGAACTATCAATTTTTCTTGTATCACAGATTGCATCACACTTTACTTTTTCTTGTTTTAGCAGTTTTACTTCACTTTTGCGTGCTAACAACACATTTTCCTTTGCCAATAACTCTTGTTGGAATGATTCTATCAATTTATCCTTTTGATCTTCAATTTTGAAGATATCATCCACAAATTGATCTAGTGATTTCAACTTTTCTTCTAAAGTGTCAATGCGTTGTGTAGCAGAACTAACAGATTCATGATAAAGTTCATTATCTCGTGATCTGAATTCTACAACTTTGCCAATTATGGAATTGTTTTGCTTCTATAACCTATATATTTTTCTTACAAAACATCAACAAGGTCTTCAACTTTAATTTTTTACTTCCATGCATATACCATATGTAAAGGCAATCAATAATCAACCTCTAAGATCTTCTTACCAAAATAAAAGACTATGTTGTCATTTCCATGGAGCCGTTGATGAGAGGTTTGTTTTTCAAGATTGTAGTGCCTTTCCTTCCATGGCTCTTCATGTCTTGGTAAAGAAAGGGGGCAGCCCATTGTTCTTGCCATTCTGGGAACCCTCCATCGCATGAAATCAATCAAAATTCCTTTGGCGGCTTAACTTCAATCCACATTTTTCTTTGCTTGACTAGCATAAGTTATAACCACAACATCACCTAGATTCACTTGATCAACGTGACAAACAACACACAACTAATTCCTCAATCTACCATTACAAAATAGGATGAGAGGATATCTGCAGTCTACGACTCACCCAAATCGACATGAGAATTTATGTCATTGTGTTTTTATTTATGCGACCTCTTTGGGAGTCAATAGAACGACTTCCTTCTCACAATTTCAACATTTTTAATAGCTATGATACCAAATGTTGGTTTATGAGCAACACACAAACAAACATACACACAGAAACTTCATATAAGAAAAGAAAATATCCACCAAAGATCACATTATATTAATGTACAATAATAATACATCTTTCTCTTACATCAATACACTACATGAGGCCTCATTATATAACATTGAGGTGCTCATAACAAGATGTCCAATATAACATAACAAGATGTCCAATATAACATAACAATCTCCACGAATATCACCATAAATCTCTATGTGGTCTCCATCTCTAACTTCTCTCGTTGTCCTCATCTTTGATCATACGTAGACTTCTTCTAGAACAAATCTACTTTCAATAATACCAGCGTAGATCCATCTTAAACCGGATCTATAAAGCATCGAGAGGGATCAAATTTTATTTTTTTATTTCATTTAATTGAGCCGACTTTATTTTTATAATTATTATACTTTTTTAATTGAGACAAATTTATTTTTTCTTAATGTTTAATGTAAAATCTAACATCATGCTAACATGACAACATCTCCTTCATACTGGGCTGTAGAGCACCTCACTACTCTTGGTGAAATAATGATTATATCATAAGTCTGAATTATTCCTTCACTCATTGCACTGTTGGTTAGGATGCTGGTTAGGATGGACAGGATCCAGATTAAATTAAGTTAACCTTTTTGAAGTACTTAACAGAAAATGAAAACAATTTTCCTTTACGTTGATCAAGAGTTACTTTCAAAAACAGCCAAACTCTCTTATTTTTATCCAAATTAACGCGACAATCATCAACTGAATCTCGAATCTTGTGCAAAACTCAACTCAGTCCATTAGAATTTAACCTGATTTTTCAATTTGTGCATAGTGGCCCTAAATGGTCTCTTTCCTGTTTACACGAACGGGTAAGTAGTCCTAATCTGCAATTTCGTTTGAGAGCAAACAAGGTAGAAATCGCTAGAAACATTAGTACCTTGCAAAAAACCCATGTTTTCGCTTCCGTTTGATGTTGCTGGGCTGGTATGTCCTCTTAGTATTCAGGAGCATTGGCCTGTTAAAAGGAACAACTTATGTCGCCTTACACAACAGCTAAATGAAAATGCAGGAAATAAAAAGGAGAGTAAAATTACGTTAATGAGTCTGGCGCTCCAGGCAGAGATGCTGCAAACACAAGACCAGACTTGTGTCAGACTTTGCAAACGCCATTAACAAGCTCATGTGAAACAGCTGGGAATTTTCACTTTTTAGGTCTCATTCATGCCGACGAAACACATCATAAAAAGACATTCTGGCGATTTCCATTGAATCCTCTAATAGAAATTGCTCATTGCAATATCCAAATAACCCAAACAAACAAACAAACTTTAAATCTGCATGATTTAAAACAAATTTAGCATGCCTTTATTTTGAAAAAGAAAAAGTCCGCAAAGCTTTCCAACAAAACAATAACGGAGACAATTTCTGAACAGGGACAACTAAAATTAGGATAAGTTCGACTAAATTCACTGGGCACATTACAGTTCAAATAAAATAGAAGCGAAGAGAATCAAACCCGCGCTCAAATAATTGAAAAAGACGAAAATATCCGTTAAGGTCTTACCGTCTTGCAAGAGAAACGGGAGTGAAGGCCAGCAATGAGGGCTGAGCAAATCTTTCACGGGTTCTCCTGGCTCTTCCAAGATGGGCAGAATTTTTAATTTGATGGAACCACAGAGAAGGGGAGAGGGCACGTTTTTACTGGTTGATTGGACAGAGGATGAATACGAGCGCACGCAAGTAAGCATGCTTCTCAGACAACGGGAAGCCGCGCCGAGGGTTTTGGTCGCCATCGCTAAAATTTTCTGAACCTCCCGGGTACTTCCAGTAGACTATATTTCTCTCGCGCTTGATAAGCAGAGCCACTGGTCACATGCTTCGAGAGAAAGCTCTGGAAAGGGCTCGCCAGGGAAATGAAATCCTTGCTTCCCTTGTGAAATTTATGAAGTCCGTCTTGGTCACATGGACGAGCCTGGCTCCAATAAAGGATATAATCGCATCTAATTTGATACTAATTTCCGTGTTACGGAGCTTGGTTAATGGGATTCCAAAAATTACACATAAAAAGGACCAACGGTGAAACTTCGGCTAAATATCAAATATCTCAAAGTAATGATCAAATCATTTTCAATTACACTATATCCTCTAAGTTAGTGAAAATTGCAATTAAAATGATTATATTTGAATTTCTAGGAAGGTTTCATATTAATGTTGTTAATTGGGATTATAAATATATTGCAATTAAAATGATTGTATTTGAAGTTGGTTCAATATTTTGATGATGTTTGGCTCATGCCTTTAAGGTGTCTCAACTTGTATAAAGGCAACATGGAACAATGCACCACTCGAGTTCACCACTCTGTCCATTGAGTAGACAAACAACCTTTGGCATTGCAACCTTTTACCTCAACCCTTTGTGCCCACCTAAATAGTGTACCGTGTTGAAATATTGTAACTGCAAAGAATATTATATTTATTATTGAGTTATTATTCATCAGATCAATCCCCTTTTGTGGATTGAGCATGTTGGGCTTTATACTTGACCAAATCCCCTTTTGTGGATTGGTCAAACCCTAATTATATTATGCAAATTAAGAAGTCAACCCGCAGGCCTAATTAAAGTGGTTTTAACCACTAAAAAGAGAAGTCAGCCCTGACCAGTGAAGAGACGCCTTTCTAGTGCCTGCCAGCTAGTATAAATAAAGGAGGCTAGCGCCTCATTATCTCACTCGCTCATTCACTCATCAAGTGTGCAAGTTTGGTAGTCGCAGTTGGGAGAAGAAGGAAGAGAGAGGTGCATTGCTCAGTGTTGGATATTCTCTAGTGTTTTGGTTTATTGTCTTGGCATTGTATTGCTTATCTATATTGAGGAAGTTTTTGCTCGGTTTTCTCCCCCATGAGGGTGTTAAGAACCAAATATCAATATAGCATAGAAAAACCTCAGAAAAAGTACTCAACGCCTTGAAAAATAGATCATTTCAGATAATAAGCCTCTTCGAGGGGGCAACCTCCTTTTACCCCACTTAAATGTTCAAGTACAAGATGATTCAAAATGAAAATGTCTCATTGGTATATATAGGAGACTAGGAGGTATAATTACAACTAATAGCCTAAAGCGGACATAAATAAAATAACATTACTAATATAATATGCTCCAATTAAGGGGTAATGAGCCAATATTAGGGCTTAACATGCCCCTCCCCTTGAGACAAGTGTTGTCTGCAACGCTTGAGTAACTCTGGATGCTTCTGTATAAAAGACTCATCTTCCCAAGTGGAATCTTCAGCCGCTAGTTTCCTCCATTTAATGAGATACTCTGAAATGGATCTATTCCTCAGCTGGCGAATTCTTATGTCAGTGATGGCTTCAGGCTCCAATATGATTTTTCCTTCCTCGTCAAGTTCTGGCAATATAGTTTGAACTGGGATATTGT
>ML784155.1:53736-70499 GCA_009831015.1 Picea engelmannii | reverse complement strand
CAAACTTGATTTTACATTGCTTGGTTACTTGTAAATTTTTATCACCACATATCCATCCCAATGGATATGGTTTAGGATGTGACTTAGTTTCAAGTCCCAAGTTATTCACAACATCTTCACTGATTAGATTGGCTTGTGATCCACTGTCTACAAGAGTATCAACTTTGACATTATATGTTATGACTCTTATGTGGAAAAGTTCATTCCTTTTACACTCATCATTTACATCAACTTAACTAGAAGAGCTAGAACTTGCAACAAAATTTATACCTCGGATTCCCATAACTACAACCTATGTCTCATCACCAGAATCTGATCCAAGATCCACTTGAATTGTCGCAGCTGTGGTATTCTTCCTTTCGTGGTTGGCAAACTTCTTTGGCTTCAAGTCATGATGTAAGACCCAACAATGATCTTCATCATGGCCTACTTTCTTGCAATGCTTGCAAGTAGGATTCTCCTTTCTTGTTGTGGCTGTCTTCTTCTCTTTCCTTTTCCCTGCATCCTTTCTTTGCCAAGTATCTGTAGAAACACTATCACCAACATTCCCTTTACTCGATTCAATGTGAATGGCTTGTACATATACTTCATCAAAGTTAGAAGGATTTAGCATAAGAATAGTGTGCTTGAGATAAGAATGTAAACCACTGATATATTTTAGGAGTGTTTCGCGTGTATATAATGGAATACCCAAATTTAAAGCTTTCTTACGAAATATATGAGTATATTCTTGTACACTTTGATCTTTTGATTGCCTTAAACATTGCCAATTCATCATTTCTTGTTGCATGTAAGCTAAAGGGTAAAACTGTTGTTTTAATGCAATAACAAAATCATTCCAGGAAGAGATTGTTTTACCACTTTTCTTAAGATCATCTCTAGTTCTACTTTCCCACCATATGAGAGTTGTGCCTCCCAATTTGAGACTTGCTAGTTGGATCTTAGTTTCATCATTAACAATCTTTTGTATCCTGCAATAGACTTCTAATTGTCTCACCCAATTATCTAGCTTTTCTGCATCTAATTCACCATCATATGTGGGTAATTGAAACTTTACATCTAACTTTAATAACGGCATATCAGAAGAGTGATGAGTTTTTTGCTTATCCTTGGAGGAATGTACACTTGCTTCATTATTAGATGATGAGGATGAAGGACAAGAAGGTTCTGAAGGTCCACCACCTCCAACTCCTCCTTCTGCTCTTACCAAAGATTCACCTTCTTCAACTTTTGGATTCCTTCGCTGACCTCTTTCATGGTAAAGCTCCTCTACCATGGCTTGCATCAATTTAAAGGCCTTGAAGAAATCATCTTCAGATTTGAAGGGACCCAATTTCCGTGGCGAAGACATCTCTTGCTTATGCGGTCGCCTTTGAATCTCTGTGTTAAGAGCCTCAAGTTGGCCTTCTCCTCGCTTGAGTTTTTCTCTCGTGAGCATCCAATGCTTGCAATTCCTGTCAAACCTTCACAACCAAATGCTTTGATACCATAAAATTTATCCAAAAACGAAGGTATTACTGATAACTTGCAAGTTAGTTTAATGTACTTTTTGCATCGGATCATTAAGAATGGGAAATACATAAACTTGTTATCTTGTTTGCGGAATATCAAATGTGACTTTTACTTGATGCTTATTAATGAATAAAGATATCAGCCAATAATATCCATGCTGCAAATGAAGAGAATAGAACAACAAAACAGAAAGAGAAATAGAGACAAGAGGTTGATAACGGAGTTCACCAATTGTTGGCTACATCTCCGGGCTCGCTTCCAAGTCGAGGACCTCTTTATTGCTCTTTAAAAATGCTCAAATTTCTCTTACAATGCTCTTTGTTGTTACATTACATGCTTCATGTCTTCTATGCAAGACCTCCTTGCTCAGATTCATGCATGCAGCATCAAAATCATCTCAACGACATGAGAAAAACGCCTCTCAAAACATGAGAAAAGGCCAAAATTTACAAACTTCTCCTTCAAAACCCTGCATCAAAAAGTCCTCCTACAATCTTCAAAAAGATTGGTTCTTATAGTTTTCAAGGCGAAGATGAGGAATCCCTACTTCCCTCAAGATCTGGCCTCTTTCTGGGATCAAATCCCCCTTCAAATGGTCTAAAATCCTCAAAATATCCATTTTTTGGGCATAATATCAGTCAAAAATCACTTCTGTATAGTTAAAAACCCATTTTTTCTAAAAAATACACAGTAAGCCCCCAAGACAGGGCGTGCGCCCCCTTTACCAGGTCACATGGGGCCACATGGCTAAGTGGCAGCGCTCCAAGTGCTATGCGTCGCCCCCCTTAACTGTTAGCTCCTGGTTTTGGGGCACCTTCCATGGGATCTAGGCTAATATGCCCTTGGGTGTGCCCAGAATTAGCCCTTGGACGCGATCCTATAATAAAACCATGTGCTGGGGCTTATCCCTAGCCCCCTTGCGCCCTCCTTTGGATATTTGACCCCAAAACTATAGGAAAGTGGGTTTTTTTCATAAATTTGACTTTTGGCAAGTTGGTAATTGACCTTTTCCAAAGACTTGGAGCTAGCCAAGGTTCAAAGGTTCGAATCCCATGGACCCCCAAATAATTTTTACATGACAACCAGTAGTGAAGTGCCACGTGGCTGCCCATGTCTGGGCCATGTGGCACTTATTCATTTGCCAGTTGACCATTGACTTTTGTCATAGAAGAATCTAATTGTTGTGCAATATTTTTCACATCCAGAGTCTGTTTTGAGGAAATGAATATATGGCCGGAATTAGCGCGACGAGCCGGTCGCGATGGAATTGGTTTCATCCAATTATGAGAACTTTGATTTTTGAGCATTTTCTGAGCCTGGGGAGCCTCCTGGATCACCTTCCTTGGTCTTTCACGTGGAGAAGGGCATGATAAATCTGTCGTAGATTGGCAAAAACAAGGTGAGCGCTAGCATAGAGAAGATTCCAAAATATCCTGCATGGATCTAGAAGTGCTTGCCTAGGTGACTATTCATCGTCTCTGCTTGCAATCCATGAATATATTTAGTTGTGCTAGACACGCAAAGATGTTGATCATGCTTGACCATATGGGCATTGTTCTTATCATCGATTTCAACTCTTCCACTTGTTGAAGACTGCACAATCTCCATGAATGGGCCATAGACCCGTCTTCCTTCAAATCTTCTGGGATTTTTATAGAAGCCTTGTCTAGAAACCTAAAAAATAGGTACCCAATATTCATCAATTGACTTATTCATACTGAAGAATAGGCATATTATCTTAGATCCTTCATTGTAGCCTTAAATGATAAGTTCCTTGAATTTAGAAGGCTAATAAAATATTTATCCAAAGGTTCCTTTGTCTGCCTCTTTCTCACCATTACTCAATTGATAGGGAATTTCCTAAATTGGTCAAGTATTAGGTGCTAACTCCACTTTCTTTCTGTAGGTATCTCTACTTGAAAATATTGTGGAAAAAAACTAAAGAATGTGACAGAAAAGAGTTGTACAAGCCCTGGAATTTCTTGATTCTTGATATCACAAGTGCCACATCGTTTTGAAGAAAATATAGCAAAAGAAACTACTCATTTTTCCAAAAAGGTCTTGATTGACAAAACTACTTGCATACTTTTCATATCTTTTTTTCCTCAATCTGTAGATACAATGCTTGTTGCATAAAGTAGACTATATGATAATGAAGATTGTGACTTGCAACTTTCATACAATTAATTCTACCCCAAAATTTTCATTCTTCATTATGCCCATAGTATGAAAAGTAAACAGGCAACCCATTTAGTGAGCATGACCATCAAAATACAATTGTTGGTACATAGTTGCTTGATCTTAAACAACCATCAATCTACAATAAGATGGCACTTATGCAATCTGCATTAAATGTGTTTTGTATTATGTGTTACCTAGCCCTTCTATATCCACATATGTACAATCTCAACACATCAATTTCTTCATATTGCAAGAAACAACGCCTGAACCCTACAAAACTGGTGGCTGGTGTAAGTTGAATGGTCATAGAAACAATGTTAAAGGAGTCCATCTCAAGCGCAAGATCCTTTGGAATACCCCAATGAAGAGAGGGGAGGGGAGGGGAACATTTGTTTAGTAAGTAGAGAGTTTTAAATTTTTGAGGCAAAAGAACATTTAAAGAACATAGGGAAGGAGGATTTGTTGTTTACACAATAGAAAGAACATATTGAAGGACCAATAATTCTTTGTTGGGGTTGTTGTGAATACTTTAATATTGTTCGTCCTCACCTGGAAGTTGCTCTCTGCAGAGAAAGACATGTCTTGAATAACTATGGTCATTGCCACTGAAAAATTATTCCCAACTTAAGTTCCATTTCCATCTGCAAATTCCAGAGGTGTTGTCTCTATCTGCACCATCTAACTAAATAAGCCGAGATCAAACAATAGTTATGATAGTTGTCAATTACTACTACGATGTTTTTTGTAACACCCTGTTTCCCCCAATTTGTAATTAATCATAAAATAGGAATTACCATGCTAATGCATGAGGACAATGTAAATATATTATTGTTTGAGTTGCCAATAACTGACTATGGGGGTGAAGCCTTGAAAGTACTAGCCATGATATCACTAGAGGAAGAATGTGAAAACTATACAAGAGGGTTCATTATACCAAATAACCCCAAATCTCCCTTGATAAGGATGACAAACCTCCTTCGAATCCCAAGGAAAGAAAATCAGTGAATGAAGAAAGGATCGGTGGTTGAATTACCAACCACCCCCATGAATGGGAGCATGGTCTAGCTACAGGAGGTCAACCCAAAGTACCGTAGGGTCTCGCAGACCAGGCAGACCCGAGCTTCCTTTTGACAAAAGGAAGGTAAGATACACACACACAAGAATGATAAGGAGGAGGGGGACAGGAGACTGGAGCATAAGCTCGCCAGGGAGAGGCGCGGAGGTGCGGAGCTCTCCAACAAATCATGAACAGAAGGTCGTGAGCTTGATGTCGAGTGAGCATCTGAGAAACCTCGATGAGGCCATAACCGAGAGAGAAAGCTCTGAGTTGCAGAGAACAAAACCTGAACAGAAGCTGAAACAAAGAGAGAATCCTCGAGAACTATGAGAATTCCCTGGTGATATCATGGCTTGGCACGGGGGTGGCTAGAGTGCTAAGAATGAATGCCTCTAAGCTTATGGTCGGGTGGAAGGACAAACACCCACAGTCAGTTTGTTGGAGACAACCTGTAATAGATAAGCGACCTCCTGCCCTGTGTAATTTAGCTGTAACTATGTATGAATTGGTTATACTGTGTATGTTTCAGGAATTGTGCATGATTTCTTAATGGATATACTGTATCCCTTTTATTACTGCTTGGTTGTATAATTAGGCCAGTAATAAATTATATGGTTAGGATATGTTTTATACTCATAAATGCTTGTGTCCTGTGGTGGCATAAGCCAGAGTCACAAATTGTGTGTTCGTCGACCGTAGACACAGTTTCATGTGCGCATATCAACCTTCCTAATTATTTAGAGTCCCTTGGAGGATGAAGTCTATTAAGCTCAAAAGAGATAACGCTTTCAACAACGTAAGTAAAACCCAAGGGAATCAGTTTCACAGGAAGGAGATCAAAGGCCGAGAGCTTTGAAGCGTTGAAATCTTCCAAGACTGGGGAGAAAGAGCGCAAAAGCTCTTAAGTCGCTCCGAGCTAACAAAGCTAAGGAAGAGTAGCGAGGTTGCAGTATCGAGCGGGAAGGTTCCCTTGTTTTGTAAGATGAACGAATGAGATCTATTCATAAAGAACCACGGTCGGTCGTGACCGTTGGATACGGGGAAGAGCGGGAGAGTTAACCCTTGGAGTCTTTCGAACTTCGTGAGTTTGGCGAACTGTGTGAGTTCGTCGTAAGGGGGGGGGGTAAAAAATCCCTGAAGTCCCGAAGTTAACTCTGAGCCTTAGACCTAAGGACGCCCGGGAAACATCCCGACCGTCAGATCTAGGAGGAGCATCGAAAGCCGCAAGTCGTTGGATCAAGGGAAGTTGCAAGGAGGATAACGTTGGGAGCCATTCCACTCCCAAAGCCTAGGAAGAATGGGAGCCATTGATCCAGAAGAGATTTGAACCGTTGGTTCATTTCGTGGGATCGGGTATCGGGAGCTGAGAGGACAGATGTCCTTAATTTCCAAAGTCACAACATGTGAAATCGTGATTCGATCGCAACCATTAGATCATGGGAGGATCTGGATCGTCTCATCAGAGTCCAGACAGGAGAGAACGTGCAAGAGAAGAAGATTAGATCTGGATCGTTGGATCTGAGCATGTGGACAAACAATCATATGATCCGGGGTAAAGTGCATGAGAGAAGTTCTGAAATGATCGGAACCGTCCATCGTCAGGAGGACAGGTGGCAGCAGATCACGGGTGTTCGTGGAACTGGACATCGGGATATTTGTAAGGAGCATAGGAGCAAACTCGCGAAAGGAGAAGTCGCGAAACCGTTTTGGACCGTGGGATCCAGAAGGACACGTGGCATAGATCCACACATACTAGAGAATCGACTACCGGGAGAACGAGAGTGAAGACTCTCCTAAACTCGCGAGAGGAAAATCGTCGGTTTGAATCCAGGCTGTTGGTTTTCCCAACATCATCGCGACCGTCCATTTTCAGAGGACGTGTGGCAAGGGTCCACATAAGTCGGAGATTTGAAAGGGGAAGATCCGACATCATCGTGGTCGTCCATCAGGAGGACACGTGGCAAGATTTCAGCATTTCACTAACTCGCTACTGAAGAAAATCAACGGAGAGAGTAGCGAGAACTCGCGACAAGCGAAATTGCGATTTGATGGCAGCCGTTGATTGAGGAGAGACTTGGATCGTTGATCGTCCAAGGGGGAATTATCAGCATTTGGGTATCGGAAGTTGGGAGGACATAAATCCTTAACTTCCACATCGGCGATATGCGAAATGCGACGACCACCTTTTGGGATTAGCCCTAGGTCACAGTTGAGGGTCACCACGAGAGAATTCAAAGGGAGGAACTAAAGATTCGTTAGCTCCTTTTCAGGTATCGGGGATTGAAGGAGTCGGGGAACTCAACCTCAGGAGTCCTGAAGTTGCGAAATGCGACGTGCCCAGAGGATTGGCCCTAGGTCACCTGACATAGTCACATGGTGGACACTTAAAGGGAGGAGCTAGAGTCCGTTAAGCCCTATTTCGGGTTTCAAAACTTGGAGTGTTGGGGCGCCCTGCCTTGAAAGCCCCGAGGTCATGAAATGCGATGCGTCGTTTAGGTTAAGCCTGTGGTCATAGGGTGGTGGTCCCGTGGAGGAGGCTCGCGCGTGGTGCTTATTCGCGCGGGTCTAGCCTCATAACAAGGACCTGCGGATATAGTGGGTGTGTGACAAAATGGTATCAGAGCATGGTTACAACACTTGGCCTTCTTGGGCTCATGCACGAGTCATCTAAAAATATTCTTGAAGTACTTTAAAGAGGGATAGAGGTTTCGAAGAATTCGAAGAAAAGGCATAGGTCAAAGCCACCTCGCAGAGGTTGATTCCAGAAGGGTTGATGGCAAGTTCTTTGGCTTGAAGTCATTGAAAATTTGAACGGACGGTGGAATTTCTCGGAGGGAGGAATATCGAAATTCCATGAACCGTTAGATCTAGTAGATCAATTGAGAAGATAAGGATGATAACCTTTCATCACTCACGAGCTCAGGAGGAATAATATCCATTAGATTGGGATCAACAAGAGTCGTTGATATAGAGCTTCAAGGTTTCGACTATTGGGAAAATAGAAGCGAAGACTTTCCCAAAGTCGTGAAAGGTAAATCGTTGAATTAATCAGGGTCGTTGGTTAGCGGAGGACATAAACCATAGATCCGATGTAATCAAATCTTCTACAGTTGGAGATTTGAAAGTGAAGGTAGAGTTGTTCGCTGATTCTCCAAATCGCGAAGTCCCAAAATAATTGGGAGCTGGGACCCAGTTCCTAGCGGAAGGCCACGACAGGTGCATAAGAGGGAGGGCTAGCGCTTGCTAGGCCCTTGGTCGGATCTCGGGATCTCGAGGGTTGGAGTGTTGGATTTGTATCACACAAATGGTATTGACATCGCGAACCCCGAAATCGCGACACGATTGTGGCAGTCGATCGAGGAGAGCTCAGGACCGTCATATCTGGTCCTGGGGAGAGGTCGTCAATCAGAGACTGGGAGTTCAGGAAAAAGGAGTCAGGAGTGACTCGCATGCAGAAATCCCGAAATGAGAAGAGCCTTTTAGTTCGGATCGTGGTCACCGTCGGTGATCGCGTGAGGAGAAGGCATGAGCTAGTATGATGAATACTTAGATGTGTTTAATTATGCTTGAGTGCATGAGTTTAATGCATTGTGGAGCTTCTTAATATGAAGCATGATATTAATACCAGTAAGGTATGAATGATATCAGATGTGTGAGTGATGCACATGTATGATGTAAGAGTATAAGTATACTAAAGGCCCAATATGGTTGCCCTGATGAGTGAAATGTGAGGCAAGCTTAGCACTTGCCAAGATTGAATGAATAGTAGTAGAATACCATGGTTGCATGGTTGACTCCATTTTGAAGAGTCATGAAAGTTCTGATTTGAATGATAGATTAAGGGGGAATGTGCTCCATCTCCCGGGAAAAGCCAATATGAATAAATGAAAGAGTAAACGAGCAAGGATGCTCTGTTGTCATGATTAAGAAAAGGCAGTGAGGCCTTAGAGATAACTCAACTGGGCTGAAAAGTCCCAGGAGGTGTAGGAAGAGTTGGAAGAAGGGGAGAGTCCTCAATTCTTCCTTGCCGAGTATTATGTTTTCTCTTGGATGAGAAAACTGATTTACTAATAAAAGTGAATGTTTTGATGCCATAGTGATAAGGATTGTATTGCTGAAGATACAATCGAAATCTGTTTATGTTGCACTTGTAGAAACATTAAGGATAATGTGATGAAGTGCATACATATATGCTAGGACATGTTTGAAAATATTTTATTAATTTAAATGCTATGGTACTTGAATTTCAATTTACATAACGACTAATGTGCTTATGATGTATGTCATGTGTAGAGAGAAATAAGATTGGAACCGTTGAGAAAGACAGTTGCCAATAATGAACAACCTCAATCAGAGGATGACTATGAGAAGGTTCTTGTTAAAAGATTATCGAAGGGACTTTAAAAGCCCCCATGGAGCACCATTGATGGGGTAATATCAGAGAGAGTGCTAGCAACCAAGAACAGGTATAAACATGTTCATGCTTATGTAACTCAGGCTATGAAAGGATTCGGGTGAGAATCCCTTCCAAAATATTTTATTGTCTCATGTTATGCACGAAATTTGAAAGGGCAGTGGTATGCCATGGATAACCAAGTAGGGTATGATTCGGGAAGAAGAACCTAGGTGATGGAGGTGTGAACCTCCGGTAGTAAAGACTGATTGTAAATCCTCAGAAGAATTCATGAACTGGTATGTCATGAACACAGGGACCAATCCAGGAACGATTGGAAACAGAAAGTGCTCATAGATAGCACGTTGCATGGGGTTGCTTCAAGGAAATGCATGTTTGCATAAAGCACAAACAATGGAATTTTCAGTGAGGAAGGAGAACCTTCCAAGGTTTTACTTACATTATGAAAACGCAGAAGGAAAACAAATTTGAGTGAACATGAACGGTGGCATACTGGTTATTAATGGAGGAAGAATGCTTAAAGGCATTCATGTGAAACCTTTGAATTCCTTGTGTACTGATATGGGGTCGTGATCGACCTATAACAGGTAGCATGGTCCTGTTGTAAGAGTGAATGAAAACGAATAGGCCATGTGTTGAAGAGGTTGGTTAAATTCCAACACACCATGGCCAAGAACCTGTCATAAAGTGTGACAAACTTGAAATCAATGCAAGGGTGCATTGGGTATGAATGTGGCCATGAATGTTGGCACATTCATTAAAATCAATGGATATCTGAATTACGTTTTGAAAAGTTTGGTATGTTGAGATGAGGCATAGCCAAGGAATGGGATTTCCTTTCATGTTTATATAGATGTGATGAATTGTTAGTATGCATGGTTTTGAATATATATATGCATGGATGCATGAGAGACTAACAGTTTTGTTTGGCTGTGGAAAGAATGAATTGCAGGAAGCAAAGGGGTCATGGATATGGCAGTGATGTAAGCCCATAAGAAAGACCGATTGGCTGCTGAACCAAACTGCAAGGAATGGTATTTCCTTTTGAGAAAGTGAATTTGATTGTTAGTATGCATAATTATGAAATTGTTGTGACGACGTTGTAAAGGTGCAATGAAAATGTATGTGCATGAGAACTAACAATTTGATTAGTTGAGGAATGATTGCAGGAAGAAAGAGTCTTGGATATGGTAATGTTGTAAGCCCATAAGGAGACCGATTTCTTGTTGAGCTAAAATGTTATGGGGAAGAAAATTCCATATTTGTGAATCTGGTTCCGTACGAAATAGATTTGAACATAAACGAAGAGATTGGAAAATCTGTGGGTAACATATTTGCAATAAAATTATGAAAGTTAGAATTTATAATGATGTTTCATGAATTTTGTATACCTGTGATACATGTGAGAAGAAAATATCTGTCCAGAAAAGATAGATGAAGGCTGTCAAAGCTGAAGATGATGAAAAATGGCTACTGCTGAGCCATGAGAACCTCGTGATAAGTCATGATTGCTCAAAATACGTTGTGTTGAGGTAACACAAGCCGGAGGGACGCCTCGATAGAGCAAGTCTGAGGGACACCTCAACTGTAAGACTCAATAGAGTCTCTAAAATTTTTCTTGTGTGAGAAAACCTTGGCAGAGCAAGATGGATCACCCGAAGTACTGTATAGCAGTGAAGGGGATGCCTGAGCCTAGGCCTAGAGGGTGAGTGACTGCAAGGAAGAGGAGACCTTAATAGTTCTTGTAAACTATTGGGATCATGCACACGGTGGGTAGTTATTCTTGTGCGAGAAAACCTTGGCAAGGCAAGATGGATCGCTCGAAGGATTATATAGCAGTGAAGGGGATGCCTAAGCCTGAGCCTGGAGAGTGATTGACCGCAAGGAAGATGAGACCATGATAGCTATTGGGAACTATTGAATTGGAATCATGCACCCAATGGGTATGTCAAGGAAAGCGATGAGCCTGGATAACAAAACAACCATGTGGATACAAATCCACAAATTGCACAGATAAGTATTGTGTTGGATTATGAAATTTCCTCTTGAATTTTGAACAACAGTAAGATGTTTTTGCACAAAATTGTGATTAATGTGCTTGTTGTCCAATAATTATTGAAGGAAAGTGATGAATACTAAGAGCCTAAAAGAGGACTTGATCGAGGATGAAGGTCAAGACTTTTGAAGTGGCTGAATGAGAAAGGCATGACAGGTGTTTTCGAGAAAGAACACCGAGGACGATGTTCCTTTAAGGGGGAGGGAATTGTAACACCATGTTTCCCCCAATTTGTAATTAATCATAAAATAGGAATTACCATGCTAATGCATGAGGACAATGTAAATATATTATTGTTTGAGTTGCCAATAACTGACTGTCGGGGTGAAGCCTTGAAAGTACTAGCCATGATATCACTAGAGGAAGAATGTGAAAACTATACAAGAGGATTCATTATACCAAATAACCCCAAATCCCCCTTGATAAGTATGACAAACCTCCTTCGAATCCCAAGGAAAGAAAATCAGTTAATGAAGAAAGGACTGGTGGTTGAATTACCAACCACCCCCATGAATGGGAGCATGGTCTAGCTGTAGGAGGTCACCCCAAAGTACCGTAGGGTCTAGTAGACCAGATAGACCCGAGCTTCCTTCTAACAGAAGGAAGGTAAGATACATACACACGGGAACGGTAAGGAGGAGGGGACAGGAGACGGGAGTGTAAGCTCGCCAGGGAGAGGCGCGGAGCTCTCCAACGAATCACGAACAGAAGGCCCCGAGCTTGATGTCGAGTGAGCATCTGAGAAACTTCGTCGAGGCCATAACAGAGAGAGACAACTCTGAGTTGCAGAGAACAAAACCTGAACAGAAGTTGAAACAGAGAGAGAATCCTCGAGAACTATGAGAATTCCCTGGTGATATCATGGCTTGGCACGGGGGTGGACAGAGTGCTAAGAATGAATGCCTATGAGCTTATGGTCGAGTGGAAGGACGAACACCCACAGTCAGTTGGTTTGCGACAACCTGTACTAGAAAAGCGACCTCCTGCCCTGTGTAATTTAGTTGTAACTGTGTATGAATTGGTTATACTGTGTATGTTTCAGGAATTGTGCATGATTTCTTAATGGGTATACTGTATCCCTTTTATTACTGCTTGGTTGTATAATTAGGCCAGTAAGAAATTATATGGTTAGGATATGTTTTATACTCATAAATGCTTGTGTCCT
The DNA here is from genome assembly GCA_009831015.1 of Picea engelmannii. Classification (NCBI taxonomy): domain Eukaryota; kingdom Viridiplantae; phylum Streptophyta; class Pinopsida; order Pinales; family Pinaceae; genus Picea; species Picea engelmannii. The sequence goes on along the minus strand of ML784155.1, from coordinate 58,114 downwards.
GTGGTGGCATAAGCCAGAGTCACGAACTGTGTGTTCATCGACCGTAGACACAGTTTCATGTACGCATATTAACCTTCCCAATTATTTAAAGTCCCTTGGAGGACGAAGTCTATTAAGCTCAGAAGAGATAACACTTTCAACAACGTAAGTGAAACCCAAGGGATTCGGTTTCATAGGAAGGATATCGAAGGCCGAGACCTTCGAAGCATCGAAATCTTCCAAGACTGGGGAGAAAGAGTGCAAAAGCTCTTAAGTCGCTCCGAGCTAACAAAGCTCAGGAAGAGTAGCGAGGTCGCAGTATCGAGAGGGAAGGTTCACTTGTTTTGTAAGATGAATGGACGAGATCTGTTCGGAAAGAACCACGGTCGGTCGTGACCATTGGATACAGGGAAGAGCGGGAGAGTTAACCCTTGGAGTCGTTCGAACTTCGTGAGTTTGGTGAACTGAGTGAGTTCGTCGTTGGGGGGGGGGTGGTAAAATCCCTGAAGTTCGAAAGTTAACTCTGAGCCTTAGACCTGAGGACGTCCGGAAAACATCCTGACTGTCAGATCTAGGAGGAGCATCGAAAGCCGCAAGCCATTGGATCAAGCGAAGTTGCAAGGAGGATAACATTGGGAGCCATTCCACTCCCAAAGCCCAGGAAAAATGGGAACCGTCGATCCAGAAGAGATCTGAACCGTTGGTTCATTTCGTGGGATCGGGTATCGGGAGCTGAGAGGACAGAGGTCCTTCGTTTCCAAAGTTGCGACATGCGAAATCGCGATTCGATCGCAACCGTTGGATCATGGGAGGATCTGGACCGTCTGATCAGAGTCCAGATAAGAGGGAATGTGCATGAGAAGGAGATCAGATCTGTAACGTTGGATCTGAGCATGTGGACCAGCAGTCATTGGATTCAGGGTAAAGTGCTCGAGAGAAGTTCCAAAATGATCGGAACCGTCCATTGTCAGGAGGACAGGTGACAACAGATCAGGGGTGTTCGTGGAACCGGACACCGGGAGATTTGCAAGGAGTAGAGGAGAAAAACTCGTGAAAGGAGAAGTCGCAAAACCGTTCTGAATCGTGGGATCCTGAAGGACACATGCCTGAGATCCACACATATTGGAGAACCGACTATCGGGAGAACGAGAGTGAAGACTCTCCTAAATTCTTGAGAGGCGAATCGTTGGTTTGAATCCAGGCCGTTGGTTGTCCCGACATCATCGCGACCGTCCATTTTCAGAGTACGCGTGGCAAGGGTCCACATAAGTCGGAGATTTGAAAGGGGGAGATCCGACATCATCGTGGTCGTCCATCAAGAGGACACATGGCGAGAGTTCAACGTTTCGTTGACTCGCTACTGAAGAAAGTCAATGGAGGGAGCAGCGAGAACTCGCGACAGGCGAAATTGTGATTTGATCGCAACCATTGATTGAGGAGAGACTTGGACGGTTGATCGTCCAAGGGGGAATTATCAACATTCGGGTATTGGAAGTTGGGAGGACAGAAGTCCTTGACTTCCACATCGCCAATATGCGAAATGCGACGACCACCTTTTGGGATTAGCCCTAGGTCACAACCAAGGGTCACCACGAGAGGATTCAAAGGGAGGAACTAAAGATTCATTAGCTCCTTTTCGGGTATCGGGGATTGAAGGAGTCGGGGAACTCAACCTCAGGAGTCCCGAAGTTGCGAAATGCGACGTGCCCAGAGGATTGGCCCTAGGTCACTGTACAGAGTCACATGGTGGACACTTAAAGGGAGGAGCTAGAGTCCGTTAAGCCCTATTTCGGGTTTCAAAACTTGGAGTGTTGGGGCGCCCTGCCTCGAAATCCCCGAGGTCGCGAAATGCGACGAACCGTTTAGGTTAAGGCTGTGGTCACAAGGTGGTGGTCCCGTGGAGGAGGCTCATGCGTGGTACTTATTCGCACGGGTCTAGCCTCATAACAAGGACTTGCGGATATATTGTAAGGATTTTGACAGGGAATCGAATAGCCATTTCGGCTCGATGATTAAGAAAAAGTTAAAATTTTCTATGCCCCGTCGTGGGTGTGTGACATTTTCACTATTTAAACATTATTTTACTCTAGAATTTAAGACAAAAATTGACCTTCATAACTCTGCTTCAATGAGTTTACCCTACAAAACAAATTCTTTGTATCCCTTTATTCATATACCATTAAAATAACTCTATCCTCAATTTGTTTGGTAATGGAAGAAGGTTGCTTCTCCAGACAAAGAAAATCACAATGTCCTTGCATCTCATAAGCAAAACAAAATGTCCTCTATTGTGCAACTAGCTTTCTTTTCAAAATCTACCATCTCAAAGCCTTCATAGAGTCCTTTGTTCTACTTTTCTTTAACATCAAGAAATTACATTGTACAATACAAGTATTCAAATGACACCTACCATTAATTCCATCTCAACAACAACAATCTCAATTACATGCCATAAACCATGTAATCCAAATGTACATTGAGAAATTGCACTGTACAAAACAAGTAATTGAGTGACACCTCCCATTAGTTCTGTTTCAGAAACAACAATCTCGGTTATAGACCATGAACCTCAAAATTTTGATAACATGGTTCATGGTATACAACCATGTCATCAAAACTTTGAGGTTCATGGTATATAACTGAGATTGTTGTTGTTGAAATGGAATTAATGGGATGTGTCACTTGAACAATTGTTTTGTACAGTGTAATTTCTTGAGGTACATTGGCCTCAATAGCCATTGTGTTCTAGGCTTATTCTACATTGCATCTTTGATATATGAAGCATGATCCATTCAATAACTCTGTTGAGGGTCGTTGTTTTTAAATGTTAATGAGATTTACTTGCAGTTAATTTTTAGCTATAAAAATTTTACACATTTAGGGAAGAAAAGCAATCCCATCATAAGTTTTACTTCGAGAATTGAAAGGTCAATGTACAAAAAGAAATATAGTATTTTTTGGTCATTGCACCAAGAGTAGTGAGGTTCTCTACAACCCAGTATGACATAGATGTCATGTACATACGTGATAACATCTAAAAGAAATTAAACCGACATAGATATATCTTAAACCCGGATCTGACAAGCACTGAGAGAGATCAAATGATAAAAAAATATTCACCTCAAGAAATTTGATCCCTCTCGGTGCTTGATACATCCAAGTTTAATATGGATCTACATTGGACCACTAATTTAATAAAACCCTTTTAAAAATGTTAAAAAATGTATTAAAGCATCATCATTAACAAATTTAAATAAAGTTGAGTAGTTCAAAACTTATAGAAACAGTTGAAATGCAATACAAAATCTTGCAAAAAGGCCAAGAAAATTTGTGATGACCAATCAAGACATGAGCACTTCATACCTACCTCATTTAAAATGTTGTCAAAAATATTTGATTGCAAATATCATTGTACACCATGTCCCAAATGTCCATCAAATATAGAAAAAAAACCCAAATCATGATCTTTTATATGCCTATACTCTGGGACATGAAAGTCCTCCATATCATGCCTTGTTTTACCCTTCACTAAATGAAATCCATGAATTACTTTATTGTTGGTAATTTGTAGCATCCTTTTCCTGTATCAGATGACGATGGAGTTGAGCCAGTTGCCATCTTCAGGAAGCACACAACAAGAGAACATAAGTACCGGTTAGCATCTGTCACGAGTAAAAAGTATCTCATAAATAACAAAGGATTTAAATAGTACTCAAATTCCTCAAGAGTTATACCATTCATGCAACTATGAAGTAGACCAGAAAATTGGACAAAGAAAGATTACTCAAAAATCAGGCACTGGTCCATTTTCTAATCTGTAAAAAGTTAAAACACATATAATTGTAGCACTTACCATATCAGAATTCGAATACAAGAAATTGTCTATCCCGTTGTTTATTAGTTATGATCCTTGGACAGAGATTGCTTGAATTAATGGGTACAATGACATTTGATAACATTAGTGCCACATGTCCATATTAATGAAGTCATCACATGCACAAAACTAATCGGCCCCAAAAGCAAATGGCAAATATAATCCATAATTTTTGTTTATAAGATTCTCATGGATTAATGGCTTGTAAAATGGGTTGTAACTTTACTAATTTTTCACGAGAAAGCACAAGAGAACCCAAATGCCAAGTTTTACAACACCTAGCTTTTAATAAAAACCCGAGTTAACCATTTTACACCATCTAGAGTAATATTTTCAGTTCCCTATTGTCGATTGGGCCTAGAAATTGAAAAATTTCTATAATACCCTTGTAACACCCTGTTTCCCCCAGATTGTAAATATAACTGAACTGGCCAAGGACTATGGCAAAACTCATAAGTATGAATATGTGCTGTAAATGGACCTGCAGGAAGAGGTCAATGAATGTAAATGATAGTTTGAATTTAT
>ML784155.1:0-53636 GCA_009831015.1 Picea engelmannii | reverse complement strand
GAAGGCTTGTGCATCGCGACATCATAAACCCCGAAACCCCGATGGGTAGCTATAGAACCGCAGACATATGGTAGCAGGTCACCTGAGAACGGAGCTAGCCTAGAGGGCTAATGCGTTAGGGACATATCGGGGGTCGGAGGATCACGGGTTCCGAGGACTCGTGAATTGCGACATCAGAAAACCCGAAACTCTGATAGGAGTTTCCCCGAGAGGAAGTAAGACCACGGCCGTAAAGGCAGTGAACCACAGGCTTGGCCTGGGGAGCTAATGCGTGAGGAGCGCATCAGAATCCAGAGGATCGTGAGTCATGGGGGTGAATGAGTTTGACATTAGAAACCCCGAATCCCGATATTTAACCAGGGGTTGGCATTTCGCAAATGCCGGTTTTCTGGAGATTTCTCACTTGTGGGAGATTAATCCAAAGTTTTTAAAAATTATGATAGTGGGTGTGTTACAACCCTGGTTTGAGTTCTCCTCAGAACTAAATAAACAGAAGTCCAATCTAGTCATAAATTAAAATTGCTCAATTAATTAGCCAAATGCAAAAATATGATTAGAACCGAGATAATCAATCACACATCATCAGTTTGCTCAAGCAACAATGGGGATGTCGTTCAAATAACTTAGGGATGATTTAAACCCAGAAGAAAACATGTCTAAATAGTGCATAATGGTCCTCTAATATGCCCTATAGATCAAGAACATGGAATTTGTCTCCCATCCTCTACCTACAATTGAGAGAGTTTTGTGAATTTGGCAATTACCTAAATAATTATTAGATAATGAAGTTAGATGGAGCCCTACCGATTTCAGCCTGGCTACTCCCAAAGTTCAACATAGGCAAGGGGAATTTATCAAACAAGTTTGAGTTTATTGAATTATAACCTCCCTCCTCCACAATTATTGAATTGGGACCTATCTTCTACGACGCACAATTACTCGCTATATGCATATAAACTTATGATACAGTTATAGATATGCAGAGCTCCATGTGGTAATTTTTTGGTTATTTTTCTTCCAATTCTGAGTTGGCAAAGCTCTAGATTTAAACTTTAAACAAAGTTCCATGCCTATTAGGCACCCATGTTCTCATCATGGCTATTTCTTGAAAAACCAATCATAGTGACCACGTAAGTTGACGTATACTACTGAATAAATCATACTTCTAGGTATGTAAGCTTACATGAACTAGTTAGTAAGAGCCATCTTTGATTTGAGAACTTCATTCTATGGAGGGTCATAGTAGTCAAATTTCAGCGAAGGCAACGATAAATGACGTTTTCTTCTTGCACAACCAATACTTGAAGGAAGTTGGTGAGTACGCTTCCTTGTGGTGTAACATGAATGTAGAGCTTTGCCCCAGAAGGAAGCTTGTGACAGAAAGAAACATCAGACAAGTGGAGATACCCAAACCCCAATTCCAACGTACATTGTCTTTAATGTATACTATGATAACGAGTGCCACCATCATCGATATCATGAATGAAAAGTAATACTAGTTGAAGAAGATCTGTATAGTTTTCTTCCCCTTTTCGCTTGTGTAATTAAATTGATCTGCTCCAAATGCTACATAACACGGTCTGATACCACTTGCTCATATGGTCACCATTGTAAAGGAGGTATAGAGTAAAGCATTTCGACCTCTTGATGCAAGTTTACATGGAGTTCCTGCATTAGTGTTGCAGGGGGGTGGCTTGAATTGTCAAAATATGGTTGCAAGTGAGAGAAGCACCATTCCCTTCACAATAAAAACCAACAGATTAGAAGGATGTTGAGGGAATACATTTTCCCTTTCATGCCACATAGACGAAGCAACTTGCTGCAATCTCAACTTGCACTCCTATTAAAAAGACAAACAAGTTAAAGCATTTATTTAGACGCGAGAGTAGTTGATTAGCACGAAACAAAGCACTTTTTTCAGACAAAAGACTCAAATTTTCTCAGACAGAACCGTACCGAACAAAAAATTCAAAGCCTAAGAGAAAAGAGGTCAAGCCATGAAGTAGAGAAATTCATACCCTATAGTGTGAATTTGCAAAGAGAAGCTTAAAAAAAATGTGTGTTTGGAGTTAATATAACTTTTCCAACCAGAAAAGGGGCGAAGAAATAAGTGCAAAAGCTGCAGACACTATGCCTCCAGAAGGATGCTCTCAGAACTGCCAGCTTCCTCGCGATTTTCTATGGAAACGAGACAACCCCATCTGAATAAATATAACTGGAGGGACATCTAGTTGTGAATGTTTTAAGTTTTCAATCAACTTGTCGAAATGCACAGGGTAGTTATTAGTGAAGGATAGTTTGCAATCTTCTCCAAGATTATTGAAGTCCCCTTCCCATGCCACAATGTTCATATTGTTGGCTCGTGGAAAATGTCGAAGAGAAGATCCATGAGACGGGAGCGCTTTGGAAGAGGATGGAAAAATTATGGTCATAGGCCTTCGCGAAAGGAACATGCGGGAGTGCTACCACCAAATAATCAAGGTTGCATTGAAGTTATATCTGGAGGCGTGCCCTATACAAAAAAGACATGCATGATGCATGACAACCGGAGTGATGAGTTGACAGCTGGAGTGACAAGGTGGTTTGGATGACAGGTTTTGGAGTGATAAAGTGGTTTGGTTGACAGGTTTTGCCCGTTGACACGTTTCGGGCAAAACCTATTCCTATATGCATGCCTTCGGCATAAATATAAAATAAATGAAGTTTAGTAGCAAATGACTTGATGAAAATTGTATAAACAAAAGATATAACTCTCTTTTAGATATAAATTAAATCAATTTTATAAACTTTACGCAAGCACTAGATATCCTAAGGAGTTCATGCATCTAAGATAAGGTAGAGTAATTCAAGGGAGAGTAAAACCTAAACTCCAGTCAATTTGAGAGAGAACATGTAAGAAATAGAAACATGCATTGTTAAAGGATTTAAAGTTAAGGACCTAAGTAATTATGAAGATATTATTAATTTAATGTTGTTATCATTATCGATGGTTAGGGGCTTGCTACCATGGCATGGTATAGAGTTGGATATCATGGCATTAAAAATGTAAGTAAGGGGCATAAAAACATGAAAAGTGTTGATCACTTATGTTGGGTATGATTTGCAATAAAGGTGTATAAATAATACTAATTTAACGGTTGTGTGTTAAATCTAGATAAAATGGTGTTTAGAGCTTGAAAACCAAACCCTAGATCTACTCTAGAAACTTCAAACCCTAACTTATTCATGCAAAAGAAAGATGAGGAAGAAACTACAACATTAAACATGAACAAGTAATTTGAAAGAATGTGAAGAATATATCCATTACCAATAGAAAGAGCCAAAGAGTACACCTAGGGAGTAAACTTGTTGAAGATGTGTGGGTCTCCAAAGCCTCCTCCTTGGGGAGGGTCCTTGACTTCCTTGATGTGTGTATATCCTCTCCTTAGTTGAGTGAGAAAATAGCATGAAAATGAAAGCACAATCGAGAGGAGAAGGACCTCGAGATCTCTGGTGTGATTTTGGCAGTATGTACCTACTATGAATGAATGGATGGATTGAAATACTTCAATATTTTATTTATACGGAAAATATTGGTTAAACCCCCTTAACATTGTCTTCAAAATAGTGGTTAAACACCCTTGACATGGTTTTGAAAATAGTGGTTAAAGATGACCAAATCAAGGCTAAGAATAGAAATTAGGGTTTATAAATATCCACTTATAATTACTTTCCCTTTTTGGCAAATTCTAGCTAGAAACATTCAAAATTATGAATTTTACCGAGTTGTGCAGCTTTTGGGGGTACTTCCTGTGGTAGTAGCACACTTATTAGGGGCAATATCTGTGTTTCCCCTATTAGGCCAAAATCAGGATTTGTCCCAACAATTTCTAAAGGTCCACTGTAGGTGGAAAATTAAGTGAAATGGAGGGTATACACGTTGAAAATGGTGTATTTCAACAAAACTTACAGAAATATCACAAGTGAGCATTTTTTTGGTGATAACAACTCAAGCATGAAAGATAAACCGTTAGTTGCAGAGATTTGTGGATTTCCATCATCCAGGTGAGAGCCATGCTCAACACCACATACCTTTGAAAGCAATAGTAAAAGCTGCCAGGAAATAAACACCCACACTAAACCAACCATAAAAGAGAAGACAAATTTAAACAAGAAATAAATGACAATCACACACACACAATACACATAGATTTTACCCTGGAAACCCGAACAAGAAAACCAACATTCCTTGAGTGTCTTACTCTCTTGTTGTCTTATTCTTTAATGAATAAAGAGTTACATGACTAACCTTGGTCTACACCCAAGACACAATCACCATCATACTCTCTTTCTTTACACAAGAACAACCCTACAGACAATTCGACTTCCATCTACATGACCAACAACCCTTACACGAAGATCAACTTAATACAAATACAACACGCCTTTTTTATATGGTTTACAATATGCAAAACCCTAAATAATGGCACCAAAAAACAGTTACAGATCCTCGTAGATGATTGGTTGCAATCTTGTGAATCTCATGATTTAATTATAATCGACTTCAACTGGTTTACCAATCGACCAGTCGGTTGCCACTCAACCTCCTATCAGCTGACATTTCGACTTCTCATCGATCACTTCGTCTTCGACCTCGATGTAACCATTGACTCGACTTAACTCACCGATCGATTCTTCACCCAATCGATCCACCTTGACTAGACAATTGGATGACTATTCTTTTACTACAAAGAATATAACAACCCAACAAAAGCAATGAGAGGGTTGAACCCTGTTAGTAGACAAATGTTGAATATTGATGGCATAGGCCATAATTTTAACCTCATCCGCCTCTTAAGGAAAATTGTTGTAGCATTGCATGAGAAAGGAGAGGATACTACAGATAGAAGATGGTTGTTCAACATATAAGTATTAGCCAACTATTTGAAACCATCAATCGAAGGAGCTCCACTGTGTTAAATACACATCACTAGAACTTGAAGGGCATGCATGACCACATTAGCATTTAAGCAGATAATATCCATAATAGAGCAATGAGAACGTCGTTGAGATAACTCTTGTTGGACAAGCTACAATTGTGAAATATTTCATTGCAAATGTGACATATTGGGAAGGGACCCATAAGCTAGAGGAAAAATATCAATGGATGGTGATGAGGGGTTCTTGAACGAGAAATTGACATCTAAGAAAGACATGGTGACATTCTTTGGAAACATAGACATAGAATGAGGAGACGCTTCAAAGATATGAGCCTGCCTCAATCTTGAGCCCAAACTTACCCTTGCCATCCATCAAAATCAACTAGAAATATAAAAAAATTTGCTCCTCCAAGCAATAAAAGGAAACACAAAAAGGTTGTTTGAGAGAGGGTAAATCTTGGATAGAACCAAATAAAATCACTATTCCATCAACTATAGATAATTAAAAAAACATAAAAGAACAAGAAACCTTCTAGAAGCTCAAATAGGGGAACAAAACCCTAGTAATGCATGTTAAATCAATTTACATCATAGAACTAGCATAAAGGAGGCACCCCACTAAACTCAAAGAGAAATATCCTTATCACCCTCATTACAAAACAAAAACACTAATAAGAGTAAAGTACCATAAATTCAAACCTAAACATACCACGAGATACATTAGGTGGTAATTAACATGGGGGTGAAATGAGAGACATATACACTCTTTGGAGAAGTTGGATCCTAAACTAACCAATGTGTTGGTAACATCACTAGCAAAAAAACATACAACGTGCCCATGCTTAAACAAATATGGGGCCATAGAGAAAGAGCAAAATATCAATGCCACACAACATGTCATGCTAAACCACATCAATAACTTGCATGTAATGCATTCAAGAGCTTGAAGATGAGGTGTTGGCTAAACAAAAAGGTCATGATAATCTACAAAACAATGCACCTCGACATTCCTTCCTAGATATGTCAATATCCCTTGCCTATATTAATGATAGGTGGATAAATAAAAGAAACAACATTAACTAGAAATCATTGCAAAAATTATAGGTGGAAAACTTACAAGAATGAACACCACAAAAAAACAACTCATACAAATAGAGGATAGAGTTAACAAGATTTATGTGATAAAACCCTCCAAGAGGGAACATCCACAAAACAACATAAAAGTTGTATCACTAATCGGAAAAAGAAATGCTACATCTGATGCAACACTCTACTCTCTGGCATGTCAGACATGTGACAATTCAATATTTTTAAATACAGAACGTGGACCAATTAAGTGATAAGACCCAAATCGACTATTGTGATCCGAAGAATATGAACATCATTAGATCACCCAAGCATGGGATAAAATGGTGACCACTAGATAAAACACATGTTACTATAGTGTGTTGAATGAAGTTGGTCTTGAATAACCTCCTAATGTCTAACATCTTAACAATCCCCTTGAGAACAACTTGGGATAGGACAAAGGATATACAAAATGCGATAGGAGAAGGAAGGAAACATTGCTTCTACCCCCCTTAATGAAAACTTCCTTACACTTGACATATCCCAAAGATGAATATAATGGGGTTCTATCAAGCGCTTCATGCAAATGTCATTGACTTGATCTTATGTGCAACAACTTGTCAAGTCAATAACTCGAGCATGAATAAGTTGTTGAACATAATGCATGTGTATATCTATGTGCTTATTATGTTGATGTTGAATTGGATGATGGACAAGCTAGATATTACTCTCACCATCACATCAAAAAGTGTTCGGAGGTGCTTACTAGAAACCTAACATAAAAAGGATACGTCGAAGCCAAATTGCTTCCTAGCATGTGCAAATTGATGATCAATACTCTACCTCAGTTGAAGATAAAGAAATGACAAATTCATTCTGACAGTCCCAAGTAAAAGGACTTGAAAAAAGATTGAATACATAACCTGCAATTGACTTTCAACTGTGAGATTCACTATCCTAATTGGAATTTGTGGAACCAACCAAAACAAAGGAACCCCTTGTACTTATTGTATCCCAAACTAAAATGCACCTTGGATGTATCGAAGTACTACTTTGTTGTTTTCCAATGGCCCTCTTGCAGATCTTACATAAAGGTGGCATAAACAGAGAGGCCATACCAACAACAAAAGAAATATTTGGACGAGTACAATTCAAGTACAACAAATTATCAACTAACTTTTGTTACAAATTTGCATCCACCCGAGGCATTAAATTCTTTGTAGACAACTTAACCCCAAATTAAAAAGGGGTCAAGGCTAACATACAGTCCTCCAAGTGAAATTTATGAATGAGAGCCAAGGCATACTTAGGTTGAGTCTGGGAAACCCCTTCCTTCATCTGCAAACCTCGCAAGCTAAGAAAATAATCTAGATGCCCCAACCCTGTCATCTCAAACTTGTTCTTGAGAGTAGACTTTACTGAGCAAAACAAGTGAAGATCACTACAAGTGAGAATAAGATCATCAACATATAGAATACTAATCAAAATCTCACAACCCACTCATTGATTATGAACATGAGGGTTGGAGTGGCTTATATAACATCCTCGATAAAAAAAAAAATCAACCCATCTTCTCATGCAAAGCCCATGGAACTTGTTTGAGTACATAGAGAGATTTTTCCAATTGACATATAATATTAGAGTAATATTGAATAACCCAAGAGCTTGTGCCATATAAATCTCTTCCTTCAAATCCTCAGGAAAGAAGGTGGACTTGACATCCATCTAATGGACCTACCATCTATGTGAAGCTACAAGTGACATAACAAGGCAAATGGAATCCATCTTAGCAACTAGAGCAAAGATTTCACAATAGTTGATACCTTCAACCTAAGAGAACCCATTGGCTATTATTTGAGCCTTATAGTTATCCATACTTTATCCGATACATATTTGGTTATATAAACTCACTTACTTATCACCGTCTTCCTCCCTTGGGGAAGAGGGACTAAATACCGAGGATCATTCACCAACAAGAATCAACACTATACACCCATCGATTCATCCCATTATGGAAAACCAGATGCTTCGTGAAAGATTTATTAGTCTCCAGTCTCTAAAATATTGGGTTGTCAGTGTTGAAGAAGCATGTTTGAGTTGTGAATGAGTTTGGTAAGGAAGATAATGATCACCACCTAAAGATCCAACAACTTCTTGAGTTTGTCGAACCCATCTAGGATGTGGTTGCTCCACATGAGTAGGTTCAATATACTCATTTGGAGAAAGAGAGTGTGCAAGTGAAACATGAAGTTCCTCTTGACTGTCTTCATTAGAAGAATAAATACCATCTAGAACATAACTAATGTCATGAGAAGAAGTAGACGAAAAATAAGTCAGAACAAAAGAAAAAGAAGAAGTTGGCTCATAAAGTGAGGATGGCATAGGCACCTAACAAGGTTCACATGCTAAAAATTGCTCATAACCTTTTACATCCTCATCATAACTGACAAAATTACATTTCTAACTCTTCTTGTTTAAATCTTTAAGCTTCTCATTAAGAATGTAATCCCAAGTGTCATAATCAAACACTTGGAAGTTGCTAACATATGAGTTGTTTTTAATTTGTGCTTCTTCCACCATTATGCCATGCACAACCTTAATATGAGCGTGGTTCAATACGTAATTGGAATGACCAATGGCTTTAGTGCAAAACTCGTTAGGCAAATTCTTAGGTTGAAACATGAAATTAGTGATTTCCTTTAAGGTTTGGTTCTTTCTCTCAACCACATCATTATGCTGCGATGTATACATGATAGTGTGTTGCATCTAGATTTGTTGGGTCTTAACTTAAATCCAATCTAAAAAGAACAAATAGTATACCAAATTCTCTAACCAAGAGGTCAAATTAGCACTACATAACAAACTTACTCTAGTTTTATACTTAAAATAACCAAAACCAATGCATAGTTGAAAACTTATGCTCATGAAAAATTTCAAGGTTATTTCCTTAGCTAGGGCTTCCACAAGACCTGAGGTTTCCCCATGGTAGAGGAAATAGATTTGATGGATTATGGGGATTACAATGGGTTTATCCCTAGTCTAATCTTTAGATCAAAGGAGGAGTTATTGGAGATTTGGAGGAGTTTGAAGGCCTACAACAAGGAGCTTTCATGATGACTATGAAAATGGGGCATTTAAGGAAGGTCATTAGACTATAGTGCACTTGAAGTGGACAGGGGATGTGACAGGGCATATCAGGCCAATAATGAAGATGTTGTTAGAAGTGAAAAAATGTAGCTAGTTGGTAGGGAAAGGATGTCATTTTCCTTAACTCCCTATGTCCCCAAAGTAAAGTTTGAGGGCGATGGGGTTGCAAGTGGCGTGTGCAATTTAGAAGGATTGGTAGGGAAGTTATGTGAAGGCACAAAAGTCCAAAATTGCAACAATTAATTGAATATCTATGCATTGATCCTTGACCAAGTGTTAATCCAGTGAGTAGAGCGATATCCCTAGAGCTAGAAGGTTAGAGTAATGTGAATGGTGTTTGCCCTGATAAGCTATCTAAAGGGTTTGAATTGGGAGTAAAGGGCCAAGAAGAAGCATAAGCAAAAGTGTATTAAGTCGAAGAATGAATGAATTAAGATGGTTTTAGGTGGAGATATAGGTGTGGAATCAATAGTAGTCTCGATGGAAAATACCCTCATAGGGACTTTCATGGGAAAACAAGTGAGGGGAGATCCCGTAACGGGTATGGATGGAGGAAAATTGGATCAATGTTCTGTAACTTGCCCAAATATCACATTTTACTTTGTGATTGGCTCTGGTTTGAGTTTAGATCTACAAGATATGCATAAATTATCCAAAGTAGGCACCGATTTTGGGGTCCCTCGATGTTATCCTCAAAGCAATGGCATCCAGTGATCCGAAATGATCTTTTAAAGACTATGGTTAAGTTTTAAAGCATGAGTTCTTTAACCATTTATGAATTGAAGAAAGAGGAAGAATTAATGATATAACATAGCAACCATAATAAGATATGCAGATCTGAAAATAAACACAAAGAATCAACAAACCATAACAACAAAGTTGTTAATGGAGTTCGGCAAGATCGCCTATGTCTCTGGGCCTTTGTCTCAGTGGGTGAAGCTTTCTTATTTCTCTTCAAAGCTTCAAAAGTACATCAGAAAAGTGTCAAATGGATTACAAATTGGTCTGGTTGTGTTCTTCTAGACCTCAAGAACCCAACACAATTGACGGCACTGAAAACAGTTGAGTGAAGCTCCCGAAATTGGCCCGCAAAGTTCCTCTCCTCAATGGCTTCCCTGCATAAAAATGACTTTGGCTTCACAATTCTACAACATTTCCCCTCTTCTGAACCTCTCCAGGCTGCCAAGAACCTCTGGTTTATATAGATTTGAAGTTGTTAACATCCTCCCAAGATCTGGCCTAAAAAAGGGCTCCAGATCCCCCAATAATGGACACAATCCATTAAAAACATGCTTGAAATAAAAAATAAATCATAATATAAAGTCAAAAACCCAAATTCCAGCCAAAATTGGGCGCAACCCCTTTTGATCCGGGCCCCTGGTGATATGGCATTGCCATGTGGCCAAGTGCTATGCGTTGGCCCCCTAACCTTCCGATCCAGCCCCAAAACTTCTGGTCGCATGGTCATATGCAAGGCCATGTGCCCTAGTGCTTAGCCTCCATGCACCTGTAACAATTAAACCCCCAGATTCGTAGCCCTTGGTCGGGCGAGGATGGCTGCCGTCGACCGAGGCTTAGCCCAAACCAACACATAACCATATTTCGCCGCCATATGGTTAAGACCTATCAGTAGCCCACACTATTAGCATGGGGAGTTAGGCCGTTGGCGCCCATAGAGGTCGGGGGTTCGAAACCGTCAAACAACAAATTATTTTGACCTAGCTGACATAAGAAAAATCCAGGGTGCCATGTGGCACCCTCTGATTGGGCCATGTGTTGCCCTGTGATTGGTCCATACAGCCCAGTGAGCGACACATTCAACATCCAGTTAGCCTGCCACATCACCGTTGTTCAGCCCAGTGAGCTGCCACGTCAGCTTCCATACAACCCAGTCACTTGTCGAGTCACCTGCCACATCATCTATCGTATAGCCACATGTCGTGCCACATCATGTTCGTACTACATAGTCACCCTGCCACATCATCATCTGTACAACCTAACTGTCATCCGTACAACCACGGGTTAGCCTATCATTGGGCCACGCCATGTACGAACTACCACGTGTCATCCGTACAATGACACATGTCAAATCCGTACAGTGCCAACTCAGCCTGAAAATGTCGAATCTACGTGACATGTGTCACCTCCTGGTGATGCCATGTCAGCATGATGATGTCATCATGATGTCAACTATCGTATTGCTGACGTCAACGTTGACTTTGACTAGTTGACTTTTTGTTTGTTTGGGATTTCGGTTAGAATGCGATAACTTTCGCATACGGTGTCCGTTGGAGGAAAAAATTATATGGTCAGAATCAATGTGACAAGAAGGACGTAGTGGCACTGGTTTCACCCAATTATGAGAACTTTAATTTTTAGGCCTTCTTGGATCCATTTTGGATCATGCCTCCCCACTAAGACCTTTTGGTCATCCAAAAGGGTACTAACCGATCATCAAGTGTGTGATAGGCCACCCCACTTGTTCTCTGTCTTTAAAATTTCTCCTATACACATTTCTCATCAAGATCAATTGCAAAATATCCATGACAATTGACATCATATTGTTAGCCACTTGTACTTTGTCACATCTTACTGAAGCCACTACCATCCAGGTTGAAAACATTAGCAATGATAACATTAGAAATATGACTGCAAATGAGCTAATATGTTTGTAGTACTTGCACGACATTAGCTTATCTTGAAGCAAAGTATGATTTAACTTCCATTCCATAACCATATCATGTTAATGCTTAAGATCAATTGCTTGATTTGGCACAATTATAGGTGTGTTGCTTACATGAGCTGCCTTCCTTAATTGTTCCATTGTTTGAAGAGTTTGATTTGCTTTTAAGTGATGAGCATGTACAACATATTCATTTCCTTCTTTGATTAAGTGATATTGATTTTGTTCCTTGTAGAAGATTGCTTTGCGATCATACAAATAAGGACTGCCTAAGACCATTCCACATTCATTGAGTGGCACCACATCACACGTTACCTCATCCACAAATTTTGATGAAATTGAAAACTTTAAAGTGCATTGCTTTGTTATGTGTAATTTATGATTGTTGCTTATCCATTTGAGTGAGTAAGGTTTACAATGCATCTTAGTGTTTAATCCCAATTGTTTAACCACTTCCTCTGAAATCAAGTTAGATTGAGATTCACTATTTATCAATGTGTCAACCTTAGTATGCTTCATTATGGCCCTTATGTGAAACAATTTACCTTTAGAATCATATCCATCACCAATTTTCCATGTCAAACCAATTGTTGTGATTTTAGACTCATCACCCGAATCTGATCCCAAGTCTGTTGGTCGTGTTGTTGTTGCAATTGTTTGCCTCACTTTCCTTTCTTTGAAACACTTCGGTCGCTTCTCGGGATGCAATTTCTAGCAATGGTAATTGTCATGCCCTTCTTTCTTGCAATGTTTGCAAGAGAGATTCTCTTCCTTTCTTGTCACTGAATTTGCTTTCTTTCCATTCCCTTCCTTTTGTCCTCTTTTCTTGAAGATGATTCCTCTGATACACCAACTCCTGTTTTCCTTGCCTCAATATATGTTGCTTGAACATAAACCTCATCAAGATTAGTAGGTCGAAACATAAATACAATGTTATGAATGTGTGCAGGTAAACCTCCTATATACTTCATAAGAGTTTCTTGGGTATGTAATGGAATGTCTAACATTAATGACATCTTACAAAATTCATCTGTGTATTCTTGCACTGTTTGTCCCTTTCTTAGTTTAAGACCTTGCCATTCAATTAAAGCCTTCTCTTTATAACCCAAAGGATAAAATTGTTTTCTAAGTGCATAAACAAAAACCAACCATGATGGAAGTACATTACCCACTTGTTGCATGCCATTTTGCAACTTACTTTGCCACCAGATGAGTGTTGTGCCTGCAAGTCGAAGCAATGCCAATTTGATTTGAGTTGCCTCATCCTTGATTTGTTGCACACTGCAATAAACTTCCATCTGTCTGACCCAGTTATCAAGCCTCTATGCATTGACTTCACCATCATACATGGGTAATTCAAACTTCACATCAAGCTTAAATAAAGGCGTATCTTGTTTATGTTTATGGAAATGTTTTCTTGCGGTGGATTTGGAACTTGTACTTGAAGAAGAAGAAGTTGATGGAGAAGAAGGAGGTGAAGGAGGAGGTTTAGGAGGATCCTCTCCTTCTTCACTTTTGGCCTTTGAATATTCACCTAGAATCGGTCTCTTCCACTCCAAGTAATCGTCATATAAAACCTTTACCATTTCCTACATGGCGAAGAAGATCTTTTGAAACTCTATCGTGTCATGAGAAAGTCCCTCTTCTGATGCCATCTTATCACTTTGAGAAGTTCTCTTTCTTGATCCAATCTCAGGATTCTCTTTGACAAGATCACCTTCACCATGATTCAACTTTTCCTTGGTAATCATGCAAACTCAAAAACCAACCGTCAAACTGCTCTGATCCGAAATGATCTTTTAAAGACTATGGTTAAGTTTTAAAGCATGAGTTCATTAACCATTTAGGAATCGAAGAAAGAGGAAGAATTAATGATATAACATGGAAGCCATAATAAGATATGTAGATATAAAAATAAGCATAAAGAATCAACAAACCATAACAACAAAGTTGTTAATGGAGTTCAGCAAGATCACCCATGTCTCAGGGCCTTTGTCTCAGTGGGTTAGGCTTTCTTATTTCTCTTCAAAGATTCAAAAGTACATCAGAAAAAGTGTCAAATGGATTACAAATTAGTCTGACTGTTTTCTGCTAGACCTCAAGAACCCAACACAATTGACGACACTGAAAATGGTTGAGCGAAGCTCCCAGAATTGGCCCGCAAAGTTCCTCTCCTCAATGGCTTCCCTGCATAAAACTGACTTTGGCTTCACAATTATACAACATTTTTTCCTGTTATAAACCTCTCTAGACTGCCAAGAACCTATGGTTTATATAGATTTGAAGTTGGTAACATCCTCCCAAATTCCTCCCAATATCTGGCCTCAAAAAGGGCCCCAAATCCCCCAATAATGGACAAAATACATTAAAAACAGGCTTAAAATAAAAAAATCATAATATAAAGTCAAAAACCCAAATTCCAACCAAAATTGGGCACAACCCCTTTTGATCTGGGCCCTTGTTCATATGGCGTTTCCATGTGGCCAAGCACTATGCACTAGCCCCCTAACCTTCCGATCTAGCCCTAAAACTTTTGGTCGCATGGTCATATGCAAGGCCATGTGCCCTAGTCCTTAGCCTCCACGTGCTTGTAATAGTTAAGCCCCTGGATTCATAGCCTCTGGTCGGGCGGGGATGGCCCCCACTGACCAGGTCTTAGCCCAAACCTGTGGTGCAAACCAACACATAACCATATTTCACCACCATATGGTTAAGACTTATCAGTAGCCCACATGGTTAGCACGACGAGTTAGGCCATTGATGCCCATAGAGGTCAGGGGTTCGAAACCGTTGGGAAACAAATTATTTTGACCTAACCGACATAGGAAAAATCCAGGGTGCCATGTGGTGCCCTCTGATTGGCCATGTGTCACCCTATGATTGGTCCATACAACCCAGTCAGCGTCCAATCAACCTACCATGTCACCGTCGTTCAACCGAGTCAGTTGCCACGTTATCTTCCATACAGGCTAGTCACCTGCCATGTCATTTGTTGTACAACCACGTGCCATGCCATGTCATGTCCATATTGCATAGTCACCATGCCACGTCAGCATCCATACGACCCAACTATCGTCCATACAACCACGTGTCAGCCTGTCATTGGGCCACCTCATGTACGAGCTGCCACGTGTCATCTGTATAGTGACACGTGTCAAATCCGTACAGTGCCAACTCATCCCGAAAATGCCAAATCTGCATGACACATGTCACCTCATGGTGATGCCACGTCAACATGATGACATCATCATGATGTCACCTGTCGTACTGCTGATGTCAACGTTGACTTTGATCGATTGACTTTTTGCCTGTTTGGGATTTTGGTCAGAATGTGATAAATTTCGCATACGGTGTCTGTTTGAGGAAAAAATTATATGGCCGGAATGAACACAATGAGATGGACGCACTGGCCTTGGTTTCGTCCGATTCCAAGAACTTTGATTTTTAGGCCTTCCTGGATCCATTTTGGATCATCAAGGGTTTGATCATAGAAGTGAACACCTTTTAATTTAGTGTTGGAGTTACTTCACACACACCTAGGATTTCTTATTCCGAAGTTTTTCCCTTGTTTATTAGTCATAATTAGTCATTATCTAGTCTCCTATATTTTTGGGGAGAATATTCTACCTGAAGAATATTCTCTTTCAGTTGACACTTCAGTTTGATTAGTTGAGTTGAGTTTAGATGCTGCATTGGTTTTGTCACCATGCAACATTGGGATCTTCACCAGCTAATGTGCACTTCTCTTGGGATCACCACCAGACTGACACATTACTCTTGATTCCCTGAGTTAACTCCTCACTACTCTTTTTCAGTCAGTTAACTAGTTAACTCAGTTAGGTGGCAGTTCACTCCCGTAACTGCCTGAGAGACTAGACTAGGTGGTAGTTCACTCCCGTAACTGCTGGTGCGTGTCTAGATCACTCTAGACCACCACTATGGCACATTGGTTCTCCTCTAGTGTGCACTCATTGAGTTATACATAGTATATCATGTGTAAATTATTCATTATTCAAACGGTTAATGAGAATTCTTTCATTATTTCTCTCCTTCTTCTTCTTTCTCTTGTTCTCTCTACAAATGTGTGTATCATTGTTTAGCTAGATCTATACTATGTAGGTTCAACACATTTACATTTAGTAGGTATGGGTGATGACGTTGAGTTTTCCAATGGAACTCTATAGCGAAGACATTCTTGAAACGTTGGGTAATAGATTGGGCAAATTCATAGCCTTGAAGGATAATTATTAGGGCTAGGTCAATGGTAGAAATATCAAAATTTTAATGGAATTTGATATTCACAAGAGCCTTCCTATATAAATATAAGTGGAATGGGAAAGTTGGAGGAAAGTCCAAAGATTGGGTTATTGGAAATTTCCCTTAAAATGTTTATGTTGTTGTGAAATTAGTCACCTATGGACATAGTGTAGATATAAGATTGTAACCTGAATATGGAGGAAGATAGAGAAATTTAGGGAAGGTAATGATGGTCGTTCAAGTCCAAAGAAAATCAAGGAAAAGGAAGGAACCAAGGAAGAATTTGGGGAAAATGCAAGGTTGGATGATGGAGGATCTAAGGCCTCGGAAGATAAGGCTATTGACAAGTTTGTCGAGAAATCAGAGGAATCCCTCAAGGTTGCGACAAATCCAATTCAATGTCCTCTGAAGTCGTCAAAAGTGCCTCCTTAGGAAGCTAGATTCAAAGTCATGGAAATTCAAGGTAAGAACTCATAGAGCCATGAATCATGGTTTGTTTCAATTCTGGATGATAATATAAATATTAAAAAAAGGTGGTTCTAATCTTGTTGCAATATTAGGAGGGGCAACAATAGGGAGTCCTCGACTCTTTGGGTTGTTCTCCAATAGATATGTGAAATATACAACCACATTTTCTTGCCTAGTCTTATTAAGTATAGTGAGATCAAATTCTTGCAACAACAATCTCCATATAAT
Source organism: Picea engelmannii (assembly GCA_009831015.1). Taxonomy (NCBI): domain Eukaryota; kingdom Viridiplantae; phylum Streptophyta; class Pinopsida; order Pinales; family Pinaceae; genus Picea; species Picea engelmannii. The sequence continues at coordinate 36,866 of ML784155.1, read as the reverse complement.
AACTTCACCACGAACAATAGGTCTATTCATTAGATACCCAATAACATCATGATTTGTATGAACAAAATTAGAATATTCAATGATGTGGTGTTAGAATTTATTGATGGCATATATGACTACCATAAATTCCTTTTTAGTAAAAGTGTAATTTATCTCATCTCCAAAGAGATTCTTGCTAATGTAATAAATGGCTTACTTTTCAGCAACTTCATCTTGTCCTAAGACAACACCTAAGGATTTTTCTAAAGCATCTATGTGAATCTGAAAGGGAAGATACCAATTATGGCATTTTAACATGGGGGTCGAGATTAGTTTTTCTTTTACGGTTTCAAAGGACTTTTGTCATTTTGCAGTCCATAGAAAGTCCACATCCTTTGTAATAAGGACAATGATAGGTGCTACTACTTTGCTAAAATCAAAGATGAATATCCTGTAATAACCAACATGTCCAAGAAAATTACAAACATCACACTACTTTTGAGGGGTGGGTAAATTCTGTATAACATAAATGTTGTTGTTGTTAACTTTAATCGCTGAAGTTGATATGTGGTGCCTTGAACCTATACCTTCTTCTATTGACATAAAACAATTTTCATGGCCAAGGGATAAATCCATATCCTTACAATGTTGCAGAGCACTTTTTAGATTAGTTGATGCTTCTTTATAAGAATTGCCATGTGTTGTAAAATCATCCATGTAGACTTCCACATATTAATGGACCAAGTTTAGAAATATGTTGAAGACCAGTCCCTTAAATGTAGTAGGGGCATTATACAAATCGAAAGGGAGAACCCTATAGGCAATGGTACCCCATGGACAGGTAAATGTTGTATTATCCTAGTCCTCAAGAACAATGTGTATCTATTTATATCAATTGAAGCCATCTAGGAAGGACACATATGTTTTCTCAAACAAAGCATCAATTCTTTGTCAATAAAAGACAAAGGGAAGTGATTTTTCTAGGTGGCCTCATTGTGCTCCTAGTAGTCCACATAGACTTGGCATTTCCTCCATTTTTTGGAACAATGAATAGTGGGGAAACCCATTCACTATCCAAAATTGGATAAATTAAACCAACATCTAATAGTTTGTGTAGTTTTGTTTTTACAACATCCTCGAGGGTTGGATTCATTTGGTGTTGAGTTTTCCAAATGGGGTGAGAGTCATTGGTGATATAAATGTGAAGTCCATAGATGTTGGGATTAAATCCCTTGATATCTTGGTATTCCCAAGAAAAAACAATGGTGTGATTTCCCAGTAGACTCTCTAGCTCTTGTTGCTAAAGAGAACATTGTTGGTTGCTTATGAATAAGGTTTTTCTAAGAAATATTTCCATCGAAATGGTGAGAGGGTTGCATGATTCAACAATGATTTTTTTTTTCCAGATATGTAATATTGGCCAAGTTACTCTTATTTGCAGATTCATTAATGGATTTATTCTCATCAGATTCATTAGTGCCATTCCTATTTTGGATTTATGGGGAATAAAGTTTTTTGATAAAATTTGATATCATGGTATCTTCATCCAAACCCTTTAGATTTGAGTATCTTTCAATAGTAAGAACATGGTGGACAACAATTTTGGAAAGTGTAATATGTTTCTTCATATCAATCCACAATGGTTATCTAGGCTCTATAAACGGTTTAGCTAGAGGTTATAGGGTCAAATTAGTTAGAGGATGGAGGGTATTCCCATGAGTCAATAGAAACTATAACATCTTCTAACATCCCTTCTAGCTTTACAGTGGACTTGTTGGACATCTAGAGGATAGTGGGGGTTTGTCTTAGTAACTCTTAGAGCTGTAGTTTATCCATGGGATCCCATATCACAACATTAATGGTTGTTCCTAAGTCAACCAAAGAGTTTTCTATTAGTTGGTTGATTATATATATGCATGGGGTATTCACTCTGTGAACATGTGACATAGCACCTTCATTCATGGCATATTAAAGAATAACCTAATTTCACTAGATATTGGTAAATATCTCCCAAAATCCTTTTGTTAAACCCCCTCCCAATACATCTTTGCAATAGAAGAAACCTCTATTTTCACTAGATACCCCTTTTATACCCCTCAATACTTATAAACCCCTTGAGACCCCACATCCCCCCCAATACCTATAGTATATTGACTTTATTTTTTACAATTTAAAAACCCCCTTTATGAATGAACATGATAAGATATTGGTCAACAAGGTGACACCCCTGTGTATATATGTTTGCTACAGGGATGCTTGGACCATAGTATTTGGGATTTGGGAGAAGGTGCTTACAGATGTCCTTGAGGAAATTGGTGTGAACTTTGTAGCTGCTCTTCTCAATTGATTCAATGATGATGGGTGGTAAAGAGTTTGTCACCATCTCCCCTAAATAAAGTTGAAGCACATTATAATTAACAAGTTTCATGGAGTAGATAACTTGTGTGACTATCTTTCTATTGCATATCAGGTGAGATAGCTTGTTAAAGTTTGGATTTGGTGCAAGTTGGGAAAGGAGTAATGCCTATTTTTAAGTTTGTAAATTGTTATTTTGTTCAGGAGGTGGCAACAATGCTTATTGTTGATGTGGTTGCCACCCTTGCTAAGGCCTCCAAGACTACTTGGAAGTAGTCCACTAGGTTTTTTGAGGTTGTTGATATGGAAGAATGCATGTTTTTGTCCCTTAGGATTTGCATATTGATAGGCTAGGGACATGAAAGTTGACTTGGCCAAGATGGAGAAGGGAAGGAATACAAACTTGTAGCAGGGTTTACTTGATTATTCCATGCAAAATTGAAATATTGGTATGTTCACAAGGAATACCTTGAAAGAATTGTTCAGGTCCTTTCCTTCTCTGGTTTATGATACATACTTGCTCCATCTTCTCCTTAGTTCATTCATACAATGCTTTTAAACCAAGTAATTGAGGGCACTAGATTTTGTTGTGGTGTTCCTTGCAAATGTTGTAAATCTCCATGGTATTCAATGGGAATTCATGATGAGCATGTGTTTTGGTACATCTTGGACAAAAAACCACTAAATCCTTTTCAAACTTGTCTTCTTTCTTCTTGGCTTGCGAGGTATCAAATTGCATTATTAATGAATGTATGATATATGTTTTCACTTGTTCCAACAAATCGCCAAGTTCCATTTTGGTCAATCTAGCTATTTCTCTTGTAGGTTGTGCAATTATTCCTCTTAAACCCTTGGTTTTTCATATAACAAGTCTTGAGTAGTTCTTGAAAGTATTCCTCATGTCAACATAAGAGAATTTTGAGATATCTCCTCTTGCTATTAGATTTAGGGGTTTTATCCATTCATCTCTTACTCCCCTTAAATACTATTTTAAGGGATTTTCCATCTATCATTGTTGATTTTTTGTAGATACGGGAGGTATTCCCACAAGAGGCTGAGGTGTCAGGCATGTGGGAATCTTCGTTGGAACTAGATCAACCTTTTGTTTTAGTGAAATCGACCTTGGTATGAGGCTAGGGCCTCATGGGCAAATTGACGAGATTTATGGGCTTTTGTTGGGGTTTCACACCCACAAAGAGAAATAAAATATTCTAATTAATTGTTGAGTTTAGAAGGGGTGCCTAAACTCACTCATTAGACTCCTATATAAGGAGAGGAGAGATTGTGACAAACATCACTGTGACATTATGGATTTAGCATAAGTGAAGAGCACTCGTGCTAGGAGGCATGGTGATTTCAGCAAGGAAATTTCAACAACTTTAGAAAATCTGGCCTAGGGTTATGGAATCTCTATTTTTTGTTCTTTGCAGGGAAAGCACGTGTATGAGGAGAGGAAGGTCGCACGTGTGGAGGAGAGAAATAGTCGCAGAAAGGAAGAAGGCCACACGTGTGGTGCAGACTGTATGGAAGTGTATGAACATGATTTTTGTAGATGCATGTGGGTTTCAATGTGAACAGTCGCGTATGTATGCAGCTTTCAATGGAGATAGTCGTGTATGTACGTGAGCTATAGTGGAGACAGTCACGTACATTCGGATAGGTTCTTCTAGGAAGTTTGGAAAGTCTGTACAGGTTGACGTCAACATGCCATACAAGTGGAATGCAATAGATTTGTAAGTCAGGAATTTGTCCAAGGTATTTTGTTGATTTGGATGTTGTTAAGAGGATTGGTTTTGTTCTCAGATCGACTAAATTTGTAAGTTGTTGAGAGGGTTAGTTTTTCCCTCAGAATTTTTGAATTTGACAAAGTTACAAAATATAAATTTTGTGTCTCATGTGCATTGATGATCCATCTATGATCTTGATTGTTTCCGCTGCTATATTTTTTAGTCAATAGTTTCAGTGTAAAATTGTTCAGTGATAATAGTTAGAGTTTACTGTTGAATCACTAGGAAATAGTTTTCAAATCTGAAATTAGTCACATAGGGTTGCATGTGAAGATTGACATGGTATTAAAGTTGAGGATTTGAAGGAAGAAAGGGAGTCATCTCTTGAGACCCAGTTGGTGCAACTTTTTTGTTCTAGGCAGGTGATCCAGGTGGATATCGGTGGCTACCCACTTATTCCACTGGCTTGAAAAAGAGTTTTCCACCTTGGTAGATTTTCGATAGTTTTTCGGGTTCCAAACTTCCAGGGCCATTTTGAGGGCCTAAACGACGTTTTTTTGGGATTTGGGGCCTAGTTGACTGCCAAAAGAAATAACCTAGGCTAGTCGGAAATTGTTCTTCTTGGCTAGAAATTTCCAATGGGCTATCGTGCGCCTAAAACAGATATCGTATGCAAAAGTTACGGCCCCGGGAAGTTGATGTACTAACTTACCCAAACGGGGCCCACATGACTTTTGGCACTTCATCTCCTAGGGTTAGGTTTTTGGATGTCTAGGGTTTTTGATATTCCTATTTATTTTAAAAGGCCTTCAAAGCCTCATTGTAACCATCTTCTTGCGAATGAGCACAGTTGTCACATCTCTTCTCAGAGATAAGCCGCCACCATTCCAACGAGCTTGTTTTCCGCTGCATTTTACAGTTTGAACTTATTTTCTTATTGAATAGAAAACCAGTTTTACTGTATCTCTATTATTCTATGTTAAGTATTTGTTAATAATTTGTAGTCATTTCATTCTACTCATAAAATCTGGATCAGTGGTATTAGAGAAGTCTGCTCCTTGTCATCTTAATGCATGTCCCCAATGAGGCCGGAGTACAAAGAATTGGGTCTCGAGCTTGTTTCTCTCGAGGAAAAAATCTCTCGCACGCCCAAGCGACCTCTCATGGCAGGAGAAAAGAAAGATGATGGGACAGGATATTCTTTCAAAATGTTTCTTGAGGAAGCCCTCACGCAATAGAGGAATGAGATGATGGATAGTTTCACGCAAATCCTTTGGCAGCTACCAACATGCGACGCATCTTCCTCGAGCGGAGGCGCCACCCCCTTCAAGGTACAAATCAACTTCGATATTATTATATTTGAAGGTCAGATATACGTAGATGTTGTAGACAAGTGGTTGAATCTACTATAAGGGTATTTTTCTGTCCATAACTTTTCAAATAGAGAAAAGATTACTTTTGCGCTCCTCAAAGTTGTTCCCCATGTCAAAGATTGGTGGGAAACTTTTTGTGAGCAAAAGGAAATAGAGGAACCCTCGTTATTTATAGTCACGGCCACCTGGGAATCCTTCAGGGATGCTATTAAGGAACAATACTACCTTGTCGGAAGTTACGACGACTTGTAGACCAAATGGACCACTCTACGGCAAGAAAGAGACCAAGCAATGTCAGAGTTCACAAATATCTTCCATACCTTGTGCACAAAGATGGGTATCAAATATTCATAGCGACATCTAGTGCTCAAGTATCGTGGTTATCTGCATACATACATCCATACTGAAATGGAATTTCTTGACATCTCATCCTTGGGCACGATCTACCGATATGCTGTCAAAATTGAGCAGAAGCTCAAACAAAAGACGTTGCAATTTGGGCCTGAGAACCCCTCACAGCAAAAGCCATGAAAGGGCGGCCCCAACCCAAAAAACAAAAGACAGAGCAAATATGGACAGTATCAGGACAACTAGTCCAAGCCACAAGCAAATAAGGACATCAAAAAGACAAAGAAAGATACAGGGAAGTGGTGCGACTTCCATAAGAGCCCTTGGCACAACACTGCCGACTGTTGCTCCAAGCAGTCGCTGGTGGCCAAAGTGAAAGCCTCTGAATCAGATGTGGGTTCTAACTCTGAGTCAGAACCAGAAAGGGGAAGACAGATCATTGACATGGAACCCAGTGCCATCGTTGCTACCACCAAGCTCCAGCCTGGTGAACCAGACGAGCCGGAAGAAGGAGAGTGCCTCTTTCATTCACATTTGTTGGTAAAACGCACCCCGCTGCACTTCATCGTTGATAGCGGTAGCCAAAAGAACCTCATCTTGGCAAAGGTCATCAAGCGACTGACCCCGCTGACAACGCCACACCCACAACCCTACTCCATTGGATGGCTCCGCCAAGGAAGCGATCTTCTCGTCAGCCAACAGTGTTGATTGTCGTACAACATCAAGCCCTTAAAAGATGAGGTATTGTGTGATGTTTCTCCTCTTGAAGTTTGTGATGTTCTTTTGGGCCGACATTATTTATGGAAATGCCATGTTGTATATGAGTCTATGCCTCGTAGTGTTATTATTACTTTGAACAAGAAATTGTACAGGATACCAGAGACAGTCCCACCTAATGTTATTTCCTTGATCTCTACCAGGCAATGTAGGAAGGTCATCTCTCAAACGGGGAAGTTTGTCTTCTTCGTAATTTGCTCTCAGAATGAGCGAAAGATCACAACTACATCTAGGGTCTCTACGGGTGACCTCTCCACACAACAAAAGCAAGTAGACAAGGTCATGGAAGAATACTAAGATATCTTCTCCTCACCTACCGGGGTACCTTTGCACTGTCAGGTCAAGAACCCCATCAATCTGACCCTCAGTAGACCGTTGCCCAGTGGGCCATTCTATCACCGCTCTCTGTTAGAGAATGAGAGATCAAGTGACAGATCTAAGAACTGCTCCACAAGGGGCACATCTGTCCCAACTCATCACCTTGCAGGAGCCCAATCGTGCTAGTACAAAAGAAATATGGAACCCGACGACTCTGCATTGATTACCGGGCTCTGAATAAAATCACAGTCAGAAACCGATACCCGATTCCCCGAATCGACGACCTCCTTGATCAACTCACAGGGGCCAAATAATTCAGTAAGATTGATATGAAGTCTGGCTACCACCATGTCCCGATAGAACAAACAGGTGTATGGAAGACCGCCTTCAAGTCAAAGGAAGGCCTTTTTGAATGGTTGGTCATGCCCTTTGGTTTGACAAATGCTCCAACCACTTTCATGAGGATGATGGACAATATCCTGTGACCATTCACCAATAATTTTGTAGTGGTGTATCTGGATGACATTCTCATTTACAACAAGACTTGGGCAGAACACTTGCAGCATATTCATCAGGTTTTGCACACCCTGTGGTAGCACAAGATATACGCCAACTTGGAAAAATGATCCTTCAGCATGGATGGGGTCCATTACCTGGGCTACATCATTGATTGACATGGCGTACATGTGGAACCAGCCAAGATCCAAGTCATCTGCGACTGGCCAGCCCCAACCACACTCATTGAGTTTTGGATCTTCTTGGGCCTTGCTAATTTATACCGCAGGTTCGTGTTGGGATTCTCCCATATTGCATGGGCCCTGAGCCAAATAACCAGGGGTGGTGGTAAGGACAAATTTGCATGGGGCTAGTCCCAACAACAAGTGTTTGATGATTTGAAGCAGCGCTTGTGCTCAGCCCCAGTACTTTCACTACCAGACCTCCAAAAAACCTTTGAGATTGAGACAAATGTTTCAGACTATGTTGTGGGCATTGTTCTCACTCAGCACGACCACCACGTGGTCTATCATAGTGAGACACTATCAGATGTTGTCCATAAGTACCCTACTTACAACAAATAAATGTACTCCATTGTGCAAGCTTTCCGCCATTGGAGACATTACATTCTTGGAAAGGAGATAATCATCCACACCGATCATAAGCCACTGCAGTTCATGTAGACACAAGGCAAATTGTAGAATGACCGACATCAAAAGTGGTCCACATACTTGCAACAATTCCACCTCAACATCAAGTATAAAACAGGAAGCACTAACCGTGTCGTTGATTTCCTTAGCAGGCCGCCAGTCGCAACACTCACCACAATGCTAGACTCTTGCGACCATGAGACCTCTGGATGCCCCCAACTCTATGAGACAGACCCGGACATCACCACCACCTACCAAATGTTGGGTGGAAATGCAATTGTCGATAATTTCCATCTCCAGGATGGGTTGTTGTGTCGTCTGGGCCATATCTGCATTCCATCAAGTGAGCGAGCGAAGTTGATCTCTAAATCCCACTACAGTTGGGTGGAAGGACACTTCGACGTTGAAAAGATAGTGGCGATGCTACAAAAACATTTCTACTGGCCGAAACTTTGACAGGAGGTCAGCAAGTATATCAGGTCATGCACTGCCTGCGCTATTGCCAAATCGACCACTAAGAAACAGGGCCTGTACACCCCTCTTCCTACTCCTAACGGGCCGTGGGAATCCATCTCAATGGACTAAATGTTGGGCCTCCTGTCCACCAAGCAGGGAAATTACTGTGTTTTTGTGGTTGTTGATCGCTTTTCTAAGATGGCGATTATGGTTACATGCAAGAAGAGCATCAAAACAGAGGCCACTGCCAAGCTCTTCTTTGAACGAGTCTGGGTACATTTTGGAATCCCACAAACCATTGTCTCAGATTGGGACAGTCAATTTCTCAACACATTCTGGTCGAGTCTCTTGTCACTATTGGACACCAAGCTCACCAAATCCATGACCTTCCACCCCCAGACAGATGGCCAAAACGAGGTCGTAAATCGAATAATTGTGCATATTTTGCACATGTATAATTCCAAGCACCCTCGCACATGGGATGAGAGTCTTCTCTATGTCCAACATAGCTACAACCGAGCCTTACATAGCTCAACCGACCACAACCCCTTTCAGGTGGGGTTGGGATTCCAACCATTAGGTCGCATAGATGTTGCACTTCCCCTTGCAGTCACCTCGACCGACTGATCTCCTACTCCAACTAAAGCTGGAAAATCCACTCGGTTCATTGAGTGAATCCAACACATCCACCAATAGGTTCAGGATATCCTACAGAAGTCCAATGACAAGTATAAGCAGGGCCATGATCAACATTTGGTGCCACATAAGTTTCAGGTGGGCGACAAAGTTTGGTTGCACTTGCAGAAAGAACGCCTTACAAGATACCATTGAAATATTCGCCCACTCCATTATGGGTTGTACACCATCACCAAGGCTATGGGGGATAATTCTTTTGAGCTCGACATTCCTCCTTTCCTTGGCCTACACCCAGTGTTCAACGTGGATCTCCTTCGACCTTATTTCCCACCATTATTTGACACCTCAGAAGTAGCATAACAAATGACACCAACAGAGCTCAACGTCGACTGCATACAACAAGAATCCAATGATCATATTGTGGACACACAGATCAAGGGCACTCAACAACAGAGGATCCAACTTTATCGAGTTGTCAAAGCAGGGCATCTCCTGCACCAAGGCAAGTGGCTCACCTGGGGTAAAATTCAACAAAAATTTCCTCATCTGATGGGGGAACTCAACGCAATGGATACCATTGATTCCTAAGGAGGGACGATTGATCCAAGTTGATATCAGTGGCCACCCACCTATTCCACTGGCTCGAAAAACAGTTTTCCACCTTGGCAGTTTTTCGACAGTTTTTCAGGTTCCAAACTTCCGGGGTCGTTTTGAGGGCCTAAACGACGTTTTTTTGGATTTGGGGCCCAGGTGACTAGTTATGATATTGACCTGGGCCATTTGAAATTTTTTCTTCTTGGTTAGACCTTTCCAACGGGCTATCGTGCGTCTAAAACAGAGATCGTATGCAAAAGTTATGACCCCGGGAAGTTGATGTACTAACTTACCCAAATGGGGCCCACATGACTTTTGGCTCTTCATCTCCTAGGGTTAGGTTTTTGGATGTCTAGGGTTTTTGACATTCCTGTTTATTGTAAAAGGCCTTCAGAGCCTCATTGTAACCATCTTCTTGGGAATGAGTACAGTCGTCACATCTCTTCTCAGAGATAAGCCACCACCATTCCAACAAGCTTGTTTTCTTCTACATTTTACAGTTTGAACTTATTTCCTTATTGAATAGAAAACTAATTTTATTGTATCTCTATTATTCCGTGTTAAGCATTTTTTAATAATCTGATGTCATTTAGTTCTACTCATAAAGTTTGGATCAACGGGTCACCATGGAGACTTGGTTGGTGGATAGTGGAGCTTCTCATCATATGACAAGGTCACATAAATCACTCATCAATTTAACAAAGGAAAAATCACGATTGCAGGTGGAACTTGGTGATAATGTCAAGTATGCAGTCAAGGGAGTTGGAACAACTCCGTTTCAGCTGAAGTCCAGAAATTCTCTCAAGATGAGTGAAGTGTTGTATGTACCTGGACTGAAGAATAACCTACTTTTTATCTCTGCCATGGAGGACAGAGGATATGCAGTGGCATTCGTGGATGGGCAAGTTCTTGCTTGGCCAAAGGGATTGAGTCTTGAATCAACATAAGTTATTGTTACTTGTGATGGCCATCTTTCCAATCTTACTGGTCAGTCAGCTTATGCCCCAGTACATGACAGTGCTAATCTATGCGAGTTTTGGCACTAAAGATTGGGACAGTCGCATTACAGGGGTTTGCCAATATTGATAAATACGGTGACAGGTCTACCGGAGTTTGGAGTAGAGAAACAAGGTATATGTAAGGGTTGTGCACTTGGGAAGAATGCCAAAGCTACCCTTTCAAGCAGTGATAATAGGCCCAAGGAGATCCTAGAGCTAGTACATTCAAATGTGTGTGGACCAATGTTAGTTCCATCTTCCAACGGTTCCCAACACTATGTGACTTTCATTGATGACCATTCTAGAAGAACATGGATATTCTTCATGAAGACCAAGGATGAGGTCTTAAGTCGATTCAAGGAGTTCTGGGATCTAGTGGAGAATTACACCGAGAAGAAGATGAAGATCCCGAGGTCAAATAATGAGGGTGAATACACCTTCAATGAGTTCAGGGATTTCTGCAAGGAGGCAGGGATTAAGTGGGAGTTGACAGTACCTTTCAAGCCACAATAGAATGAGTTTAGAAAGAGGAAGAATTGAACCATAGTTGAGGCTGCCAGGGTGATGTTGCATGACCAGGATCTAGCCATGATGCTTTGTGCAGAAGCATGCAACATGACAATGTATGTTCAAAATACGAGTCCTCATAGGATCTTGGAGGACAAGACTCTCGAGGAGGCATTCACAAAAGTGAAACTTGAGATAGGGCATTTGAGGATATTTGGTTGTCCAGTCTACATCCATGTTCTTAAGGAGAAGAGAATGAAGTTGAAACCTTACGGAAGAAAGGGCATGTCTATAGGATACAATGAGACTTTGAAATCCTACTGTATCCACATTCCAGGACAACGATATGTTGGGGTTAGTCGGGATGTTAGATTTGAGGAGGACTTGGATTTCAAGAGGTCCCTTGAGATCAAAATATGTGGTGAGTAACAAGAGGCTCCAAAGGTTGAGGAGAGTACAGTTCCATCCAGTACAGAGGAGCGACCCCTAGATCATGAGGAGGAGTTAGAGGAGTTTCTGGATCCAGTGGATCCTCCTAGTGACAAGGACACGAGGCCTAGATGGATTCGAGATACCTTGAAGGATGTCGAGGGAAATACAACCCCTAGAGGCACCTTGAGGGAGAGAAGACCTCGACAAAGATTTTCTAGCTACGTGGCTCTTATGAGTAACATCATTGATTTTGAGCCTTCTAGTTTTGAAGAGGCAGTAGGCCAACATGTTCAGAAGGATGCCCCGATGGAGGAGTATTAGTCCATTATGAAGAATGATGTTTGGGACATAGTTTCAGGACCAGAAGGGAAGTCATTGGTAACTTCCAAGTTGATCCACAATATCAAGGATACAACAAATGGTAGTATCGAGAAGTATAAGGCAAGATTCATAGCTAGAGGGTTCTCCCAGAAAGAGGGAATAGATTACGAGGAGACTTTTGCTCCAGTTGCCATGTATACTTCTATTAGGGTTGTTAGTTCTCTTGCTTCAGTTATGGGGTGGAAGATACATCAGATGGATGTGAAGACAATGTTCCTCGATGGTGTGATTGAGGAGGAAATGTACATAGATCAACCTCAAGGATTTGAGGTACATGGGAGGAAATCTCACGTTTTCAAGTTAAAGAAGGCTTTGTATGGACTCAAGCATGCATCTAGGGCATGGTACTCAAGGATTGATGGGTATTTATAGAGTTTGGGATTCACCAAGAGTAAAGCATATCCCAACCTAATCTCCTACAGGTTGGTAAAGATCCTCTCATATTGGTGTTATATGTCGATGACTTATTTCTCACATGAGTTGAGAAGCTCATTACTAGATGCAAGAGGGAATTGGCTTAGGATTTCAATATGAAGGACATTAGATTGATGCATTGCTTCTTGGGATTAGCAACAATTAGGTGAGATCTTCCTCGGACAAGGAAGTATGCAGTTGAGATACTGAGGAGGTTCAGGATGATGGACTGTAAGTCCATGACTACACCTATGAATACCAATCTGAATATGTTGGGGGCTTCAGATTCAGGCTTGGTGGATCCCACAATGTACAGGAGATAATTGGGTCGTTGATGTACCTAGTTAACACCAAACCAAAATTTTGTTGTTGTTGTTAACACCTTGAGTTAGTTCACGGTTGAGTCGAGACACATGTATTGGGTTACAACAAAACATGTGCTCAGGTACCTTTAGAGCACAATTGGATTTGGTGTAAGATATGTCAGTGGTGATGCATTTAGGCTGCATGGTTATTTAGATTTAGGTTGAGAAGGTAGTGTAGTTGACAAGAAGAGGACTTCAGGTAGTTATTTCAGCCCAGATAAACAATGGTTTCTTGGTTCAACAAGAAACAAACTTCTGTGGCACTCAGTTCAATTGAGTCAGAATATATGGCAAATATTTTGGCGAGTTGCTAGCCTATTTGGCTTCACAAGCTTCTTTCATGGTTATCTGATCAGGAGTTGGAGCCTCCTATGATTCACTGCAACATCTCAGAGAATCCAGTGTTTCACGATAGATCGAAACACATTGAGATCATATACCGCTTCATTAGAGATAGGGTGCAAAAGGGAGCTTTGAAGCTCCAACACATTTCCATAGACAAGCACATTGAAAATATCTCGGAGAATATAGTGTTTCACGATAGATCGAAACACATTGAGATCATATACCACTTCATCAGAGATAGGGTGCAAAAGGGAGCTTTGAAGCTCCAACACATTTCCATAAACAAGCAGATTGCAAATATCCTCACCAAACCCCTAATTAAGAGGGAATGCTTGATTTTTTGTAGCTATGGGAGGTATTCCCACAAGAGGTTGAAGTGTCAAGCATGTGGGAATCTTCATTGCCACCAGATCAACCTTTTGTTTTTGTGAAATCGACCTTGGAATGAGGCTAAGGCCTCATGGGAAAGTTGATGGGATTTGTAGGCTTGTGTTGGGGTTTCACACCCACAAAGAGGAATAATTATATGGTACGTGGACTTCTTATAATTGAAACGAAACCTCTCAACATAATGCTTTGTGGACTCATCTTTCCATTGACTCATTTAGAAGAGTTTATTTTTGGTGTTTCTTGCTTTGTAATGCTCTTGGTACTTTTTGGTGAATAAGTCCTTCATATACTCCCCAATGTGGATATTGTTTCCATCAAGGCACATTGACCATCACAATTATGCTTCCTTTAGAGTGGAAGGAAACAATCTAAGCCTTCGAGCATCATTCTTGCAGTCATAGGTTCTACAAAGGACCTCAAATTTAAAGAGGAAAGTTTTAAGATCCTTTGTAGTCATCCCATGAAAGCGAGGAAGGATTGTTGGGTTTATGTTTTTCATTCTTACTTCGTCCTTAGTTTCTATAATAGGAAACTGAAATACCTATGGTTCCCTTTCTACTCTTTCTTCTACCATTGCAAAGAAATAAAGAAGCATCAGAGAAGAAAATGAAGAGGATTTAGAGTCCTCTAGCTCCTCGATGCTTTCTTCTAGTCCTTTGTACAATTCTTCTTGATCAATAACTCGTTCGAAAAAATCCTCACGAGATACTCTATCTTTTATTTCTTAGTTTTCATCAATTGTATCTCTTTCTTCTTATCACCTGCTACTCTTTGCTTGACCTGCACCAGGGTTAATTAATTTAGGTAAAAATTGTCCTAACATATCTCTACAACGATGGATATTTTATTCCGAAATAGAATACAAGACAAAAAAAGGAATTAACTACACTGTGAAACACTTGGGAACTCATGTTCTTTCTTCCCCTACAATGAATCCAAACTCAATTGTGTTCTTTTTATTGAATATTTAAACACTTCCCTTACAACATTGCCAAAAGGTGTTGAGACAAATGATTACATCAATTTATGAGTTGATGAATCCCCTAACTTATAGTTAAATTAGCAATCGTGGGAGCTTAAGATTATGAAGTAACGTGCATTGTTTATGCAACCTTCAAGACTTTAAATGCTACTAAATTGACTATGCATTGCTACTTCTAGTGAATGGAAACTATATGTTGTTATATGCTTCTAAGCTATAAGGTTAGTTCTATATGAGCAAGATTAAGTGTCCCACAACAAGGGTAGTCCAAGAATGCAATGCCCTTGGCTCTTTTGGCTAATTCTCTAGAACCCTCTTGCTTTTTAGAACTAAATCTACAATGATTCAAAAGGAAAATACTACTACTTTATAAATGAATACTCCGGCAAGAAAGCAATTGCGAACAACAACTAAATGCCATGGAAATCAAACTATAACTAAATGTAATGGAATTAAACTATTCTATAGTGAATTGGAAATGATAACAACCCCTTTTACTGACTGTGAGGTTATGTCATGTTGGTGAAAGAGTTAACAATATGAACTAAACATTCTAAGTACTAAACTGAAACAAGAACAAATCCTCGACAACTCAAGAACAAGAGATGTTGGTCTAAGTAATTACAAACCACACTAAATAACTAGAAGAAAATTAACAAAAATGCAACATACAAGGAAGGAATGTTCATCAACAATATATTCAAGTGGCCCTGGCTTGAAGAGGACCAACGAACCCCTATAAAAGTCTATATGATAACGCAAAAAGAATGACACTTTATTCATCAATGGACACTTTGAATTACAATCTCTAGTCTGCAACTTTGCACCACTAACCCTATTTATGTGGAATTCATAATCTACCCTAACTTAAGTTGTAGAAAAGTATATTTTTTACTGGAGAATCATCATATCCCTTGAAATTGTTGGTGAGTTCTAAGGCTTGACATTACTAGTCTTACCCCCAAAATCCCCTAGTCTTACCCCCAAAATCCCCAACTTCCTTGCACTAGGGATTTGACATTTTGGTCAATCTGAAGTATTGGGTCAAATCTATGCACCCTAGGCTTCTGATGAGGAAATTCCACCCGTAGTCTAAGTCTTTCACTTACTCGATGAATGCATAAAGGCCATGGAATAAAAGGGATTTAGTATCTCACTAACTTTCTTTGATCTATAACGTGGAGAAGAGTTGGCAAACGACATTTAAATGCTTGATAAAACAATTAGGTAATAATTATGCAACAATAACAATTCATAACAATTGAAAACAATATTCATAATCCATTAGTAGATCTATCACTAAAAACCATTAATCAATATGCAAGATAACTCAAACATTTTCGACACAAAATCTCATAAAACAATGCGTAAGTACCCATTGCAAGTAATTAATTAACAAACTATTTGATGACTACAAAACTGGTTTATGCAATAGATATTAGGCTAAAAATTGATAGTGTCCAAAGTTTTTTGGGAGATAAATGGCCATGAAATATGAGCAAAATAAGCCAATCCCAAGGGTCATCATACGCCCCTACTTAGAGATTTGCATGTTCCTCGTGCAACAAAAAGAAATAAGGAAAAGATAAAGGTAGGACTACTAGTGATCTTTTCTTGCTTGTGACTCTTGCAGTTGATTATTGCCTCCCTTATCCATTGTAGAAGTTGCTTGTGGCTCTTTAGATGTGGCTATAGATTGTAGTTCTACCTCTATTTTCATCTCTTCAGTTAGTTCCCTTCCTATTTCCCCATGTTTGATCTATGTTTCTACATTTGCCTTTGTTTCTCCCTATTCCTCCACCTTTCATGTTTCCTTGGATTTCATCTCTTCCTCTACTTTTGATTGTGAGTTTGAGAAGAGATGGAGTGTTTCTTATCCCACTCGAGAGGGGCACTAACTATCCTTGTTGTTTTGTAACGATATTAATAACCCTCTACATCATCATGCATTCCTCTTTAAGGTTATAAAAACATTACAAGTTGTAGTCTCTTATGGGTAGTAGCCTAAATATTTGACAAGTTCCTTCCATCTTGTCCTCTTAGCAACAACATTAAATTCTCCATATTGTTCATAACAAGGGATGGGGTGCAATTTCTCTTTCTGCTTCTGGTAGACGGGCTAAGCTGTGTAGTTTTATATGCAACTAGAAATCATTCTCTTAAAGGTCTTTGTATGGGAAGGAATGTGTGTTTTACACATCTTCTTTTTGTCGATGACATTTTGTTGTCTTGTTCTTGTGTGAAAGCAGAAGGCAAGACACTTAAAAATATATTGGATATTTATTTTGGCGCTATGGGCATGGTTATTAATGTAGAAAAATCTTCCATATACTTTCCTAAGAGTGAGGAGATCCCTTGACAGTGTCTGGAGAACCGTTTCCCCTTTCAGGCTCATGATTTACAAGGTGGAATGAAATATTTGGGTTATATCCTGAAGCCTAATTGCTATGGTTCTAAGGATTGGAAACAAATGGTCACCATAATAGAGAAGATGATTAATTTATGGTATAATCGTTTGATTTCTAGAGGTAGAAGACTCACTCTTATTAAATATGTTATGGAAGCAATCCTTGTTTATTTGCACATGTTGGCAAAGGTTTTGAAGGGAATTTTGTTCTGCATTTAGAAACTGTTCTTTAATTATATTTGGAAGGGACAAGTAGAGTACCTTGGATCGCATTTGGTTCATTGGTAAGTTTTGTCTAGAACCAAAGACCAGGGTGGTTTGGGTCTCAAAGACGTTGTATGTTTTGGCAAGGCCTTGATTTCAAAATCTATTTGGGTTTTCCTTACGCGGGATAGCCTTTGGAGGCATATAATATTGGATAAATACATATACCCATAGACTATTTTAGGTTGGATTCGTTGCCCACACAAAGATTCACAATGTGCTTCTAACCAATGACATGCTGTGACTTTGGATTTTTTGCTAATTGGTCAATTTTTGGCGTGGCGGGTTGGATTGGGGAAAATGGTTCAAGCAGGGCAAGATGCCATTGTTGGCTGCAACCAAAATATTGTTCTCCCGAGGGAGATAGTTTTATTTCTACAAAAGACTAGTATGTGCACTCTAAATTGCCTATGTGATTCATAAACAACTTCCATTTGGTGTCAAGGTTGGAAATTTGTAGAGGTTTTGGGACTGGACTACATGTGGCATCATCACCAGAGGAATTTTATTCAAGAATTGCATAGATCACATGTTCAAATTCATGAGCAAGCCAATGAATTGGTACGGGTCTTTTCCAATTCTATTGGTTGATACATAACCAAAATGAGCTATCATGCCTTGCTTTTAGTTGAGGATGTCGTGGATAGGTGGTGGCACAAAAAAATATGGAAAATTCATGGTCCACCCAAATGCTTAATATTCTTCTAGTTAGTACTTTCCAATCGTGTACTGACATGGGATCGGGTTTAGGGTCGAGGAAATCTGGGATCGAACATAGTCGAGGAAAACAATCAACATGTGTTTCATTCTTTCCCATTTACATGTCAAGCCTCAATCGATATTAGTTTATGACTAGGTGTGGGCCCTCTTTGGGTCAAGGACTCAGTGGATGATTGTTTTCATGAATTCTTCATTGATCCCTCTTTAAAATAGTTTCGTATTTTTCCGATGGTCATGTCATGGAGTTTGTGGTTGGCCAGGAATGTGACTTCATTCAAGAATTGGGTTGGGCCTAATTTTAAAGTTTTTCACACCTCTCTATCTTTTTTACTTGATTATAAGGTAAAGTCTATGGTCAAACAGACCCAAGCTGTGGATTTTGTGGAAATTAACAAAAATTCTCCCTTGGGCTTCTTCGATGGAGCATGCTAAAGACATATTCGTATATGTGGGTTTGGGTTCTATCTTTATTTCTCAGATGCACATTATGTATTGGGCAGAGGAAACATGGGGTCGGGAACAAATAACCAGGTGAAGTGTCAATATCTACCCATCCTACTACAATGCGTTAGGAGTTATAATATCCAAAGTCTCCAAGTCTTTGGCAATTCCAAAATAGTAATTGATTGGATGTCAGGATCCTTGGCCTTCGTGAATTTGGAATTGTTAAATATTGGGACAATTTTAAAAGCGATTGCATCTTCTTTCTAGTCCATTGGGTACAAGCACATCTTCGGGGAAAACATTGAATTGGTAGACTTGTTGTCTAAAGAGGCCATAAATTTGGATGTAAACTCTCAAATTCTAGATGAATTTTTGGGTGGGGATCTGATTTCCCATGGGGTGCTCAATGTCTTTTGATATTTTGGTCTTATACATACTCTGGATCTGGTCATAGTTTTTGATAGGCTGGTCATTTTGGTGAATTTCTCCTTGGGGAATGTTTTGAATTTATTTTGAATTTTTCTCTCTCATGGCTTACTTATGCCTATTGTTGAAGCACGTGAGCGCCTAAGGATTGTAACTTTTTAACCTCTGGAATAAAAAATAAAGTTATTTTTGGGGAAAAAAAGGGATAGGGTGCAACAAAAGTGGAAACCTAAACTTTAACCCTATCCAATTGAATGTCATTCTTTGGAGACCATCAACATATAATTGAAATTCATAGAGAGCTCTTATGAGACTTGACATGGAAAGCATTGAATCGACAAAAGTAGATCAAACAAAAGAGAGAGGAAAATATATTTATGTCATAAAACCCCAAGGTGGGAAACATTAATAGAAGTAGTCCTTATATTGTTTAGAACTCTCCCAATTACAATAGCTAGAGCACACTCAAATATGGAGTTCATATGGGATCCGTACAACTCTCAAGAATCACACAAACACATTATAGTTGAGCCTCCTTCACCTATATTATATAAGTTAGAGGGATAGGCGATCATACCCCATGATGAATGTGGGATAAATTTGCTTTATAAATGAGTGAGTTAATGAAGGAGCCTTGTTGTGTATACAAAATGCCTTATCATAATGACATGATATACAACGATGAATGTGGCCACCAAACATACATTAAACATATTCTTACACCCCCCCTTAACGTTGACTAGAGGGATGAAACACATATGGAGGAAGATGTCATTACGATTAGCATCCCACATTGATGACAAATTCCCACATCCTAAATAAGTCAAGAAGATGAAGAAACTTTGAATCTATCATGGACTTAGTGAAGATATCAACAACTTGTTGTTAAGTGGGGTAATACTCTAAATTAATAACATCATATGCAACCAGGTCCCGAATGTAATGGATATCAGGGTCAATATTTTTGGTTTTGGAGTGATACACTGGATTATATGCTAGTTGAATAACACTCGAATTATCACATCTCAACTCAATATGTGCATTCTAAACTAGTCTAAGCTTGACAAGGACATACAATATCTAGACTGCTTCTTGAGCTACTTCCTTAGATATCATGTACTCTGCTTCACAAAGAGAAAGAGAAAGTGTTCTCAATTTCTTACTAGACCAAGAAATTGGACCTAAACCAAGCTAAAATACATATGTTGCAATATAGTGTGTGTCAGTAGCATCTCCCACCCAATCAAAATTGATATAACCAAGAAGTGAAATAAAATCCTTGTGAGAATATAAAACACCATAATTGAGAGTTCCTTGAAGATATATGAGAATCCTTTTATTCGCTTTCCATGACTTTCATGAGGCTTTTCCATGAACCTCAAAACCATACTAACAACAAAGGAGATATCAAGCCTGCTAGGAGTCAAATAAATCAAACTACCAACAAGTTGATGATAGAGCATGACATCAACAAGAGGTGATTCACAATCAATTGTTAATTTCACTCCTCACTGAAGTGGTGTTGGTTAAGGCTTACAATCACTCCTATTAAATTGAGAAAGCAAATACAAAGCATACTTATGCTAATAAACAAAGATCTCATTGACCATATGTCAGACCCGAAGACCCAAAAATAATGTAAAAAAGGCTTAAGTCCATCATCTAAAAAATCTACTTTATATCATTCTTCAATTCCCGGATTAAGAAAATCTTGTTGTAAGTGAGAATTATATCATCCACATAAAGAAAAACCACAAGGACATTATCTTTAAAGAAGCGAACACATATATTTGGATCAAAGCAACACTGCATGAAACTACTCTTCAATAAATGAGTGTCAGTGTTTTTATACCAAGCTCTAGGTGCATGTTTAAGACCATATAAGGACTCATTCAAATTGCATAAAAAACTTGAAGTGTCATAAGTGATGAAACTATGTGGTTGTTGCATATAAATGTATTCACCAAGATCAACATTTAAGAAGGAACTCTTGACATCCATTTGGTGAATTTCCCGTAGAAAATATGAAACAAGAGAAATAATTGTTCTCATGGTGTTCATTTTTGCAACCGGTGAAAAGGTTTCGGTGGAATTAATACCTTCTTTTTGTAGAAAACCTTTGGTTACTAATCGATCCTTATGCTTTTCAATCCATCCATTCGTAATAAATTTTGGTTTATAGAGCCATTTACATCCAACAAGATTCTTCCTAGGAGGAAGTGGAACTAAATACCAAGTATGATTCTTAATCAAAGAATCATATTCAATAGCCATTGCTTTCTCCTATTCTAGCTTTTCTTTAGCCTCTACATAATTGGAAGGATTATCTATGTCTAACACTTTTTCCATAAGAGCATTTTTTGATCTAGTTTGACGAGTGTTAGATGGAATACCAACATCAGAACCTGTATTCAAGTATCTTGTGTGTCCAAACATGAAAAGAGTTAATAATATGATGAACCACACAAGCATCTTTGGAAGATTTAGGTGGATCACCAGAATTGACAATAGAAACATGATCTAGTATTTCTACATCACTTGAAGAAGTATTTACATACACGAGATCAACTGAAGACATAGGTAAATTCAAGGCAACATGAGGTTTTGTAGAATCTAATGGTGTAGAGTGTTCATGGAATTGTACATCTTTACGAATGATAACATCTTGAATATATGGATTAAATAACTTGTATGCTTTAGAATCCTCATTATAGCCAACAAATATGCATTGGTGAGATTTTCCTCCAGCTTCTCCCATTTTACATCAAGAATACAAACTCAACACTCACAACCAGATATTTTGAAATTGCTAATATCTAGTGTTCTTCCACTCCACTTTTATTTAGGAGTAACTTGCAAAACTGCTTTAGTAGGAACCCTGTTCAAAATGTAATTTGCACAACAAATTGCTTCTACCCAAAATATTTTATTGAGACCTTTTGAATGCAACCTCTAACCATTTCAATTAAAGTTTTGTTTTTCCTTTCTACAACCCCATTTTGTTGAGGTGTGCAAGGAACAATAATTTGATGTTTAATTCCATGCTTTGGTAAATATGTTGAAATTCATTTATAGTGCACTCCCCTACATTATCAATATGAAGAGTCTTGGTGAATTTTCTAGATTCATTCTCAACTAGGGCTTTAAATTCTTGATGTACAATGAATGCTTCACTTTTATGCTTCAAGAAATATACCTAAGTTTTCCTACTGTAATCATCAATGAAAGTGATGAAGTAGAGAGCACTTGATAAAGAGGGAGTCTCAAGAGGAATACATATGTCACTATGAACCAAATGCAACTATTCTTTGGCACACCAAGATTTATCATTTTCAAACTTTTCCTTATGATGCTTGCCAAGGACACAACCTTCACAAACACCCTTAGTGGATGTTAGGCTCCCGCCCTTCCTAACCCCTTAAGTAGATAGATACGTTTATATGTGTGGAGGCCATCTTT
The DNA here is from genome assembly GCA_009831015.1 of Picea engelmannii. Classification (NCBI taxonomy): domain Eukaryota; kingdom Viridiplantae; phylum Streptophyta; class Pinopsida; order Pinales; family Pinaceae; genus Picea; species Picea engelmannii. The sequence continues at coordinate 14,624 of ML784155.1, read as the reverse complement.
AGTAAATAAGGCCCATGTAGTAGTGCATAAGTAATAAATGTAAGAAGCCTTCCCAGAAGGTTCCGCCTACCAGAAAATTCCTTCTCTAGAATGTTCCTAGGAGGTAGATAGTATTATATAAAGAAGCAGAAGTAGTGTAATGAGATGTCTTGTAAAGTTATTTGTAATCATATCTCTACTCAATTGGAGGTTTCTTCCTTAAAGAGGCAAGTAAACATTTCTTTCATCAATAAATGTATAACATTTTGTGGTATTTTAGTTCCTTATTTGGATATCATGGTTGCAATCCATCAATTATGTAGTAAATCTAGGTAAAATCTATTATGTCTGCTCTACATATTTCAATTTAATAATAAAGAACACCACAAGTGGTATCAAAGAAATTTCCTAAGCACATGTTTTAGAGCCTTTTTTTTCTAGGCTAGAAATGTGTTCTGACATCTATAAATAACACAATGATCCGTCGTTCATATGGTAAATCTGTGGTAGCGAAATAGTACATGCAGGAAATTTAAGAGGCTTCACCTTCTTGGACACCCTTGTAACCCCTGTTCGCAACCCTTTAAGTATTACTGCATTAGACAACACATGTATAGGGAATTTAACTCCCACGTACCCTAGGGTACATCATAAGTCCCCTACCTAACTTTAAACCAACTTTAGATAAGTTGATCGACTTATCTAGTGTAGTTTTGGATGAAGGAAAATTCCATTGTCTACCCTCATTGTAGTTTCTACAAGTATTTTGTAGTAAGGGTTTGTTATCCACTCCCTTTTCTGCTACCATTTCTTCAACTGAAATTGACTTTTCTTTAGTCCATCTTTCCTTGACTAAGGTTATCTTGGTGGTCTTATATTGAGCCAAAATTTCAAGAGATGAGTTATATTCACTGACATCCTTTTTTCCATCAAAACCCATGCCTTCATGCTTGACCCTATGCTCAACTATAAAGTGGTTTACACTCCATTGGCTTTTCTTTCCTATCACTTGGCCACCATATCCCATTTGTCTCATTAGATTCTACTCTATTATTCAATAATGTTTATTAAAAACACCAAATATCTCTTCTAAAATAGATTAATAAAGGTACTTGGAGGGATTTCCATGCTTGTCTTGGTCATGGTGTTGGATTCTGCAATAACAATGCAAGGTGATTACACTTCCTTCCTCTATTAGACAACTACTGTTATCTTTCCCAGTTCCTCCTCCTTCGCGATCGATTCTTGGTATAACTAAGCCTTCATATGAGTGAGCCTTTGTTCTTGTTGATCATCTAACTGAATAACTTTAACTCCTAATTGAAAGAGATGAACTTTTCTCTTGTCCCAATATTCCATGATAGTGGTGAGAGAGTCTCAATAGTCAACATTGTGTTCCTTTAATAAATGCATCAATCTTGTAGAAATATTAAGGTCCTTCTCTAGGTCTTTGATCCTCCTATCAAACCTTTGTGCCTTCTCCTTCAAGTGTTGACTCTCCTCTTGGATTTTCACATTGATGGCTCTCGGGTCTTCCAAACTTTGTATTTTTAGTTTTTTACCCATACTATTTTTTTTTCTCCTCAAAGTGTTGGAAAATTATTCAATGCCACTGAGTCAACTTCTCTAATACCATATGATTTGTAAATGGTATGCCTATGCCCTATTTTTATCATCAACACATACGCTTCTACAAAATTAAAATAATGGATTCTCTACAATCATTTTCAAGTTGAGATTAAGCTTCATGAATGCACATATTGGTTTATATTTGTTTGAAGGATTGGTTTTTATGGTTTCACAACGCCAAGGCCAATTCCCATCAATGGAAAATAAGTCCAATTTTTCCTTTGTGATTCTAATAGCTAGACATACCCACTTTGTTTTTTGTAAACGATCAATTCTAGCAACACTTTGTCAATGCTAACTTCAAAACTTCATTTATTAAAATATTTAAACCTGATGCTTAAATATACCACACCTTTTCCATTTAATACACATTTAGGAAATTTTACATTCAAGATAGATTCAAGTTTGAATTCGAACAAAAATCTATTCAAACTCAATGCTCTTAATCCTATTATGCCAGTTGACTATATGTATATATAAGCTACTATTTAAATGTGCCTACACAACACTCTTCTTGCTCAATTGCTCAAAGTATAATGAAGTCATTTGGTCAAAGGGAATTCATGATATAGGAAACCATTATTCATCCATTGGACATAACAAAAAAAAATTCTCATTTATGTGAATGAGTATCATTGTAGGTAACTAAGATGTGCACAAACTCGAGAGACAATGGTTGTATGTGCATGGCTCACACATGAATTGAAAGTGTGGGAAACATTGAAAACTGGGATATGACTAAAATACCATGATGGTTGTACGTTTTTACCTTCACATTGAATAGGATAATTAGGTATCAGTGGGAAAGGTTTCATACCAATGACCATAGAAACCCACAATTAACATGCTCAAGTAATTAAACTACTGAATGAACACGCATGCAAATGTTGTATGGCCACATAATTTGCAAACTCAAAAATTCAATCAAAGAAGAATCAAACTTTCGGTTCATCCTATCATACAATTAAAGATAATTTGATGCCATTACATGTTGTGGTATGTGGTTTACATAACAGTTGAGCACACCAACCAACAACGCTAGGAAATCAATGCACCCTTGGGGTAGTTCTTGTAGTTCACTCAGTACCCAAAGAATAGATTAAAACTAGAATTGAAAAAAAAACATATATAGGATAAAATTCACACACCATAAAAAAAAATATTTACTTTGGAAACCCAAATTGGAAAACCAACATTTGACGACTTCTATTCATGCATAGAAATTGTTACAATCATGAGCTATACACTCTCAATTAGAGATTTCATGTATTCTTACTCACTGGTGGTATTTTGCAGATTGTTTGATCTCAAATCCTAAGAGTATTTCCTCCTCATGGATATGATCAAACTCCTATTCATCCTCTACTATTTGAGTAGACTTCATTCTAAGTCGTCATTCTACTGCTATTGCATCCTTCTTCCCAAGATACAATTTTTCCCCATCTCTCTTCCTTTGTTTTTTTGTTAAGAAAGCATTTTTTATTCTAATGTTTCCTTGTAATGCCAACCTTTTAATGATTCATTTCATCTTCATGTGGCCTTCATCTTTTAAACAATGGAATTAAAACTTTTCCAAGATTCAAATTTTTTAAAAGTTATTTTAGATTCATTTTGAATCAATCACCCAACTTTTCTCACCCTATACTAAGCTAGGTGATAAACCATTTCATAGATTTTTCCTCATCCAAACCTACTCCTCTAAACATTATTGAACCTTTGAAACAACAATTAATTAGTTCTAAAGTACATTTTTCCCTTAAAAAGCATGGTTTGTCTCCCGATCACAGGTTTCCTTCATTACACCCATGATCAGACTAATGATCATACCTTATCATGGTTGAAAAGCGATGATCGACCTTTAAATTTTGGGGAGAAAAAACATAAGTTTTGTGACTTTTGGGTTCAAATTAGGGTGAATATGATGATGCCACTTGTATGGATCCAATTCTACCCTTGCCAATAAAATAATTCTCTCCACAAACCACCTTTCTCTTGATATTATGGTAGCCACGGGAGGTATTAACGTCTCTACATGTAACCTTTGACGAGTCTAGAATATTCCAGGAAGCAAGAGAAACCCTAGAAAGTTAGGAAATAACCTTAGAAGACAAGTTGACTCAAGATAATAATTTATATTAAATTATTATCCTCCAGAAGTAGAAGTCATCCTAGTTAGGTCACTTGGAGGACTATAAATAAGAGGGTGCTAAAGCTCATTTGTTACACTCACTCTCACAACTGCATAAGGACAAATGGTATGCATGACTGGAGGAGAGATGCAGCTACTGCAATAGTGACTTGGTGTTTTGGTTATGGTTTGGACTCTCATCTTGGTGCGCTAGATTTGGAGAGAAGTATGCTACCTTGGTTGGCTATTGGTTCTAGGGTTTTCTTCCGGAATTATTCTATCTGTCAAAGTTGAGGTGCTTGGGGGTGGCTTTGGCCTATGGTTGGTGTTGAAGACAAGATATGAATTGATCTTACTCAATCATTTTCAGACTTTACTTGGCTAAAGTAAAGTAGATGAGAATATCACCCTATGTTTATAGCCAACAAAAATATATATCCTGACTCACAAGTATTAATTACAAGTGCTTAGGCTAGTTTTTTATAAACAAAAATCTTGCTGGAAATTCACTTTTTATGTGCTTTTATGAAAATATTAGTTGCTGAAATAAATGTAAGAACATAAGTAAAGACACCAAGATCATAATCAATATAGATGAGACATACGAAAATCCCTTATTTCATTCCAATTCACCAAAGAGTCATAGTCTTTACAAAACTTCACATAGAAATCTTGGACCAAAGTCAAACATAGAAATCCCTGATGGAACATACAAAAGGACTTTTGACAGAAAACCAAAACTGAACTCTAAAAGTTGGATCATCTTGCCAAAGATTGCTGCTCACTCGACTCTGCACAATGGCCTTTATCAGTCATTAAAGTTAATTCACAAACAGACAAGTCTACACAGACTATCAAAAATAGATCAACACCTCTAAAGAACAAGTGTCTAAATGATTTGATTCAGTCCTTTAATATTGTTGTCCACAATAAGACCCCGATATCACAAAAGAGAATTAGGCTATGATGAATATATGAATGAATGAAAACTAAACTATCTCAACATAAACTCAAAGAGCAAACCTTAACATGTTTTTTTCTTCTCTCCCCCTTCGTTCCTCCCCTTCTTTTTTCCTTTAACAAGTTAGAATTGGTTGAAGTAGTTAAACTAACTCATTAATTAAGTTAATTAAAAGACTCAACTAACTTTAGTTAGGGGGACAAGTAGTAATTATAATAAGGGTCATAAATAAATAATAACTAGTAGGTGGGACCCCTTGTTACTCCCTTTAGTTCATAACCATCCTAATCATCATAATATAATCCATTAGTTAAACAAACACACTTCCTTGTGCCTCCCATCAACATAATTGCTTTTGGCAATTTTATCTCATAAAAGTTGAAATTATTTCAAAATAATACTCATATATTCAAAATAAAACATTCTGTCTGAAATCCTTGAAGTCAATCTGTCATTGCGGGGCTTGAAAAGGAGACCCTTTAGGCCTAAGTAGGGTTGCTTCCTGCCCAATCCAACCGAATAATCATGTGTGTGTAAACGATTAGTAAATAGTCTCCTTGAATAGCCATTCATAACAACTCTTAAAAATATGAAATAAATTTGGCTCATAATGTATCAAGCTCATGCAATCCAATCCATACAAATTGTTCTAACGTTAATCAACGAGAAGGGGAGTGAAACAATGTTTTGGGAAACGTGAGGGGTTTGTATTGGGCGAAAATATGATATAATGGAGGGGAGAAGAAATGGTCACTGCTCAATGATAACAACAATCAACTATAAATCAACAAAAAAAAAATCCACTCAAGACACCGTTGCTTCATCCACTTAACACAAAAATTCTCTTGGCTGTAATCAACATCAGAATAGGGGGTGAACAAAATGAATATGGGATTTGTGAGGGGGTTGTAATTAGCGTAAAATGAGATAATGAGGGGGAAGAAAAACGTTTACTGTTCATGAGATTAATCAAGCAATCCATAACATATTCTGCAGTAAAAACAATATCAACCAACAATCAGATGAATGAGTAATAGTTCCTGTACATTTGCCTAATTTCACTGCCCATTAGTATCCAACACAATGCCATTACAACAAAAGTATTTCACACAAATTGCAAGAGGTTCTGTCCCTTTTATTTGTATGTTTTTCATTTTATAACAGTCAACAACAACACTTATTCCCAATCTGTAACTCTTAACATCCATCACCGCCATACAATTACCAAGTCCACATCTATATTTCAAGGTAGTGTTTCCAAAAGATAACAATGCAATCACCCTTTTTGTAACGATATTTGTTCCCATATATATATGCAATAAAATAATCAAGACCTCACATGCCACGCTTGAAAGGCAATTGACCATAACCAATAGTCACTATTTAGACACAGGATATGCAGAAGCAAATTTCCGAAACCATGTAACCATGCCACTGTAAAACAAGTATCTCAGTGCGACTTAAAACCGAGTTGAATAGCCAACACGCCTGTCATCAAAAGTCACCAATTTGCAATCAATAACGCACTTAAAACATAGTGGATATCACTAAGCATGAAACAAGTCATCCATACTACGCGTGGTATGTAACTGAGAGAACTTCATGGTGCAACTATTCCACTAATCACACAGAAACATACAACCACAATATAACTCAATAAATCATGCTGAGCTATTGATTAAGCCAATCATGATCGACCAAGCTACGCGCACTCAGGTTTATTCAACCAACAACAAAAGATGCAATATATATAATCAGTCCAATAATTTACTTTTCAAAACACCGTATACAAAACACGACCTGCGCGAGCAACCCCAAAATTCGTAAGCAATGTCAACCATCAACCGAAACATCAAAAGTGTGAATATTAGTGACTGTATACACACTAAAAAATTCCACTGGGTTAGAGGAACAACCAACCGAAAAAGCTATGGTAGCTTACACATAACCAGACACCCAATCGACACAGGGTAGAGGCCCTTCCATTAAAAACGCTGAGTTACTCAGCATAAGGCGGGTGACTATGACCCTAAAAAGAAAATAGCAATGTAAGGTTTATGCTAATATCACAGAGGCAGTGACGGGAAGCCATACCAACATGATGGCTATACGACCCACGAGTGAGCCTGTACTAAAGGTAATAAACCAAAATAACTGGAGACCACTTGACAGGCGCGACAGTTTCCCTATGCAACCCCAGCCTGGAGGGTTAAGGGTTTGCACAGTAGCTCTCACAGAAGGAACGTAACTAATTTCAGGGAAACTTCGAGCCCGAAGGTGTATGCACAAGGGGTTGTGGTGCTTGTAGACAGGAGACAGTCCCTTGGCAAGTCCGAAACAAGAAAACAAGGCTCTTAATTAAACGCAATAACCATGGAGACAATCATTCAACCAAAAAAATCCTTCAACCAACACGTAGTGGTGATAAGGAGCTATCACCCAGGAAGACTAACAATCCAACGAACTTAACTGATAAAAGCCAAACCATATATTTCCATTCAAATCCAAAATTCCACACAGTTGCAACACTCAGGACAACACAAACCCACACAACTGAGCCAAAATCATTTCATAACCAAAATGAAGTCAAGAATGGAAAAAAGAGACATACCTATTAATTGAAATCCTTAAGATGAGAGGTGGCCAAGCAGTTTCACCCTGCTAAAAATCCAGAGCGTGAACACAACATGTAGATCAAACAATGGTCCGATTAGGGTGGCGACCAACGGAAAGGGTAAAGGTGATGTGCAGTAAATGCACGTCGCCTCTACCCAATATCACATTTACTCCATAGTACATGCCAACGAGCCCCCATTAACACCATTAATCAACCAATGCATCGAAAAAATCAACTCATTAAACCATAGCATAATCTAAGTTCCACACTCAACCATATGCATCGTTACCTTGCCACATGCGCCACTCACGTCATAACTCAAATAAATCGCTTGACAACTATACAATAGAATCATCACTAATAGCATAATCACCATAAAAAATTGCAAGAGTCACTTATTCCAAAGGCCACCAAGGCTTGTAACATATGCATATCGGCTACCGGTTGCATAATCAATGCATAACCAATGTATTATCACTTGCCAAGAATGCGCCACCAAAACCTTCACGGTATGCATATCAATTTTAACATTTTAAATGCCATTTTCTTGTTAGTTAGGACTTAACCACTATCAACGGGTATTCCATTCATATAATATCGCAGAGCTAGGTTTTTCCCTTTTCTTTTTATTAGATATGTTATTTGCTTTTCTTCGAAGTACCCTTCTGCAAATTTTGCTAACATTTGTTGTGCAGGTGTAAAAACAAATGCCACAATGAATAATGACTGTAGTATCATGCAGGAGAAAAGACTAATAAATGAAAACCATACTTCCATCAACCATGAAATCCTTGTAGCACCTCATCATAACATTAAAACATGAACAAACCTGATCCTCCAAAAGTTCAAGGGGGTCCCACCTACTGGTATTATTTAGTATTATAATAATATCTTTAGCAACACTTTGCGAGCAAAACTATGTTGGCGATTTCAATTGTCAACAAACTGGCGACTCCACAGGGAAATTTGTTCCTAATAGATTAGAACTCAGAATTTGTGATTTCACAGACCAAGGACAACAATCTCAAGAAAACGTAACTCGAATGATTATGCAATAGGGGGAAGTGAGCGAATTTGTATGCATAACCATCGACCATACTCTGTTCTTTGACCTCCCAGGAGGAAAATTTTTGTATTTTCTCTCAAACTCTGAATGGATGAAGCAATGGCGAGAAGAAGTGGCGGATAACCAATTCTTTATACGCAAGCAGTGGAAATATATAACAATTTCAATGGTCCTTTAGAGATGACACCTTAACAACCATGTAAGAATAATCGTTATAGACTAACAACGCTTGCATGAGTGTTACTGTGGAAAACATGATCCAACATCCTAAATCAAGCACTCTAGAAGATTATAAAGACCAAAATCCAATAGAAGTAATAATGCAAAAATCGAAATAGCAGCAGTAAAAATAGAACCATTCAAAAAGAAGAAAATAAAATTCAGCTCAGAAAGTAGAAATCAAAGTGCTGTAAAGCAGGAAAAGAGCACAAAAATTGAAAGCAGAGCTAAACTACTAGTACACAGAAGTATACCAAACAACGTAGATCTTTTTACGTTGGTTCCACGTAATGCTTCAAGTGAGAACTGTTAGTGTTGTAGGAAAACAATCGCTCTTGCAAATCTTTTAGAATGTAAGAATTTGTACCTAAGACAAAAGCGATCTTGAAAGGACCCGACCATAATTTCTGAAATTTTGAATGTCTTCCCTTATCAGCGTGAGCCGAATCCCATAGCAGAACCTTTTCATTGACCTTAAACTTGACAGTCTTGACACTCTTGTTGAAATATTTCTTAACGGTCTTCTGTCTCCTTTTAATATTATCCAAAGTGAACATCCTTTGTTCTTCCAAAGCTAGCAATGCATTTATTCTTTGTGGAACATCTGAAGAATTTAATTCTTCGGTTTGTAGCATCAAACTTAAGGAAGAAAGTGCTAGCTGGGTTGGAAGGAGGGATTCTTGACCATAAACCAACTAAAAAGGGGTACAGCCAATACTTACCTTGGTAGTAGTTTGATCTGCCCATAGGGCATAAGTGAGGAGGGTGTACCACTGACAAGGTTTATCCTCGATTAGCCTTTTAACGATCCTTACCAGATTTTTATTGGTAGACTCGGATTGCCCATTTCCTTGGGGATAGTAATTTGATGATGTGAAATGTTTAACCCCCAACTTTTTTATAAACTGAGTCAACTTAGCATAAATGAAAGCAGGGTTGTTATCTGTAATAATTTCTAATGGAAGACCAAATTTGGAAAAGATATTATTTTCAAGGAAAGCAATTACCTGATCATCTGTGGAATGTTTAAGAGGGACAACTTCAGCCCATTTCGTAAATAGTCTGTGGCTGTCAAGATAAAAACTTTCCCAACTGAAGAAGGAGGTTAATAGGACCAATAAAATCCAATCCCCACTTAGAAAAGGGAAAATCTGGCAGGACTGGTTGCAAGGGCATAACTGAAAGGTGTTCTTTCCCAACAAACTTTTGGCATTTGTCGCAAGACCTCGAAAAAAAATAAGAGTCATGAAAGATCGAAGGCCAATAATATCCCTTCCTAATGATTTTGAACGCAGTGTTATTTGCAGAAAAATGACCTCCTACATGAATGACAGATCTCGAAGAGCCATGAGTTTCCTGCAACAATTTATGTGCGTCTTCATTGTTTACACAACAAAGTAGCACGCCATCAGTAGATCTTCGAAATGACATGTCTCCTATAATGACATATCTTATAGATTCAAGACGAAGTCTCTTCCTTTGATGAGTGTCTAAGTTGTCTAGACACCTTTGGTTCTGTAAATAATAAACCAAATTTTTGTACCAAGGATGTTCAGACACAGGGAGGGTCTGATCGTCAATGTAAAAGAGAGATGAAAGGGAACTATCTTCTTTATCAGTTTCTTCACCATTCTCAGCATGCTGAGCCAAGTGAAGGGCTAGTGAAGGGCTAGGTCATGTCCCTTGATAGTGGTAGAAGTCACAATACTTAAATCATGCTCCTGGATCTTGGCAAGCCAATGCACAAGTTTTCTTGAAAGATAAGTTTGTGAGAGCAAAAAATTGACAGCAGGTAAAGGGACTTTTACCAACGTATGCTTACCTAATATGTAGTGGAGAAACTTTTCAATGACCTTAACAAGAGCAAAGGCATGTTTCTCAATAAAAGAGTATTTAAATTCATCATCAGACAAACTTTGACTCATGCAATCCACATGTTTTTCATTTCCTTGACCATCATCTTGCATGAGGACAACAGAAACTGCCTCCTCAGTGGAATTAGTATAAATCGTGAATTCCTTCTCAAAATATGGCTTCGCCAAAACCGACGCGGAGATGATCGCTTTCTTAATCCTTTCAAAATCATTTCCAACCTCATCAGTCCAGGAAAAAGAATGGTCCTGCTTAAGAAGATTATGGATTGGCTTGACCATCACTGCAAAATCTGGAACAAACCTACAAACGAAGTTAATAAATCCCATAAAGGCTTGAAATTCTTTCTTGGAAGTAGGAGCAGGAAGGTTAAGGATAACAACGATTCTTTCAGGGTCGATACTTATTCCTGAATCAGAGAAAATGTGTCCAAGGAGCTTGCCTTCAGTAACACCAAAAATGGACTTGGAAGGATTTAGGGAAATACCAAATTTCCTACACTGCATGAGAAATTTTCTCAAATGGCCAAAATGATCTCATCGGATTTTAGAGTAAACTGTTAAGTCATCAAGGTAGAACTGAATGATCTTACCGATCAAATCGTCAAAAGATAATTGCATAACTCTTTGAAAAGTGGCACCTGCATTAGATAAACCAAATGGCATACGTTCATAAGCAAAGGTACCCCAATGAGTAATACAGGTGGTTTTATATTTATTCGTCCTCTTTACCTTGATTTGCTTGTAACTAGAAAACCCGTCGAGTAAGGACATCATTTGTGACCCTGCAACTTGCTGCAAGATCTTTTCCATATTGGGAAGAGGGAAGTGGTCTTTTATACTAGCCCAATTTAATGCGCGAAAATCAATAGATAGTCTAATCTGACCAGTTGTTTTCCAAATAGGGACTAGATTTGAAACCCATTTAGAATACTTGACTGGAAAGATAATTCCAGCCTTCAAAAGTTTTTCCAACTCCTTTCGAATGGTTGCTTCTAGTGCAAGGTTGATAGGTCTTTGCTTCTGCCTAACTGGTTTAACGCCTTCTTGAATGGGGATGGTGTGCTGTATAAGGCCAGGATCAAAGCCACAAAGATCCTCATAAGACCAAGAAAAAACATCTTGAAATTCGCCAAGCAACTTGACAAACTTCTCCTTCTCTTCATCTGAACATTTGGCACCTATTTTCATGTTCTTTGGAGTCTCGAGTGTCCCAATGTTCAAGGAGATGGTCTCACCCACCTTCCTTTTTGACTCTTCTTCTTTTTGTTTTTCCTTGTCACCTACATCACTCGGAGAAAATGAACTTTCTAAAGGATTCAAGCCTTTAGGAATTTTTTTATCTTCCATGGATATAATTTCCTTAGGCTTAAAAGGTTCATTTTGGATAAAAGCACAAATTCTCTCATCGTTGGGGAAAACGTGCCATGATTCTACATTGTCGGGAATATTAGGATGATATAGGGATTGAAAGGTACAATCAGGTCCGTGTGGCATAAGTTGTCGAGTAGGGGAGGCTACAAAAACAACTAGTCGATCAACCATTGAGTTTAGTTCCCTTCTTATGTGAGTGATACCGAAAGATGTCAGGTTCAAGATAAGAGCCCAAACAATTTGGGTGTATCATTTCATCAACTTATTGCTAGGGGAATAAATCTTACGTATGAGGTTAACAATAATCTCAGAATCGCCAAAAACCGATAGGTGACCGCAACCAAGATTATATGCGTTTTCAACGCCTAATAATAGGGATTCAAATTCGGTGATATTGTTTGTGCAAGCAAACTCCAACCTATAAGAAAAGTTATGGATTTTCCCTACAAAGAGAAATTAAGGAAACACCAGCCCCATTTCCCTCATTAGAGCATGGACCATCAAAGTGCATGTGCCACATACCATCATCTAAATTGATTTGTTCCAAAGGAATATTTTCCTCCTCAACAAATATGGAGTATACCCCAAGGTTCTCTTTGAGATAGTTTACGTTAGGTTGTGGAACACTCTCTATATAAGGGGACACCCTTCCTTCTCTAAGAACTATAATGTTTTTTTTTTTCATTTCGAGGAATGGATAAATGTGTTCCTTCGAGTGAGAGGTATCCACTCGTTAAGGCTTGCCAATCTCTTCCCAAAATAATCAAGTAATTTCTCACAGGCATATCAATTACCTGAATGCCGAGGGTCGTCCTTATTTCGGGGTGGGCGCACAAAACTAAGGTCACATCTTTAAACTTGCCTATGGTATTTTGTTTTAGATTATTGTAGGAGAGCATGCGTCTGGCATTTTCATCTATACAAGACAAGCCTAGCTCTTCTATAATAATCTTCGACATCACACTAGCGCCCGAACCACCATTAATGAGGCAATAATGGGCAATTTTATCCATGATATTTACAGAAATATAAAAAGGGGGATGTTTTATAGGATATCTAAAGTTATGTACACCTATTTTATTTACAAAAGAATCCTCTTCCATTACCTCCTTGGAAAGATTGGCTACAACATAAGCTTTTCCTTCCATGAATCGTTTCAGATGCATCTGTTGTTCAGGGACGACAACCATGTCTAGGAGGGTTGCATATGTCTTGATGTTAGCCAACTGATTCAAGATGTTGTATTTGGAGGGGGGGGGGGGAGTGATTTTTTGACTCTCAGGAACTTTAGGAACTTGGGGTGCAACAACGGTTGAGGATGAGCTCGGGTTAGAAGAACTTCGAGGAGGGTCAAACTTGCCTTTTGGGGCATATGCTTTATTTCTGGTATTGATAACCATGACATCTTCTGGCTAGGAAAAATCTAGGACAATGATAGTGGCTTCTGGTCTTTTACCAAAGATCTTGTCTATGGCACTCTTCTTTACCTCACATGTGGTTTCTTCGTGGTGTTCCTCAAAAAAGTTACACCAACTCCGAGGCAGGATAGCCTTTGGCTAGAAATTATTTTCATCCGGACTTCTAAAAGGAGGGGTAGAAGAGGATGAAGCTCCAGGGTTGAGAGGGTTGACAATACCTTTCTGCTCAAAAGCTATCATATAGTTGTTCATATCTTGTACTAGCTGTAAGAGAGCGGACATATCTGTCTGTCTAACTGATTCTCCCTGGGGTAGACCAGTTCGTTCAAGCTGTTACTCATACTCTAAGCAAGTGTACAGAGTGGAAAGGAGATTATCAATGGCCTTTTCTTCAAGCTTGTGACGGTAAGGAGAAGGCAATGCATTGTAGTAATGCATGAAGGTGACTTGGTTCTGAGGGCGGATCAGTTTGGGGATTTGATTATACAACATGGTGAAACACAAGTTGAAAGACCTGATGGTCTCACCATCTTTGTAGGTGACATTATTATACTCCCTTAAATTCTCAGTAGGGATTTTGGATTGCCCGTAAGTAGATCAGAACCAATTAATCAACTCCTCCCAAGTAGACAGGATCCTAGGGGGGAGGTCAAAAAAGTCGTCCACAACATTTCCTTCCAAGGAGTTGATGAACAAGCGCATGCAAGTGTCATTGTCCTTAGCCCTTATGTTATGAAAAGCATTAGAGAATGCCGCTAGGTGTTCATTGGTACTGATAGTGTTATTTCCTGAAAACTTAGGTAGATGCTCCTTAAACTTCCAAAGCGGGTGAGTAGCAGGTGCTAGGTTCAGAGGAGAGGACACATGCCATGGTGTGGTCGTGGCATCTTTTTCGAACTGAAAAAGGCCATACTTTTTAATGACTTTTGTGGGGTTTGTAATAGATTGGACCGAGATATGGTGGCTATACAAGCTACCAATCACTGATGATGATGAATATTGGGAAGATGGAGCACTTCCAGTGCCATCGCTAGATGCCATCCTGTGGATGATAGGTGAGGGAAAGAAAGACAAGTTGGACAAATCAAATAAATTTCTCCTTATAGCACTTTGTTGGGCAGATAACACAACGTTTCTCCTTCCTATTTCAACAATAGGATTGATTTCATATGGCAAGCCCTTTCTTCTTCTAGAAGCACGAGAATCTAAGGACATGAAAGAAGGGCAAAAACTGAAGAATGAAAGGTTATTGCTGATTTCTGGGCTGCCTTGCGACAGGAGCAGTCATTAATAGCAAACAGTCCAAGAGTCAAAAACAGAAAAATAAAGATGTATCGATGAAGATCGAGTATAAAAATTAAC